>OU452220.1:12932350-13309317 GCA_911728455.2 Marthasterias glacialis | reverse complement strand
CAAGGACACAAGTGTCATGATCAAGAATCGAAGCCACAATCATTGAGCCCAATCAGCAACGACACGCTAGACGTCTATTATTAATATATTTTACTCAACCAAAGCGTTGCAGGACAAGCTTGGCTATCATAAATTAGGTATAGTTATGATCAATTTTCAAGCAACAAAATGTTCCAAGACTAACGATACCTATACACTAATCCGAGCACAATAGCGTGCCAGCGCGCTATGTACCAATCAGCATGGAGGATTCACAGTGAGTGTGCGTCGACGCGCGCGTGTGGCCGCCGCAGCTGCGGTGGTGGTGTAAACGCCCACCGACGAGCTGCTCGGATTAGTCTAAACACATATTTCCGATTAAAATCTGTCAAGTTATTCCCCTGGTGATCGCCTAACTATACCAAATCTTCCCAATGTCCCTCTTGTCAAGGTATGAATCTCGCCGTATTCCGTGGAGAAAGCGGTCGCTCTTACATCTTAGATGCATACTGTCCTCATCTTGGAGCTAATCTTGGGGTTGGAGGTACAGTGGACGGTGACTGCATCGCTTGTCCATTCCATGGTTGGACGTTCCGTGGAGACGATGGTAGATGCGTCAAGATAGCCTACGCAGAAAAGGGTAATAGTGACCATCGTTCTTCTTAAGCGGACGAATATCGCATCCATTTTTCCAGCACCCATTTCCCTTCAGTCACTTGCAGACGTTTCCGTATAGTTGCACCATTTGTATGTTTTACATAACCACATCCGTTGATACAACTCATTATTAATTTTGATTTATTGTTTTAATATGATTTTTTTAGGTCATTCCAATATAATAGTACCTTGCAGCCACTGAGTTTCCCTTAGCCTCACAGAGTCTTAGCCTCAGGTTGGATTTTGTCATTTTTTTTAAACTGTAGTTTTAAGAATAACGTTGACGATCTGATTCATTGTTTATTGAAGCTTGAATCTGACAACCACACTGTTTGGTCCTTCACAGGACCATAATGTAAAACAGCCGCTGAGCCGATGTATCCTGTAAAAAGATCTTGAAATAAATAAATAAATAACAAACAAATTAGGTAACTTGGGCCCTCCTAAAGTGTAGAATGTGACAGCATGAGCTTTAAAGCCCCAGCTCAACATTAGTAAGTTTACTGTAAATGTTGTCATTCTTTGCACAAATCAAGATATTTGTAACAAAAACCAACCTATGAAAATATCAGCTCATTTCGTTGTTTCATTCGCAACAGCACTTTAAAAATTCATATATCATAGGCATAGTTTTCGTCTTACTGAGACTAAAACTAATTGCTTATTTCATTTATTATTTAAAAACGATATCACTTTAGGCAGAAATGTTCAAAGGAAAGTTTTCTACCATCATTATCTTTATACTATGTAAGGTTATGTAAATCTGTGAACATTTTATGTTTTTCTTCCTACCAATGTTGTGTCGGGGCTTTAACGAACCAGCAGAGCCATGAGAATTATTTTGCCGTAGACTGAGTGCCTTCATCGCACTCCCAATCCACCAAGCTTGAGGCTATTTAATGAGAATGGATTCATTCGAGTCCATGGTGATAACCACCCTGACTCCGAGCAGTTCGTTCACGGGCGTTTATACACCACCGCAGCTATGGCCGCCGCACGGCGCGCGTGGACGCTTTTGTCTTGTCGCGCGCGCGTGCGGCGGCCATAGATGGGATGGTGTAATCACTGTCAAAAAAAAAAAGAAAAAAAAGCGCTGCTCGAGTTAGTGTATACTCATTCAGAAGAAAAAATACATATGCAAGTGCGTTTTATGTTACAGTGCCCGACTTTGCTAAGGTAAAGACACATCGATCCCTTGAGATCAATCACCTGATAATGATATGGTACCACGCTGAGGGTGAAGAGCCTTCCTGGTTTCCCCCTGAGATCGAGGAAATCAAGAGTGGTAAATGGATTTACCAGGGATTCAGTGCAGCCTTCTTTGATTGCCATATAGAGGTGATTGTTTTAAACTATTGTCACTATTATTTGATGCAACAAATCCCCCTTTAAGTATATAGCGCCCCTCTTGACAAGTAGCAGATTCAGGATGTCGAGACGGTGGTAGAATTTAAATACAGTTTTTCAACCTCATCATGATCTTTAAATTTGTAATCAGAAACAAGTTTTACAGTTTTGAAGTAATATGCACTGATTGTTATAGGCGTCAGTAAGATTCTTAAATCATCAAAAAGTGTGGAAACCTGTGACTTTGTGTATTTTATTTAGGAGCATTTTAAACTCTTTCTAAGCTTGACCAGTCCAGTCATAATTGTTTAGGGCAATAGAGGTCGCACTTCAAAATGGCGACGTAAATATTCTTCAAGGGCCCGAGAATTGGCACGGACAGTCACATTCATGTAAAGTGATTCCAAAACCACACAGGCGCGATATAAAAAGGAGCTATCATTTCATTCTAATGTATTTTTATCACTAATTTCATTTTTACCAAATCAAAAACTTTGTCAATTAAGACACCTCTAAATCAAAAACTGAAACTTTTAATTAATTGGATTATAATTTTAATCTTTAAGGATGTTGCAGAGAACCACGGGGATGAACCACACTTAGGTTACTTACATACGTCGTAAGTAAATCAATTTGATTTGTGCATGCCTGTGCCTGTGCCTCTTCCTCTTCCTCTTCCTCTTCCTCTTCTTCCTCTGCCTCTGCGTCTGCCTCTGCCTCTTCCATTTCCTCAGCCTCTTCCTCTTCCATTTCATCTGCCTCTGCCTCTGCCTCTGCGTCTGCCTCTGCCTCTTCCATTTCCTCTGCCTCTGCCTCTTCCTCTTCCATTTCCTCTGCCTCTGCCTTTGTCTCTGCCTCTTCCTCTGCCTCTTCCTTGCATCTGCCTCTGCCTCTGTCTCTGCCCCTGCCTCTTCCTCTGCCTCTGCCTCTGCACCTGCCTCTTCCTCTTCCTCTTCCTCTTCCTCTGCCTCTGTCTCTGCCTCTGTCTCTGACTCTGCCTCTGCCTTTGCCTCTGTCTCTTCCTCTTCCATTTCCTCTTCCTCTGCCTCTTCCTCTTTATTGCTGTTTTCTTTTAAATGATGTATTAATAGGCATTTGCAACTGCAAGCGAACATTTTGTTGTTACAGTAATTCAGGCCCATTATTTTGAGTTGCAATAGTGGTGTATGTGGTATCCCATGGAATTTCCTTTATTGCTGTCGTTAACATTATTGTTGTTGTTGTTGTTGCTGATGCTACCGCTGCCACCACCGCCGCCGCCGCCGCCGTCGTCGTCGCTGTTGTTTCGTTGTTGCTGCTGCTGTTGTTGCAATAAACTTGCCTAGTCAGCAACTGTTGGAAATATATGGCGTTTTTATATTTTCTCAGAAAATACCCAGCCGAGGGAAAGACCATCCAGTATAAGTGGAAGATTCACGAGGAACAGAAACACATCAATGTGGGTTGCGCAACAGTAGAAGCAATCAAGCCATCATGGTTCTTTCACGCCAAGTCAGTAAGCATGACAGAACAGGTGAGAGAAACAATCAAATAACGGTGTTTTTTTAACCCATCAAAACACACACAAACGTAAGATGAGTCCATACGAATGAAATGAATACGGTTATTTAATGGTGAAGTATTTATATGTACCTAACAAAACTATGCACAATAAGTCAGATGGAGTGGGGCGATCTTACGCTGAGGTCAAAAAAAAGGTGTAGCTCACAGACCCATCATCTGCGCCGCGCGACAAATCCGTACCGTTTGCATTGTTTCACATTCGGTTAACCTCCAAGATGGTGGTTGGATGACGTCTATGATCCGTATCAAAGATACTATTAGTGCGTTCGATTAGCTTACACGTGTATAACGGGGAGTTACACTCGTGGTAGCCACGAGTGGTAGCTGATCGAACGCTGCCGTGTTTTCGCTTGCCATTCTGATGAGAAAGGTAAGGTCAAAGGTTGTTGCGTGGAGGCGGGACTTTAAAAAGTCTAAACAGACTGCTCCGTCGTCTGCGCATCGGGAAAATGGGGGGGGGGGAGGCGTCTATCAAAATCAGATCAGTTGTTGATAGAAGTGAAAAATTTGCTTCAAAATTATCACAGCATATGTTCTAACGACTAGGTACATCTAAATTCCATCACATTACGCACATAATCCGTACCAAAAGTGGAGTGCACCATCCACCGGTATGAACCAGGCGATTTTTCAGAAACATTTTTGCCTGGAAAGAAACACTTTTGAGTTTCTAAGCGAGCAACTTGGGTTTATGTCCAGAGTTGAGGCCCAGACAATTAAGTTTGGAGAACTCATTCCCAATTTTAGTTAAGTTGAATACTTAAAACATTTTCCAACACTGTGCATTAATTTGTATGCACTCACGTCGAATTCAACTGATTATTCCCCGCCATCTTGGTATGGTGCGCCTGTTGTGCGGCCGGAAGTACGTCATTACACCTGGGCATCCAGCCGAGACCTGCTCGCGAGCCCGAGCTGTGGTGGCATACACCGGGGGCAGACACGTGATGGCTAATCGAACAATCTGTGTGTAAGTTTTACTTACACGTGTAAGCTAATCGAACGCACCCTATGAAAAGAAGACAAAAACTCAAAATGGCTGCGCGTGGAAGTGCGCCCGCTGTTGTTAGGTAGCTTAAACCAAAGAATGTTTGTGCGACCAATTCTATGGATAAAAGCGTAAGCCAAACAATTCCACCGACTAAAAATGGTGATGGCAGATCGAAAATTCTGTGTTTGGACATTGTGCCAACAATTCCAAGGAAAAATGTACTGTTCATTTTTGTTTTCTTTTCCTTTCTTACCTTGTCTTTGTTGCAAAGACAGAAAGGTCGGGCGAAAGATATGTGAAAACATTTTGATTGATAAATGACTGAAACATCGATGTTCCTGGCAACATAAATCACCTTGAGATTTTTTTTTTTTTTGTGAGCGTTGTACATTAATTTGAGTAAAATGACATATGATATGATATATAAATTTCATAGCATGATATAACGTCAGTTTGTTTTTCAGTATTTTGTTGTCCTTTTCCCCCAAATGGCAAGTGAGTAATAGGATCAGAAGACAACCCAGGAGCGCAGTGCAGCAGTTAAGGGTGTGAGGTGATAAGTGATACATGCTTTAGCCCTACCTTTCGAGAAAAGGAGAAAAAAAGAAAATGGTTTTCATTTGACATTTCTTTAATTGACTCCCTGGACCTATATTGTTATGACGTTTGTTTGCTCCAATGGATGCATTACAGTTTTGTAATCATTGATTTTTTAATTGTTGATAAATCATCCAAAATGGAGACTTTTTTATTTGTTTCATTTGCTATGGTATATTAACAAAGAATTATTTACTTTATTTGTTTATAACATGCCGAGGGTTGACAATAGTTCTTATTGTACTGTAACTTCTTGCAAGTGATAATTTAGAAGTGAATGGTATTCTTATACTCTAGGCCTCCTGCATGATCACATGGGCTTGCTCTGTTTGTTAAAGACTTAATACTCAGTGCTTCCATTTCACCGTATTACTGGGAAATTAAAATATCCTTCAAACCAATTGAGATTAGATAGATAGATAGATAGATAGATAGATAAATAAATGGTTTATTTCAAACTAAAAAAGACATCACAATCAGCAGATTGAATTGCGTCTTAGTTTACAAAAAATCAACATTTCAGGCGCAAGGAAAAAATTTACTGAGACTAGAAAGTTTGTGACTTTAGGGTAGCAGCTTTAAAATCACAGCCTGCAGAAAAATTAACAGATGATATTATTTTCCATTTGCTATAACCCTCTTGTAAATCCTATAATGGACCCTTTGTTAAATTTAAAAACATAAAAATAAGATGGATATTACGAAAGTGTTATAATTTCAATCATTTATGTATTTTTACATGGTTATCTTCAAGACGAATTTGCCCCTATATAGGCCTACTTGCCGTCATCTTCATATGTCTTTATACACTTCGTTCGCGTTGTCTGCTTCGTTTTACCTACCTACCGCGTGATGGCGCCCTTCCCATGTGTCCCATGTGTCATTTGTGCAGAGTCATGGCGTTACATCTGCTGACGTAGTGGCCTATTTTCATTTTATAGGGTGCGTTCGATTAGCTTCCCCGTGTATACCGGGGAGTTACACCCGTGGAAGCCACGAGGCTAATCGAACGCTGCGGTGTATTCACTCGACATTCTGGGAAAAAAACTAAGGTTGAATATTGTTCCCCGCCGTGAGCCTGCAGCCGTACTACGTCATTACACCGGGCAGTCACCAGAGACCCGCCCGCGAGCTGGGGCTCTCTTGGCACACACCGGGGGCAGACACGAGTATCACGTGGTGGCTTATCGAACGCTCTCGTGTAAAATGTAATTACACGTGTAAGCTAATCGAACGCACCCATAGTATCTTTGTCTTTACCTAGGCTGAAACAATAGACCGATCCATTAAGCCCCGCCTACTGACGTGTTGGCCACTCAAAGCCTTCACAACGTCACTGAAAGTCCGACATAAGTCAGACACGTTAAAACTTTCTTTTGTTTAAATTTGTTTGTTTTTCCGGTGGTGCAAATCCCACAGCAGTGGTCCCTGTACAGTCGTGTAAAAGTGGTTTAACAGTGTTCCTGTCTGCATTCTTTGGACTCAATGCACTGCTCAAAAGGCCATGAAACTAAATCTATATCGTTCACGAAAACCATGTACGTGTGTGTTCCGTATACGATACGTCTGCGTGTGTGTGGCCGCAACCGAACCACCGCTGCGATCGTGCTAAAAAAGCCACACCGTGTGCTGTAGCTAAGCAGTTGCTAAGGTAGGCGGGGCTTAATGGATTTGTCTATTGGTGGTCCATATATTTACCTTGATGTACTTTGCATAGTTAATCACCGAAGTGCAATCTGTCGTTGCTTCTCTCCTTTCCTATATATAGATTGGACCAGGTCTGACCTACATTCACTTGGCCGAAGCTAAAAGTGCATATTTTATCGTGAGCAATACTCCCGTTGGGCCGATGAGGCAACGAAACATGACCGTGGGTTACTCTACCACAGCCATCCTCGATAGAATTGTATCCAAGAATATAATCAAAATCTTCTTACAGGTGGTAAGTTTAATTGTTTCCTCCAAATTTAAAGGGAGTGCAACAATAGTGTTCATAAGACTAAGGTACTCTCTAAATGTGAAAGAGTGAAAAACCACTCGTCCGCCATACCACTCTTGCAACTGTTTTCACTCGTGTCTTTGTAACCGCATTCATGGAATAGATGTGTATTGAACTGAATTAATCACGCAAGCTTTGTTCATGTTCCTCTGCTGTAGGTAAGCGCTGACATTTTGATCTGGGCCAACAAAATCTACAGGTCCACGCCCCCTTTTGTGAAGGAGGATCGAACTATTAACGAACACCGACGATGGTTCGCTCAGTTCTATACAGAGAATAGTCCAAGATACAATCCTAAGAAATCATTGGAATGGTAAGCAGCACTCTTCAAAATCAGACGCACAGTAGATCGATACAAATATTCTTAATTTATTACGGTGTGACACCAATGCGACTAATCATGTAACGGGGGACTGTTGAATGGTCCTTTTCTCCACGGTTCGTACCAGTAGCACGCACGCTCAGAACTACCCACGCAGTACTGAGCATGTGTGCGCACGCTCCGAACTGTCAAAAAAAAGGACCGTTGTGTCTGCTGCAGCCAGCGTCTCAAAGGTCTTCCATTGTTTAGTTACTCATAGTTCAAATCAGACTCGTGTGACAAAGCAATCATGTTTTATCTGTTCCAGTATAAGTTGTGTTAAATAATGATCGTTTGTATGAAAAAAACACACAAAAAACAGTTTCATTTAACAATTAAAGTGATTTTGAATGTGGTGAAATGGGCCTACGATGTGTCCGTGTATGTAAACCATAGTTATTGTATAATTAATATTATAACACACCTCTCCCTGCTTCTTTATCCTGATTGGCTGAAACACGGTCGCGTGGGGTGAACTAATATAGCCTAGTGCAGGAAATCTGCACAACACGCACCGCACGCGCTTCATTTTTTATTTATTTATTTTTTTATTTTTTTGGGGGGGAGGGGGCGCATCCATGTTTGTGTAAAAACCTATGGAAAACTTGAAATCTTGTACGGCTGGGTTACGGCTATTTGCATACCACTGCTTTATTCCTTTTCCGTGCGTTATGGAATCACTTATACCCATAGATATAGAATAAAATACCTAGATCGGACGCGCGTACAATACGCTGGTTCAGCCTGGGTGCTGACATTAGTCACGTGCTTGGGGCGACGTGCAACTTTTTGGATGGTGTATTAACAAGCATGCTTTCGCTAACCAAACACACATTTCGACGAGTACGAGACGAGCTAAACGTCGTCTTTATTTCCAGCTATTTTTGAAATCGTGAGTAATTGTGCAGCAGCTGACGCCACGGCTGTGCACAGCTTCGGAGAGAGTGTTCCGGATGTACAATAGTGTACCTCACCGTCACGTATGTCCAACCTAATGACTACCATGGTATACAGAGCAGCCCATGATATGATTGGGAGTGGTGTGTTTAGTTGACTGTAAAAGGAAACTGAAACAACTGCAAGAAAGGCCTACGGTGCAAATAGTGTAAATATTTTTTCTTTTTTTTCTTGAAGCAGATTTGAACAACTATGCATGGTTTCCTATTTACTTGTGACTAGTACAAGCAATGTTTTTTTACGTGTACAGTAAGATGTAAACTTAGTCTGGGACGATAATCTAGCAACCGATGTACTACCGGTTGGATACCCTGGTACCCTGACTGCATTGACTTCAAGTGTTGATTTAAATGAGCTGTGTGACACACCCAGTGAAACGATCAAAACAATACGTGCATTTGAAATACGATATGAGAACGAAGGCAATAATATTAGTTTCGTACCCTCTTTCTTTTTGTCAAGATTTCCTGTCAGATTGTATACAGTTGTTTGAAGATTGATTACTACTTATACACACAGTTGTTTATCGAATATTACCACAAAAATGGATGACATTAAGGTGTGGTAAACAAATATCGACTGCTTTATCTCGTTGCGTAGTAAAACTAGTCACTTTCGGTGATCCCCGGAACCCGCCTGTCTTCCCTCGGCTCCGCCTCGGGAAGACAGGCTGCTCCGGGGATCACCTCGGGTGACTAGTTTTACTACGCCACTCGAAGCAGTCAATATTTGTGTAATAGCATATACTGAAAATTCTGTGTCAACGAACATTTAATTATTTGAAGACACTTATATATCTCGTTGTTATCGGTTGGCACATGAATAGCCTTCGAGCACCACGGCAAGATAAGGGTCAGGTCAAAGTCAAGATATCATTAACACTGGCCGACAGTAGGTCACGTTTGTATACTCTAAACGTAAATATCGTCACAGTCCAAAAGGTTCAGATGTAATCAAGCAGCCGAATGTGATAAGTATTTTGCTGTGTAATAATTAGTAGTCTGTTATACATTGTGAACAAAGTACAGTGTGGCCCAACGGTAGTGTTGCATACAGTTCAAAATTGGATGACTGTTGTTCAGAGACTGTTTTGTGATAAATCAAGTTTCAATCTGTATAAAGCACCGTCATTTTGAGTAATTTTGGTAAACAAACAAAAAAACGTTGACAGTGGCGTAAGCAGAGAGGGGCGGGAACCCCCCCCCCCCATCCGCTCAGATCCCTTGCCCCCAATCTGAACCCCTTCCCCCCTCCCCAATGAGGTATTTGAAAAAAAATTACAAATGAATGTTTTGATACATTAAATAGTCCCCCCAAAAAAGAAATAGATAAATAAATAAATAATTAATTAAATAAAAACGGCCATTGCCCCCTCTTGCCCCTTCCACTTTGAAAAAGTTTGGTTATGCCACTCAACATCAATAATGCTTTTTTACCAGAGTCATCCATTTTTCTCAATTATAACTTCAGAGAAGTTCCATTTAAATAAAGGGGTGTATTAAATGCACACTATTTGTTTGTCTCACATTTTTAGGAGAATAATCGACAACCTAATTTGCTAAACGTCACTTACTAATGTTTACAAGCTCTCCGTCGATGTTTTGTTTAAACAGTTTCAACATTTTGATAACTGTTAATAAGGCTTATATCAAATACAAATAAACAAGAAGACAACACATTCGACGACTTACAAGTTTCATTGATTTAAATAATGAATATCAGGGGACCTAAAACAGAACCTTGTGGAACAATCTTATACAAACAATTATGTCATTATTCAAGATACTACTCGAATTTTGTATCAAACATATTTTGGCTGTTAGCCTTGGTCAAACAGGGACACCGTAGCACGTGCTTTTCTGTTCGCGCAAAAAATGGCGCCTTTTTTTACCACAATTTCTTCCTTCAAATTTCACATTATTACGCTTTTAAATGATGCTTTCTAACAGTGTGTTAATTTTGGTGAAATTTCGAAGAAAGCTAAAGTTTTTATAATTTAAAGTTTTATCATTTTAAATCTAAAGTTTTTATAACTTATGGCCGGAGACCGTAGTGAAATATGATAACGTTATCATTTACAAGGTCAAGTGTCAGTGGAATGGTACGGTATTCTATAGTCTGGTTCCCAGACCAAAACATCTCTGTCGATTTTAGGGTCAGGTATCACCCAAATGTCACGTGACAGAAAGGAGGAATTCCTCCTTTTCCTAAAATATCCAAAATGCTCCGAACTCGTTGTCAACATTCGGACAGTGTCGTTGATGGTCGAACATTATTTTCTTTTTTTAATAAAATTTTAAAAAATTAACAGACACGTCCTATTATCGTTTTTCTTTTCTCTCTCCCGCCCCCCCCCCCCCCGACAAATTCAACGCTATATTTGAATATATATTTAACATTTTTACAAACTGATTATCCCAGGCTTTTTGAAAGTAAACAAAGCCCATTTTTTATCCAATGACATCGTCAACCGTTGGTGTCAAGAAATGAATATTTATATGTTGCGTCATAATCTATGTTTAGCTTTGGATGATGCCTGACCTAAGATTTTTAACAAGACTCGTCAGGGAATCTTTGGTCAGGGAACCAGACTAGGTATTCTAAAGACGCCAAACGTGCGCCGCGTCGTGCCTCAGTAGCCAGTGTCGTCGTCCGTCGAGTCGGAAACGTTTCCCATAAGCAGTATATATTTTTTTTAAGATACAGCCATTTCACTTGATTATCCACACAATGTTAAGTAGGCGAAACGGCACGGATATCCTGCGAGCAGTACTTACGAGACGGCTAGAGACAAATTTCTACTCACCACATTCAAACTCGTCCTCCCATCCTTTGCAATGTGCAAACCCGTCGCAAATCCAGTCAGGATGAATACACCTTGCTTCATCGGGGCACTTGTAGAAATTATAGTGGCTGCAATTGTCTGTGAAAACAAGTAGAGTAGGAGAAAATTCAAGTCAATGTTTGTTGTTTGATGTTTGTGGTTTTTTTATGCTGAATAAATAGTAATAACAATAAGAACAATTTAAATGAGGCAGAGGTGACACCAAATGATGGCAATCAAACAATGTATCAATGTCAATCAAGTTAACGCAAATGGGAGATTTGTTAGGACACTAGGTGGCAGCAGACTTACCAGGTAAATCCATTGTTCTCGGAATTGTGGCGATGCCCAGAACAACGTGAACAATGGAAATTTACCTGGGAAGTATCCCGTTGGGTAGCCACCGCAGCTGCTGAAGGTCAGTTGTTAACTATAAAGCGAAAACAATTAAACTAGTTTTGGTATTGGTAAAATTACTGCCATGGGGGCGAGGTAGCTGTGGCCGTAGCCGCCATTTCGGACGGGCCTCATATCAATACAGGATGAAATGTATATTTTACGAAGATTAATATTAATTGAGGGCGCCCTGCAACTACACACGAGTGTTACTCGTTTGCATCGAGGCACCATCGTGGCACATTTTTCACCGTAAGGCCTCCTGTTTATTAGGGCAGTTGGTTTACACAAGGTTAGAATAATGAAACAAAGGGTAGTCCTGGTTGAAGACTGTCTTTGACGGTTAATTGAAATAGGCGGGAAAGGCACAAGAAAAGAAGAAGTAGAAATGGTCTTACCGCATCCAAATTCATCTTCTTTGACGAAGCAGTCTGGGATGCCGTCACACAATGCAGACCCAGGCAAACACTCCTGGTTGTAACATTGGAACTCACCGGGATCACATTCTGCCAAATATGAAAATACATCATCGAGGTTAGCAATCGAGAGGTATACTCGAGGTATGGGAAAACAAGTACTCATCGAGGTTATCAATAAAGAGGTTTTTAAGTAATGGGAAAACAAGTACTCATCGAGGTTGTCAATAAAGAGAAGTTCAAGATATCGAAAACAAGTACTCATCAAAGCTAGCAATAGAGAGGTTTTCAAGTAATGGTAAAACAAGTAAAATCGAGGTTATCAATAAAGAGAAGTTCAAGATATCGAAAACAAGTACTCATCAAAGCTAGCAATAGAGAGGTTTTCAAGTAATGGGAAAACAAGTAACATCGAGTTTATCAATAGTGTTACGATCCGAAAATCCCCAAACCATCCGAATGTCGGTTATCCGAAAAATTTGACTTTTCTCGGACGCAACAAAAGATCAAACAAGATCACACTGATATAAAGAACACAAAACAAGTAAGATTTAATGAAATATTACTCTTAATCCGTTAAAGATAATGATACAAATAAATGTGGATCAAAACTAATTTACAAGGCTAAGAGCAAACAATCAAGAATGATCTTACAAAAAAAACCCAGAAGATTCTACAGGCAAGAGCTTCACACTACATCGAAGAAACGGCGGACTCCAACTGGAACAGTTCAGTCCACAAATCGGTGCACAAAAATAAGCTGCCACAAACAACCGGTCTCGAGACGAATAAACACTGCGAAGGCTTGACCGTCGCAAGGGAACCGATGATCCCAACTTAACTGCCCTCAGCTCACAAGAAACTGTCTCTCCCGATACACAATTCAGCTTAAACAACTCTCAGTCACTTTTTGACTAAGAAACAGCTACACCGCTATGTAGTTTCTTAACACTCTCTGGGGACGCATATGTCGAACTTCTCTCAATGCTAGTCCTTAAAAGAATCCAGATTTGCTCTGCCTGTATTTATACTAATTCTTAGACCTTCTAGAAAAATCTGATTCTAGACATTCCTATTTAATTTATGCAAAGTCATTATTCCAAGAATCCATGTGCCCTAGAAGTTTCTCATTCACAAAAATAATCTTACTACAGCTGGCACTGAGCCAAACATAGAAGGTCACTGGAATTTGGGACACCATGCATAACCGCGTGTGCACCGTACATTGAAGCTTATGTGTTGTATTATAACAATAGAGAGAAGTTCAAGATATCGAAAACAAGTACTCATCAAAGCTAACAATTAAGAGGTTTTCAAGTAATGGGAAAACAAGTGCTCATCGAGGTTGTTAATAAAGAGAAGTTCAAGATATCGAAAACAAGTACTCATCAAAGCTAACAATAGCGATGTTTTCAAGTAATGGGAAAACAAGTGCTCATCGAGGTTATCAAAAGAGAGAAGTTCAAGATGTGGAAAAACAAGTACCATTCAAAGTTAACAATCGAGAGAATTCAAGTAATGGGAAAACAAGTGCTCATCGAGGTTGTCGATAAAGAGAAGTTCAAGATGCGGAAAACATGTACCTATCAAAGCTAACAATCAAGAGGCGGTTTTATAGTGATGGGAAAACAAGTACGGTTATCCGTCAAGAAGTTATGAATAACAAGTACCATACTCGTCGAGGTTATCAATCAAGAGGTATTTAAGTTAAGGGAAAACAAATACTCATCCAGGTTATCAGTCAAGAAGATTATCAACTAACTATAACCCAGCTTTTGCGCATTCGAACCGGATGGGGTATTTTTCTGACCGGATTTACCGGGACGATGCGTCCGCGCTGGACGTTTTGGCTCGGTTAGTTTAACCGGGTTAGTTTATAGGTTTAACTGGGCAGAAAGTGGCCGGTTAAACTACCCATTGGACTCGTTTAAGTTACCCGGGGTGAAATTGTCCGTGACTGTTCGCATTAGACTTAAAATGGTCAAGGTACCCATTTGCTCGGTAAGTTCCCCCCCCCCCCCCCCACCATTCATTCATTCAGTCAGTCAGTCAATGCGGAACATCGGATGATGGCCCTCCAGACACGTTGGTCTCCCATTGCTGTAAGCGGCTCATCACGTTGCAGGTCAGAGTCCCTGCACAAGGCGTCCACATAGTTGGTTTGTGGTCTGCCACGGGGAACAGTGTCCCTGAGTAGGGGCCCGTAGCACCAGCCTGCTCGCTGCCAGCTCGGTATGTCTGAAGCAGTGACCCGCCAGACTCAGCCGCCTTGTTCTAATCTTGGTGCTGACTCTTGGCAGTCCACCGTAGAGCTCCTGGTTTGTAATAATTATGTCTCTCCCAGTGTATTTGTTTTATCCCACGCAGCATTCTTGTGTAGCAACAACCCAGTCTCTTCTCTAGACGACTTGTTAGTGTCCATGATTCACACTCCCTGACATCCCCCCACCATCCCCCCCCCAAAAAAAAAGAAGAAGTCCAAAATGAACACTGCTAATGGGGAACACGATGATATAAAGACGATGAAACTTACCCTCCTTTCTGTAAGCGGTCATTTTGATTTCAAATACGGTTCCCCTGTGGTATTCAGCAGACGTGATGTCGGAATGTATCCAGAGGCTAGAAACGGCTGTGTACATTATCCCTGGCTCCCGAACGGGTGTCCTGATGTCGAACAATCTCTGCGACATGTCGTTAGCTCCCTCTACGGCAGAACCAATGTGCACGTCAGGGCCGATCAAGTTCAGGGCAAGGATGTTGATCTCGATGACGGTGTCGTTTGGAGCGCTGACCAGCCAGAAGCAGTCCGTTTTCGGCGGGTTCCAGATTGAATCCGACGGGTACCCCGGTGCGTACCCGGGTAGACCGTACCTTACGACGATCGGAGTATCGGGAACCAGTGAGATGTTTGTATCGCCGCACATTTCTGGTGGGTGAAGGATAATACATACGGAGATTAAATACATATTTTTTTTCAATCGAAAGAGGTGTGTCATTGTTTGAATAAGACTTATCAGAATCAAAAGTAGATTCTTGTATACAAAATCCAAGACCACAAACGAGTGATATCGGTATCAGAAACACATAACTCGGCTTCAACTGATGAGCATGTCACGGCTAGCAATCTCTTCGATTGGGAAGGAGCCAAAGAAGACCAGGAGGAGGAGGAGCGATTTTTAGGACAAGAGGACATACAAATTAAACATTATGTGGTTGTTGTTGTTGTTGTTGTTGTTGTTGTTGTTGTTGTTGTTGTTGTTGTTGTTGTTGTTGTTGTTGTAAATTCCTCGGGTGGGATTCGAACCCACTACCACCGCGGCAGTTACATTGGGATTAATCTTAAAAAAAAAAAAAAAAAAAAAAATTAATAGAAAAAAATGACGTGGTTTGATTTCCATTCAAATGTAAATTTATTCATTTATATTTTTGTTTATATCTTCGGACATTAAAGTACATATTAACATTTAAAATTATCCGGGTCAAGTCAAAAAGAAAAAAAAGAACTCTCATCATAGATGTGTCAGACCCAATAAAAACCTCCAGCTGTGAAGAAACTTGTCAGCTCATACTTACTGCAATCAATTTGGTCCGAGAAGTCCCCGCAGTCTATAAAGGTATCACAGTAAGCTTCGGCAGGAAGACAAACTGACGAATATGAGCACCATGTTGTGCCTTCACCACAAATACCTGGTAGTTTTAAATAGCGAATAAAGAAAATACAAACCATAAACACATTTTTGTTTGAAGAGTAAGCAATGGTTGTTTGCATCATCTATGCTCTTTGTTCCTCTGACCCGTTCAGCCACCTATGGGGGATAGGGCCTTTTCTAACATTTCACCCCGCCTGTGGAATTCTCTGCCTGAGCATCTCATGGAAATACATGACATCTCACGATTCCAACATTCTCTCAAAACCCATCTCTTCAGATTAGCCTATGAATCTACCATGTGAAATTTTCTTCTTGTTCTAGACCGGCGCCTTTGAATGTACCACAGATGAAGTGCGCTTTATAAAAGCTGTTTTTTTTATTATTATTACTATTATTATTATCATTATGCTCCTAAAGACTGGCGTTAAAGCCCCAGCTCAACATTGGTAAACTGACTGTAAATGCTTCCAATCTTTGCACAAATCAAGACATATGTATTTAACCAACCGGCTTTAAGGCTTTTTTGTATGCATTCATAAAGGCAGAATTTTCGTCTCACATGAGACGAACATTAGTTTTGGATTTAATCCATTTGTTTTTAGAAAACGATAACACTTCTCGCAGAAATATTTGAAGGAAAGTTTTCTACCATCTAAAGGTATGCTCGCCTTTTTGACAAATAATAAACTATATCTTCCTTTAAATTAAAACAATTCAGTGGTTCCTGAATAACCACGTTGACACTGCAACAACCTCGTATGATTTTAGTGTTTGTATCTCGCCCTGAAAAGAATATGCACCAAAGGAAAACTGCGCATGTTTGCTCAACTATAATTGCGTTTGTTGTTGGCTATGATGACCCAATTTTATACAGCTGCTTAAGCACAAAAAGTAGCTAAGCACATCACATAGGGTTACCAGCCAAAAAAACATCCAACATGCAAATCTGTGACTGGTATCCTGCACATTTTCGGTCAGCATAAATTTGTTAAGCATAATTGTCTCTATGAAATTGGGTCCTGGGCCCAATTTCATAAAACTGAGTGCTTAAGCACAAAACGTAGCTAATCACAAAACAGTTTTGCTTTACAGAATAAGGTTACCAGCCAAAATGCCAAGTCACATGTACCATTAAGTGACAGGTATCCTGCTTCTTTTTGCTTAGCAGAAAATTATTAAGCACTGTTGTCTGCGTAAGCAGTTCTATGAAACGGGAGACTTTGGAACGCTAGGTGGCAGCAGACTAACCAGGTAAGTTTCTAATTTTTGCATAGTTCTGAGTATGCGCATATTTCTGAGAACAATGGATTTACCTGGTAAGCTGCCACCTAGTTTCCTAAAAAAAAATGCCCATTGTGCACTGTACCCTTCTCTAGAACTATCCTGATTTTGCTTTCTTTATTTTTATTTATCTATTTTTTTTTTAATATTGCCTGTTTTATCTTTTAACCAACCTGGTTTTTCCCGTTGAGTGAAACTCATCTCAAACCAGACACAGTCCGGATAGCCCTTGCTGTGTGCAAATATCCTCACCCAGGCGAGGTTGCTGTCAACAATGTAGACCCTCCCATCATCCAGACGCCGCTTGTAGTACAACTCGACCTCAACGACGACACTGCTCACGTTGAAGGGGTCGTGGCCCCGCCCTATCACCACTTCATCGTAGACGCTGTACGAATACAAGCTGTGTGATCCTCCCTGGGCGTGGACTTGGACGTAGATAGAGGTGCCTGGGTCGCTTGTAATGAACCACGCGCATGACAGACTGTCGACGCACTGGTTTTCGTCTGCTCCTGGTGGTGCTTGAACTGGGAGGATTTGTGACGAGTCGGTGAGGAGAATGGCGGCGTTTCCGCAGTGTAAAAGATCTGAGCAGAAAAAGTAAAAAGAAAAGGACAAACAAAAAAATGTACAATGACAGAAGATAAAATCTACAACTCATTACAGATGATTCTATAAGTCTGGCAAGTGTATTAATGTGACTAATATAAAATCAATTCCGGCGATTTTTCAAATAATTTGAAGTATCACAATTTAAAGCTAGATTAATAATAAGGCTCAGTTCTTATATAACTCTTTGTCTAAGGGCGTTTCAAAGTGCTCATTATTTCAAAGCCCCTGGTCAGCATTGGTACAGTGTCTGTAAATGTTCCCTTTTTTTTGCACAAATCAAGATATATGTAATAAACAAAATTGCAAGAAAACGGTAAAAATGCATTTAGTCTCTTTATAAGCATTCTTATCAGAATATCAAAATGCCTGTGAATAATGTTCTCACAGGACTCGAGTGGTGTCAGTTTGGCTCTTTTGAGAGTGAAACTCACTGTGCACCACCCTTTTTGAGTGAAGTTGGAGCAAACTTCAATCTTATTCAAGTTGAAAGTACCCGTCTTTCACTCTCAAGAGTGTAACTGTCCGCCATTTACGAAAGTGTCGTAAATAAAGCCATAATTGGTCAGTGTGTACAATCTTTCGAGAGGTAAATCAAGTACTTCTTTAATCATCTAGATTTTAGAGTAGACTCAAGCTCTGGTGTTTCTGATCAGCAGAGTGTGGGTTTGAGTCCCGGTTGTGACACTTGTGTCCTTAAGCAAGACACTTAACCATTATTGCTGCGTCCTTCGGATGGGACGTAAAGCCGTAGGTCCCGTGTGTTGTGCAATGCACGTATAAAGAACCCAGTGCACTTCTCGAAAAGAGAAGGGGATCGTATGGTGGCCCTGAAGGGACATCGCATAATTATTGCAAGCGTGTGCGCATACGTTTGCGATGTCGCGAGATGTATTGCCAATATGTGCACACACGTATGCGATGTCGGGAAATTTATCGCGAATTTGTGGGCACGAAACTATTTGCAATGCCGTGAATTGTGTTGCAAACCTCTGTTGCATATCTTTTGGGTGATGTCATTTTTGCAGGCAATTTATTAGTGACCTAGAGAGTACGCAAGGGGCCCTGGTCTCATTTTGTATACATGCTTCAAGGCAGGAGTTTGGGTACCAGGCAGGTACAACTCCCCAGTTCACTAGGAATTTTATTGCAAGGTATGCGACACAGGTATACAATAAAATTCACGACATTGCAAATAAATTCGCATAATGTGTGCGCACATAATTATATTTGCGATAAATTTCACGACATCGCATACGTGTGCGCACATATTTGCGAATTGTTTCACGACATCGCATACGTATGCGCACACGTTTGCGATATGCGATGTCCCTTCAGGGCCACCATAGGTTCGCCCTGGTGTTTCTGGTTTGATCGGCTGCAGATTGCGCCACAGCTCCTTGTAAACCGTTACTTGGTGCTGTGTAAAGCAAAGATCGTATAGCGCCGTAGGCGCAAGATGTGTTACTCCGGCTGAAATATGCACTGAACGCCATTTCAGTAAGCAAACCTTTTGATACAACAATAGATCAGTGCAGACAATGACCATTGCTAACAATGATATAACAAAACATTTGCTGACTAAAATGGCGCCCAAACCGTACTTCACGTTCCAACAATAGTAAGAGCTCCAGTAAAACATCTTGCGCCTACGGCGCTATACGATCTTTGGTGCTAAGGAACATGTCTCATACTTCAAAACGTAACCCCGCATACCTTGCAGGAAAAACTACTGAGCGCTTTGACGCCCATCGGGTGTGATACAGCGCTATATAAGAACTGCGTATTATTATTATTATTACTGTTGGCATTACCTTGAAGAAAGTCAGCACACTGGTCTAAGTTTTTATCAGCTTCTGATGACGAGCAGTTCGGATACTCTTCGATGTAAACAGACTGTGACGAACCGACGGGATAATCATAGATGTTTCCTGCACATTAATAAGAATTGTATTTGCTTGCGTTACCGGTACGGTTGCATACCGGGCAAAACCTGTGTGGTCGGTTATTGAAAAGCATTCCGAAGTAATGTTACGCAAGGGACAAGGGAGGGCGTGTCAAAGAGCATGGGAAATGCACAGGAAAGCTTGCGACTTCGGCTCAGTCAAAAATACAGTAGAATGCGTTTGTAAAACAAATCAGAAAGAACATTTACAAAAATAATTGTAACGAAGGTCCTACGAATTTGAGATTTTTCTGTTTGTGTTTTTTTTTTTTTGTATTTTAGACTAAAAAAAAGTGTGCAAATATTAACCTTTAAATGCAAATTTGTGCAAAATACATAGGTTTATATCGCAAAACAAAATAAAAGCTTAAATAAGGGGTGAAACACACGCCCCTAAAAAGGGGAAATTCGTGACGTACACAAAGGCAAATGATGTTGGTCGGTGCGCGGCGATCGATGCGTGTGGTTGTTACATTATGCACACTTATGTAACTTCATGCGCTTAGTTTCTTTGGCAGATCTCTTGATATTTGGCTTTTGTTGTTATATGGAAATTATCATCAAGGTGTGTTGTTGCTGGTTGCAGCACTTCCAAATGTGGTTTTCAATTTGTACAGATTCCTATCAGATCCAAAATATCCGCGAACTTGGACGGCTGTACTGAAACGTACCACAGCGACGGCCTGGAATGTGTATTGTCACAGCGTTTGCATTGTCATTCAGTGCCTCGAACTACGTCACGACAGCGTGCCAACAGGCGATATCGAAAAGGATTATACAAATTTTGAGGGATAAATTAAGGTACATGTAGTAACAATAGTAAATGTTAATTTGTATTAACAGAAAACCATATTTTAAGCCCGATAATGTAATGTGAAAAATTAGCACTGCAATGGACCTTTACAGTTAAATTATAATCGTTTTGGGGATTGTTTTTAATTACCTCCCTCTAGTTTTCAATTAAACACAACAGACTGCAAAAATCCTGGTGATAAATTAAGTCTTTCCGGCATTTATATAGTGATGACTAGTGTTTATTGTTTTAGACTTCATAAGCTTTATTTACCAACTAACCCATACAAATGTGCCGATACCACACTTTGATTAACATACGCTATAATGAAAACGGCGCCTTCAGCATTGTGTACACATTTGAAAAACATACGTGTTTTGCTTTAATGCATCTGACGTCACCGTGCGCGACTAATCTTGTTTACTCATCTAGACCTTTCTTTTGCAGCGTCACAGCCTGAGTTTTGTGCCAACCAAGATGGAGAAACTACAGGGAGCCATCAATGCAAAGCAGAAACAGATAATCACCGTTTGCAAAAATGTTACACGAATATTCAGACAAACGCTCAGAACTTGTTGGAAACAAACCCAACCAATAACTGGATGTATTTTCTTTGAATAGAAAGTTTGCAAATAATATTATGTTTAATTGGTTACAACATCTGTCAACAAGACTTGAATGTTTTGCTACATTTGGCCGTCCATGCCAACCAGCGCAGTTTGTTTATCAACAATGGAAATGTCTATAATTATGAAAGTCAGAGTTCACATACTGTCAAAAATGGTGCGGACATCATGCACCTTTCTGAAGTAAGGTGAAGCACTTGGTGCGCGTATGGTTGGAAATATACGTACATGAGGTGATCCTCATTACCATTACACGCACTTGAGGTACTCAACAAGAGCATGACGTAAAAACGTTAATTACTTTCGGAAATACTTCATATGCATAAGGTACAGTAAGTATTGTTAAACATGCACTTGCAGAAATTACGTGATGTGCTTGAGGTGCAATACGTGATTGTGTTTCTGCGGCACAAAAATACCTCATGTGCCTCAAGTGTTCATGATTCTAGGACAAATACAGATGCATGACGTGCATTTGGTTTTTACAGTGAACTGGAGTGCGCATTTTCAGACGCGCAACGTATCTTTACATGCAATGGACATGGGGAGACTTTTTGGAGGACTCCGGTTGAGATGGAGCAGACTTACCAAGTAAATGCATTGCTATTGTAAAAATGTACACATGCTCTCAAGCTCAGAAATACGTAAACAAGGGAAGTGTAAGTCTGCTGCCACCTAGCGTTCCAATGTCTCCCAAAACGGCGGACCATGGGCAGATTGTAGCCGCGCGTGACGTCAATGCAAGGGGTTAATAAGACCTTTAACATTAAAACGATTTGGTATAAAAAGGACATGTGAAATGGAGTTTTCATTCTTTACAAATTAAGAAAAGAATATTTGAAGTGTAAATACACCTCTTTTTCTTAAAAATGATTCTTATAAGTATTTCAGAATTATTTTTGAAGATTTTCAAGCACCGACCCCGCCCTTCCAGTGGGAGCATTAATTTGCATATTCATAAGCAAACTTGTGACATAAGGTCGGGAGCTTCTGTTTGCCTTTGCATAGCCTGACGGCACTGCCGCCCAGACGTCTTCTTTGTATTTTTGAGTTGATTAGACGTGTTAACGCAGCGAAGTTATAACAGTAATGTCAAAGGACCAGACTATAGGGCCTTCTTTTTTCCCGACGTTTACGTTATGAAGACCGCCACGCACTCATTTTTCAATCGATTGAAAAACACTCCTTATGAACTCAAACAACAACAGGAACAAGTTTTACTCACTTTTGTATGGAACAAAAGCACAAAATGAGAGGATATTTAGCCTTTTCATTTTAATGGACATCCGCTTCTCAGCAATGACTTTTAGGGTACAACTTACCAGTTCCAAATTAAACCAATCGCAACACATAAACGTTACTTAGCACAAAGAGATTACCAGCGAGAATGCCATAAGCCATTTTGGTGATAATGGTGGACACAAAACTATGACATTATTGGGTTTGGGTAAATTTGTATACACCCAAATCAAACATTGAATTTCTATACCGTTTCTAAAAAAGGCTAGTATAATAGACCTTTCACATGAAATATGTAAATTGGACAACGCGCGTGCGCACTTACATTTTGGTGGGCAAAATTTTGTGAACAGTGATCCCTTTTGCATGGGACTGATGAAAGCGTGACGCGTACGCGCTCTGTGCGTCTGCTTTGTATACATTTCTGTGTTCTGTGGCGTTTGCCAACAAACAGGGTCCGTACGCATGCGTGAATGTAATTAGCATATTTCATGGGAAAGGTCCATTCAATTTGTTGCAACTGGTCCCCTCAGCTCTATGAATTTTAGCCCCAATTTTTTTAAAAGGCGTTGAATCTTCTTATCTTATCTTCTAAATTATACACACACAATGGTGACACACAACAAAAAGAGGACCATTGTTAAGGTATAGCAGTTTTCGAAACGAAAACAAGTGACTTCGGACCGTTCTGAGCCGTCTGTTTGTAAACAAAATGAATGTTAATTTTGAGGCGAACACAGAACAATTGACTGGAGCGGGATTTGTACCTGCAACCACCGGCTTAACGTACCGACGCTCTACCAACCGAGCTATCCAGCCCTAACGTTGGCGGTCTCCCTATATTTTTAATGGTGTTTACTTCGTCAAAAATTCGATCAAAATCTCAAAACTTCCACGTTTCCTCTGGAGACCTGGCCAAATTGCATGGCAGAGGCCGAATTATCCTCGATTGATGCTTTCACTATATACAAAAATCCAACAATGACCACCCCTCTAAGATTTCCCAAAGGAATTGTACAGCAAATCTCTTAGCCATAATTACAAGGGCTAAAACCGTTTCTGACTGAAATCAATCATGGTCTTCCAGATGACTTGATGGCTTGGAATTTGAGGTTCGTTGGGTCAAGAGAGTCTATATTAGGATGGTTTAGACCATTTGAGATGGATTGTGTTCGCCATCCAAAAAATATTACACGCTGTTATAAAAACGTACTGATCGAAATGGCGCGTTGGTTGAAGTGTACGCGTAGATTCATGTGGGGAAATTAATATATATGCAAAACAATTTCAATGGAAGGAAGCCTTAAAGGCAAAAAAAAATGCCGTAACCGGCTGCCACTTTATCTTTCTTAATTTAGGTCAAATTATATCCTTTCATGTACAGAAAGGTTGACAGAATGCATAGAGATGAACAGGCACTTTGAACGATTACAAGGAGTCGAAACCATGAAAAAAATAAGCCATTTTCACGTCTACATTGGGCTTGACAACGCTATTCGCTAAACGCCATTTTAGTTCCTTTTGGGCATGAATGCAAGAAAGTTCCGGCCGCGCGATGAAATGTGCGCTTGATTTTTCTTTTTTTAATGTTCAATAATTAACGTTGCAACTACCAGTTCCTTGAGAGAATTATTTTCTTTAAAAGGGAAATAAAACCCAACATGCATTGCAAAATCTAAAAAATATCCTTTGAAAGTGGCAGTTGGATATGGAAACTTTTCCGAGTTTGACAACATAAAGACAGCCGTTAATTTTTGCATCGGTGATAAGGAATATTTTTTGTAATATTTACCCATACACCGATGTGTGTTAAGCACTGTACACTCAGTACTTTCCCTGAGTCCTCTGAAAAAAAATCCACAGGCATTTTCCTCGGGTAAATGTACTGAGTATACAGTGCTTAACAACACATCGGTGTTTGGGTAAAATTTACAAATAATATTCTTTATCCCCGATGCAAAAACTAACATTTATTATAATGGCTGCGGTCCAGCTGCTAATATGATTCGAACTGCCTCTAGCTGCCGGGCAATCTAGGTAGTCTAGTTGGTAAGACATCTGCTCTAGAATGGCGGGGGTCGTAAGTTCGAAACCTCATCCGAGGAAATTGCCTGTGAATTTTTGTCACAGGACTCTGGAAAGTACTGAGTGTACAGTTCTTAACACACATCAGTGTATATGGGTAAACATCACAAATAATAATAAAGATAACATTCTTACCTTCCGAGTTGGCGGTCGCAGTCCCCAATCCTACAAGAAGAACAAAGCCACACAACCACATCACATTAACGCAGCTCTCCATGGTGTTGGATCCGTCAAATGAGACTGACTGATTCTATTAACTACAGCATGCCGTGGTTTGCGTCTGCGACTCCGGGAAGTTTTTGAAGAACGGGCAGTTACTCGTTGTCCCAGATCTGGTTAATAATGGAAATCAAGGGATGGACACATGCATCAGACTGTTTGTCTGCCGCAAACAATTGAAATTGAAATACGTGTGACTGAAGCTGTGGAAATAGATTCGTTCTTTTTATCTTCCACACTTCAGTCCAATGGAAACATGTTATAATCACAGACAGTTGGAGTAGCCTCAGTATAACAAAATCCAATGCAAGAGACCTTACGCACATGAGTAGGGCGCCCGAGCCCACGAGTCAAAAGGGGGTTGTTCATTGACCAATCCCTGAGCGCTGCCGCGCGTACAAATCTGTGCCTTTCCATTGTTTCATCATTGGTTTACCTCTATGATGGCGGCTGGATGACGTCAATGCATAAGGTCTATACGAAGGCTTACAGTGGCGCACTTGCTTGTGTTGCAGTATACTGGCAATACCCCCCCCCCTTGCAAAATCAGCGTCTCCAGGTAACATTTGCCTCCTTCAAACACAGGGGTCAGGTTCGTTTATTAATTGTCGCACTCATCAACAATCATCGGCAGAATTCACTCAGGAGAGCCCAGGAATACAGCCATTTCTAAAGAGCTAATCATTGTATCCAATCAGAATGACTGAAGTATCCCACCCGTAGGTCAATACGGTTTCGGGAAATAGAGAGAAAAAAAAAAACACTAACAAAACGGAAAAGATTGAAGTGTTCCCGACGTTCTCGGCGCCTCCCTAGTTTAACGTCAGGGAAAACAGCTCTCCGGAAATTGACTGAATTTGTTAACCATGTGACAGGCTAATAACAGTTATTACCATCTAAGTCCAGACAATCCAGTGATGGAACGCTTATCTGACATTTCGAGTTACATTCGAAATAACAAGTCCTAGCATTTTATCAACCCCTATTAGCTGTATTCTCTTGTGTATAATGATGGCTCATACTAGGAGAACGTCCCTTGTGGCGGTGGCGCTGCTGCTGCTGCAGCTGCTGCTGTTGCTGCTGCTGCTGCTGCTGCTGCTGCTGCTGTTGGAAGCAATATTTATTCTGTCCAGTTTGTAACGATTTGTTATGTACAGTTTGCGACGGTTTGTACGGAAGCGTATTGCCGCCGAGTGAATAACAAATCTCTCTTATCCTGTACGTACACGCTGGTTATCATGTACGTACACGTTAAGTTATCGTGTAGGTACATAACAATTATCATTACAATTATAATTATAATTATCGTGTACGCACTCGATAAGTTTGAACTTATCGTGTACGTACACGGTAAGTTCGATATATTATCGAGTACCTACACAATAACTTATCGTGTACGTACACGATAAGTTAGGAATTATCGTGTACGTACACGATAATTATCGTGTACGTACACATCATCGTGTACGTACATGATAATCATTGTGTACGTACACGATAAGTTTGGACTTATCGTGTCCGTACACGATAACTATTGTGCACGTACAAGATTACTAATGTGTACTTACACGATAAGAGTGAGCTTTTTGTATCACGTGGCGGCAATACGCTTCCGTAGGTTTGTTCTTTACTTACATTTTTATGAACAACTATTTTGTTCTGCAAAGTTTACAACTTTTTGTTTTGTACAGTTTATATACTCTCTTAAATAATTAGATTGAAAATCACTCTTTTTTCATTGAGGCCAGGGACAAATCTTGTGCAGTTTGTCCCTAGCTTCAATCGAATAGACTACATTTCAATCGAACATTTTAAGAGAGTAACGATTTGTTTTGTACAGTGTAACTATTTTTCATGTACAGTTTACAACGATTTGTTTTGTGCAGTAACAGGGTTTTTTTTCTGTACATTTTGTAACGATTTTTTTTTGTACAGTGGGCAATAATTTGTATTGAGCTAAGTTTGTTCTTGACAATTTGCAAAGAATCTGTTTTCAGAAATAAGCCAACATTCAACGACAAATATGCCTTATCGAAATTCCAAAGCTGACATGAACAGATTTGATTTAGTACAGTGGGGTAAGGATTCATGTTGATAGGCCTTGGACGTGTAAAGAACATGCTGTTGAAGGACCACACGAGAGCCTTAACAGAGATATTGATTTATACTCAGTCTTCCATAATCATTCACTGGTGATTGTAATTGATTTTCTGCCTGGTACAAAGGTTTCGAGTACTGTGTGATTTAGAGTGCACTTATACTTGGTACATAAGGTATGCACTTATTTTCGGTTGCAAGATGCGACATCTAGGGTTCTTTTTGTTACGTTCTCTTATTTTTTGTCTTCACATATGCTCAAACAGACATTTGCACGCAAAGAATCCTATGAAATGCGTATATCCACAATAGACTGATCAATTAAACCCCACCCCTTACGTGTTGACCAATCACAGCCGAAACTCCGACAAAAGTCCGACACGATAAAATCCTATTGGAAAATGTAAACACGTGAGTGCGTACGTACAGCGCGCGAGTTCATGTCGTGCAGTGCGGCATTGAAGAGACGCACATTGTGTTGCCCACGTGTACAGTGGTGATGTAGCCAATGATGTGATTGGTCAGCAAGTCTAGGGGGTGGGGCTTAATGGGTGCATTGTCGCAGTCTTTCAAATACTTTACATCAACATTATTTGGATGACAGTTTTGTAGAGTTGTTCGCGTTCCTTGTATAATCTGAAGTGGACGTGTGAGCAAATTGAAAGCTTAAAATCAAAACCCAGACAAAATCTTTAGACCGTGAACATTTTTTTTCAAGAGTGATGACTTGTGACAGGTATATTTTATAAAATTCAAACCATCATTGATTACTCACTCGCGTTTGTATGTACGTGCACGTGCATGTGCACTTAGCTTTTTGTAAACATTTCTCGTTCAATGGAAAGTGTCCCGTGGTTTTACTCATCGGGATGACAACGTGACAAGAACCACTTGTGTAGATACAGTTATTTTATCCACAGCACGCCTGACTTGGACTAGTTTATCAATTAATTTTTAACTTAGTTAAATATATATTATCATACATATATAACATATATATAATATCATACATATATAACATATACATGAAACTAGTAGGGTAAATGGCCTTAGCTTTCGATCCAAACCGGACCTTCGCCAGAGGCAAAAACAACAAACATAAAAACAGATCAATTTATAGAAAAATGGGGAGTTTTGGAATTTTGGGAAGGAATAAAAAAAACGGGCGGGAAAAAGATAGCCCAAAATGAATCCATTACAGACAAAAGGATTGTTGATGACCAATCAAACTAGAGCAGTATGGACAAAAGGAGATCACGAAAGGACAAACTGCAAAAACTGGGTTGTTAAATTGATTCTCTTTGTATCTATATGTGACAACACCGAAATAGTGTTAATTTTACCAACGATAAAGCAATGGGGATAACTAACACCATGTCGGTGTTGTCACATATAGATACAAAGAAAATCAATTTAACACCCCAGTTTTTGCAGTCTTAAAAAAAATTGTTATATATAATTATTATACAAGTATATATATTTCTTCTATATTTCATTTTTTATTTTTAGTATACATATTGCTTAGATCATAATAGATGTTAATTTTGCATCGGGGATAAAGAATGAAATTAGTGTTTTTTTTTTACCCGTACACCGTTGTGTGTTAAGTACTTTCCCCAGTCCTGTGACCAAAAAAATATAATAAAAAAATGAAACAATCCAAAGGCATATTCCACAGGCAAATCTCCCCGAGGAAAATGCCTGTAGATTTTTTCACAGGACTCGGGAAAGTACTGAGTATACAGTGCTTAACACACATCGGTGTATGGGTAAAAAAAAAAAAGGTTACATCTTGCTTAGAGTTGTTTTATTTTTAACTGTTTTTCATTTGTTTATTGTTTTAAACTCAGTTTTCTGATTTTGATTGTTTGGCTTTGCTAAATAGCTCTGTATTTTTAGGTTTGACTTTTCACTGTTTGTTTACAGGGCCCTTGAATAACACTTGTTTTACTGATAAGGCTACTTTGTCTAAATAAAACTACAAAATAAATCAAATAA
Source organism: Marthasterias glacialis (assembly GCA_911728455.2). NCBI lineage: Eukaryota > Metazoa > Echinodermata > Asteroidea > Forcipulatida > Asteriidae > Marthasterias > Marthasterias glacialis. The sequence continues at coordinate 13,280,688 of OU452220.1, read as the reverse complement.
ATTGTTTCAACCGATTAAATGATTTTTTTCAGACGAAACCATTGAAACTAAAACAACAGTTACAATGCTCGAGGTTGTTTGACATTTTTTTTTTGCTCCTGTCTTTCTCGATATTCCTATTCGATCTATCCACTACTCATGGGCTTTTCATAGGCTTTTCTATATAAGAACTAGAGGCCGTACAAAACCATGCGACACGGCCCGACAAGGAGCATTTTTGATTATTGAGAAAATGGCGCGGACCATTCATTTACACTGGTCACTCATCAGTTTACACAGCAGCCATTTTCTAAGTGGACGTCCGTATGCAATCGACCCATAGGGATGTACGCCCATGGTGGGTCAGCGGAGTTCCGTGCGTGACATCACGAGTGCTCCCTCTAGTTCTTATAATAATATAACTCTATGGGTACTACACACAAGAGAATTCTGCAAGCTCACAGAGTCCAGCAAACCACGTGATTCTATCCGCTGTAAGCAGTGCCATGAAACTTATGGGAGACTTTGGATCGCCAGGTGGCAGCAGACATACCACGTAAATTGTCATTGTTTACGTAGTTATGAGCGTGATGCGTACATTTCTGAGAACAATGGATTTACCTGGTAAGTCTGCTGCCACCTAGCGTCCTTAAAGTCTCCCACTGGGCCCTGATCGGTATCCTGTTGGTAAGTGATGACGTTTTGGAGCCGGAAGTGCAGTGTAACGAATGTTCATGTACATGTACCATTCATTTACATTGCACTCTCCCGGCTCAAAGCGTCATCATCACTTACCAACAGTATAGCACAAGGGTAAACAAATTTAATTTGCAGTGTTTATCAAAAACGTGAGCCCCCTTTCGGGACCATGTTCACGTTTTTATAGATGCTTGAAATTATTGCACACTTCCTGCGCACGGACAACAGGGGTAATTGTCAAAGACCAGTATTCACACCTTTTTTTTTATTAATGGATTTGGAGCTATGTAAATGTTTGTTATTATTATTATTATTATGAACCAACATAATACATGAAATCACAAACCTGTGAAAGTTTACGCTCAATCGGTCGTCACAGTCACGGGAAAAAGAAGAAGTGAAAACCCTAATGTATGTTTTCAAACATCGGGTTTAGAACTCGCGAAATCAAAACTGATTGTTTTACTCATTTCTCAAACACTATAGCAGTTCAAGCAAAACATACTTAAAGGGACGTTTCTCCACCATGACCATCTTTATACCAATGTAAATTATGTGCAAATCTATACACACTTGTGTCTTTAGTCTTTAGTCTTACCAATGTTACGCACCCCTTTAAATGAATGTACCAACCGACTTGCGACTATATGGACTTACCAATTACGGAATCCACGAAAATGAATTCGGATACCGACGTTACGACTCATTCCGAATGACATGACATTGCTGTTATGTGACCAGGGTAAACCGTTATGCGATTATTTGTGTTTGCTTGCAGCACTAACATAATGAGAAAACTGCATTATAGTTGATAGTCGCGAGGAGACCATATTTTAAATTGAATTAAATTACGCGTGATATCAGTTTATAAACGTGTAGTGGCGCAGCCAAGGGGGGGGGGGCAAAGGGGTGCAGCTGCCCCCTGTGGAATATCGTCCACCCCTGGTTGCCCCCCCCCCCCCCTGTCAGCTTCTGGACACCGTGACATTTGCTATAATCAGGCAATTTTAGACCTGACCTCAACTGCAATTTCCCCCTCTACAAATGTCCCCCATTTGACCCCCTGCAAAATAAAATATGCCGGCTACGTCACTGCAAACGTACACTCTAAAAAAAACTACCAGGTCAGAATGGACCCGGATTCCGGGTCCGAGTGGGCCGGACCCCATTCTGGGCCAGGCTGACCCGTAAAAGGGTTAAACAATGTGATTTCAGCTTGGATTCTGCGTCAGTTCGACCCTTTTCTGGGTAATTTTGACACAGATTCCTGGTTATACTGACCCAGATAGGGTCAGGCCCCACGGGCCCCGACATCCGGGTCAATATTTTCACGAGAGTTTTTTTACAGTGTAAAAACCTCTTTCTTATATACAGAACAGATTCATTCAAACAAAGACATTTCACTGAACTAAACCGATTTATAGACGATAATGGTTGCTCCTCTACTAATTGCTTTTTTAAAAATGTTCGATTGAGACACATTCACTCGTTTCCGAAGAGCTGAAATACATGCTGATAACCAGGAATAAACAGTCTGCTCGCGTGGACTATCCGCTCTCGAGCCGCCCATGCGTGTGTACATTCAATTCGTCACTTGTAAAAATGGTCTGTCACTTTTGGTTGATTATTAATTCGATCGAAGTGGGATGGGGAGAGAGAGGGGGAGAGCGTTTGAAGAGAGGAAAGAGACTCAATGATAAGAAAGTGGAAATAACTCTTAATGCGTTAACTCGAACAGGAGCTGATGGAATGGTGAGTGAACGGTTCGATAAATATGCTCTGATTGTCTTTTTAAGGCAGCCTGCAGCTGTAGGGTACTTTCCTCCCCCTAAGATGATCGATGGTGGATGTTCAAAGCATCTTTGAAGTGTTGTGCGACTTCTACAAAGAGTTGGCATCAACGCGGTAGACGATCCGTTTTGATTAATATGCGATTTAAAGCTCCTCTCCAGTGAAAAAAAGGAAACCTCGAGTTTTGGAACCATGTTTTGCGCAAAACAAAAAACAAGTATACGGAGACCAGTCCCTGAGGGGCCACCAAACGAATTGTGCGCGCGAGATAAATTAATCAACTCATGTGCACTAGATCATTTTTTCTGAGGTTTTCCGAAAAAGCTGCACAACAGAAAGGATGAAAATGACATAAAGTTGGTGTGATGTTCCTTCCTGATTCGTTTTTGCTGACGAAATCTATGCAGGCATCTGAAAAAAACTGTAGGCTGTAAGTAATTTAAGAATTGGGCAAGCATTGAGCAAAGGTCCAAGTAACCATACGTCTAGTTCACGCTTAAATGTACTACAAGATCAGTTATGTAAAGTCAGTGCATGTCCAAAGCTTTATTTTTTAAAGTTTTTTTTATGTTATTACTATATCTTTCTAGTTGCAAAACCAAAGGACACTCAAAAGTGACTTGTACTGTGACCCGTAGGCCTGAAGATACCTAAGTACAGAAGATGTTGAAGAAATGTCAGTTTTTTAGAAGTGGGAAAACAGGAAAACAACCACGCGATAGGGACTGAAAAACCCTATCCGGTCCGGGATTCGAACCGGGGTCAGTGAGGTGAAAGGCAGGGAAAGAAAAACCACTGAGCCAACCTGAATGACCTTGACATGTTACATTGCTATAGTGTATTATTGCTGAAAGTTTCAGGTTTAGCAGACTATAATACAGGAGCTGTCCGCAGCCTATTCGAAACATTTGGGAGATTACAAAAAGTTTCCTCTACAAGAACCAGATCCGTGAACTTTTCCGTTAACTCCTTACACTCTGAAATAGATATAAATGTTGTAGGCGCAAACTGAAACCATGTTCTATGTATCAAATAAGGTTTAAAAAATAATAAAAATATAACACTCGGTTCTTTTATTATGCATTATCTGTGTTATTTTAACAACAGGTTTTCATTTCGTTTATCAACTCTGGTTGTGAAGCCAAGGACTCTGAGAAAAGCGAACTAAATCACTTCACTAGCCAAGAACCCCATGGAGAGAAGATAATGAAGAAAGTTTCAGTTTTAGATGTGGAAGGAAAACCCCAGAGAAATATTCTAGGGAAAACCGACGCAATCAGGTAGAGACTGAAAAACCCAATCCAAATAGCGCCCCCTGAGGGATTCGAACCGGGGTCCCAGAAGTGGAAAGCGAGGAAAGATACCACTACCTGACCAACCTGACCACCCAAGTTTGCTTATAGTTTTGAATTATGAGACCCATAAATATAGAACCTTTTAATGGTTTACAAGGTGATGCGGCACAATCTGCTTCCAACTATGCCAGAAAACACTGGGGCAAACCCTTTCTCTTAGCGGTAAGTGTACTGGGTTCTTTTACTATGATTTTGACATCAGCAACAACAAACGAAATTAATGTTTGCATCGGGGATGAAGACTATTATTTGTGTTTTTTTTTTTATCCATTCACGGTTGTGTGAAGGATTCGAACTGCATCTAGCTACCGGGCAATCTCAGTATAGTCTAGTTGGTATAAGACATCTGTCCGACAAACCATTTTGTCTGGCCCACTGTGTCCGACAAACCATTTTGTCCGGCCCATTGTGTCCGACAATTCATCATGTCTGGCCTATTTACGTCCGACAAACCATTACGTCCAACGAACCCCGTTGGACACAATGGACTGGAAATCATCGTTCGTAGGACACAATGGGTCGGACATAATGGTTCAAAATTGTCGTCGGTTATAAAAGTCTATGTCTGAGATAATGGTACATAACATAGAACACGTATCTTTACGGCTAACTTGTACCGAGTGTCAACATTAGGCACAACAATTTTTCATGACATGACTATCTTGATTTTTATAGTAAAATCAAACTATAATTCGAGTCGATGAGAAGTAAGTGAAATTGCAAGAAAGTATATTGCTAAGAATAATAATAGTAATGATAATAATAAAAACTAAAGCACGAAATATTGGAATGATCCATCAAATTAACAGGTGGCGTCGAGCTTTGGCGAGACTTAATGTTTGTACCGCATGGGAATTTGCAAAAAGGTATATATTTTCTATAGTTGCACCGTCCGATAAGCACATAAGCACAGAATGTAAGGTGTTCTTCGTACTCACCCGCTTAATGTGTCTGCAGTTTGGTTGACTTAAGAGCTGAAGACTAGATAAAGAACCATTAGAAGAAGAAAAAAATGATGCACTACAATCGGAAGATGAAGTGTTTTCTTCGGTTCGGAGTTACTCGAGACGCAAAACTTTTCAAGGATCGTTCCTTTACTCTCAGAGACCAGGCGATGGTTGTGACGGTATGTTCTGCTGGGAGACTATTCAATATTTGCCAGGGTCCCTAGAAATGCGTTGCGTTTCATTCCCGCTCTATTCAAGGTAATGAATTATTATACTGTCAGTGACGGTAGTCTTTCCTCTCGAGTCGTCCGATTGCTGTGCAATGTGCAGCTAACACATAATTTAAAAATCGCAGTCGGTTGGATTCCCATTTGAGAAACATTTACCAGTCCGTGAATCGATATTTCCAAAAGGGTGGCAGTATCAATCGTAGTTAGTTATGAAATTATGACCTTTTAAACAATAATCGTAATAACCTTTAGGACCACAGATAAATAACGGGGACCATTTGAAATTTTTAAGGATTCTTAGCCTGGCTAGTGTCGAGGAACCTATACTCGAACGAATCTTTATGACTAAACAAAATGACTGAAAAACATACCGTCATGACTTTTTTATTTTTTTTTTATTTTTTAAACCGAATATGGTAAAACAGCTCATTGAGATCTTCACATTTTGTGGACCATGAGTTTGGGGCTTTTTCTGCAGTGTTTGGGTAAAAACATTACGACAAGAAAACGGACATTTTCCATACAAACCACCAGCATTGAAAGACACGCTACACTACACACGCAGATCGGTATAGGCTAAATGCGTGCATCCTCTTTTCATGAAACCAAAGCTCCCAAAATAAACAGGTACTGAACATAGTAACTATATCCCTTGTAAATTTAGATTGTCTCCTTGCTGTAGAAAACAAATACTTCTGCTTTCGGGTTTGTTTTATACACGAATTGTACCCATCGAATTCAAAACTACAACATTTGCACTTCAGTCTGCCACACTACCATTATTTACATGCTGTAACACGCGCGGCAGCCGACTCGCACCACTTTACTGACAGCCTTCGGGGGCGAGCTGTTTTGCCTATCACTCATGTAGTTCATTAAAAGTAACTGCACAACTAGTTGCTATTAACCTCAATGAATATTCAATACAAATTTGAATGAAATTTACATAAGTTTATAGTATGTACTTAAGCAACATTCACAAACCCTGAGCGCATCACATACAACGATTACGGTACTGTATGCTGATTGGCTAGGTCACCGCGTGATCGTTAATTGTTTATTCATTACTTTCCAAAACCACTGCGAGCTGTAATTGACTGCATGTAAATGATGTTATGATGTCACAGCTCATTAAAGTTTGTCACTGCGCCCGTGCTTACTTATTGCAATGAAAAATTAAAAGAAAAAACCAGCTCGAACCTATTTCACCCGTCTGCCTTCTAGTTTTCCGTCATCTCACCCAGCTAATAGTATAATTGAAATCATAAAAAGCGTTAAGGCTGGTTCGTCGCGCGATGAAAGTCGCCCGACGCTGTGATCGCTGGACGCTGAACCTTTTCATTGCAGTCTATAGTCGCTGAGGCGTCAGCGTTGACTAAAAATAAACCGCGTCGTGCGTCAATTTTACTGTTGCGCGACCGACTATAAACCAGCCTTTATGTGTCGACATGGCCTCAGCGGTATCACCTCAGAACCCTGAGGGAAGACTCCAGACAGATATACGCTTCAGCCTTAATTTTGGATTCGCAATACCGAAGCTGGACTATTTCTCCAGACGCTGACTCGAGAGATCTGAACTTTAGACTGTTTTTTTTTTTAATAATCATGGCAAAGTGTTCGCTTTGTTGTACTATATTCACACTGTTCCGCGGGGGGTATGACACGTATCGCCTCAATAATGTTCGTTTCATTCTTCCTATGTTGAGGTCCAAGCACATTTTCTGAAAGCCTTTGAGACTATCAGCGTCACAGCGCATCGTGTCTGTTAACCAGTTATTTCCAATGGGTGGTCTGTTTCATGATTTATACCGAGGATGTCAATTTACTTGCAGTAGAATGAAGACATATGATAAAGATGACACCTTGATAACTAAATGGTTGTATGGTCGTCCCCCTTGCCAAAGCATTTAAAGTGCTTTGCCACATTTATTAGACATCCAGGCAAAGGGATGATTTTCAAACAGATTTCAAAGAATTGCTGGGTGTGTAATTGAAGGCTGGTTAAGGGCCATCGTTCAGGGGATTTTCAGGAGCTAGGGAGTGCTTGCACTATACTTTTAGAATTGTTGTATTGAAGGCGGGCTATACCTTTGGTAATTACTCCACAAATTAACGACCATAAAAGCTTACTTGGTAAGAAGCCCCGGGGAGCTGTAACATGCTGAGAAAAGATTCCCTCTGAAGTTATGTCGTTTTAGTGAAAGAGATCATTTTCTGACCCAAAGTTTTAATTTGAGAAAGATTCATGCATGACCCGTTTCTCACGTAACGAGCAACGTGCAGTTTCTCTCTAAACGTAAACTGGTGAGAAATAACCTCGTTTTGTCATCCATACCACTCTTTCACAGAGCCATATTGCCCACAGCTCTCTCAAGAGTAAAAGACGTATGAGCGTAGTTCGCTCCAATTTCACTTAAAAAGAGTGATGTACAGTAAGTTTCACTCTGGGAAGAGCCGAAATGACACCACTCGGGTGAGAGAGTGAAATTTTCACTCTTACATTTAAAGAGTCAGCAGTTTTCGGATCCTTCTGCGTATAAATAACCGTACCCGTTTTTTTGGCCGATATCTTATAAACGCTGGCATCTTTGGAAACAAAATTTTCACAGATTAGTTTTATGGTATTTATAGGATTAAAACAATCATCCGGCTTCATATACCAAAGGTATCCCTTACCTTTAAAGTTTGTGTCGCCATGTGTCACTTTTTCTTGTCTCTAATGTGGCAATTTCTTCTTCTTCTTGTTTAATCTTAGTGCAATTGTTTTATTATATTTTGAATCTTTTAAATTCCACATAAATCAGCTGAATTATTAACTATTATGAAATGAAAGGAAATGAAATAAATTACCTTGTGAAATCTTTCTGACTATTCTATATTTTGTTCACTGCAAAAAAAACTAGGGTGTTTAATGGATTATCTTGGTATCTATACGTGACAACACAGACATGGTGTTGATTTTACCAACGCTAAAGCAATGGGGATAACTAACACCATGTCGGTGTTTTCACATAACCACGTTTCCATTGTGAATAAGGCCGTGTATAAAATGGCATCCTCGGCTACGGCTTTGGCTGTTGGTAAGGGTGTTGCTGTGGGTTTCCTATGTTTTAACGATGGTCCACGTCACGATCCACCCCCAGCGCCTTATATTCACGGCCTTTCGTGCGGGTTAAACACAATCTCCATGAAAATGATGCCATTTTAGACGGTAATGCAATGCAATGTGTTTAATATTATTATTATTATTTTTCTTATTTCATTGCTCTCCACAAAATTCATTGAAAAAGACAACAAATACACATTGGATGTGGAGAAGGCTAGACTGAGGAGGAAAATAAAAGAAATTTCCAATAACCAAGAGGTTCAGTCTGCCTATAAAAAGGTTTTAAAACGTTTTGGCCAAGCATTTACACATTAAAGACATTAACATTTACAGACTTTAGATTGTATCACGGAAAAAACTGTTGACTGCCACTTTAGATAAAAACATAGATGTTAGACAATCAGTATCGATTGGCAATGAATTCCACAATGCAGGCAAGCTATGAAAACAATATTTCAAACTGTTACATCTAGAAAAGGGAAATTTTGAGTGTAGGAAAATCTCTACGTTGGTTAATTTGAAACAAAGAGTTGTCAATGCCGGTGTGATTATAAAATATTTGATAACAAAAACATAGACACAAGGCAGGCAGGCTATGAAAAAAAGAATATTTTAAACTGTTACATCTAGAAAAGGGAAATTTTGAGTGTAGGAAAATCTCTACGTTGGTTAATTTGAAACAAAGAGTTGCCAAAGCCGGTGTGATTATAAAATATTTGATAACAAAAACATAGACACAAGGTAGGCAGGCTATGAAAAAAAAGAATATTTTAAACTGTTTCATCTAGAAAAGGGAATTTTGAGTGTGTAGGAAAATCTCTACGTTGGTTAATTTGAAACAAAGAGTTGCCAAAGCCGGTGTGATTATAAAATATTTGATAACAAAAACATAGACACAAGGTAGGCAGGCTATGAAAAAAAAGAATATTTTAAACTGTTTCATCTAGAAAAGGGAATTTTGAGTGTGTAGGAAAATCTCTACGTTGGTTAATTCGATACAAAGAGTTGTCAATGCCCGTGTGATTATAAAATATTTGATAACAAAAACATATAGACTATTATTTTATATCTCTCCACAAAATTCAATGAATAATACAATAAAATGCACAAGAATTAAGAAAACCTTGGAAGTGGAGAGGGCTTGACTGAAGAGGAAAATAATAAGATTTTTTTTTTCCTGTTACCAAAGAGTTCAGTCTGCCAATGAATTATTTGTTTTATGGCTCGGACAATCATTTTACACATTAAATATTTAAAAACATTGACAATTAAAGACTTTCAGTTGTATATCACGGTGAAAACTGTTGACTGGCACTACATAAATTAAAAAACAAATTACAAAATAAATAAATTCCAGACACGATAATCTTATATTTTTTTTCATTTTTAAAACACACAATAATGAAGTACGTTATAGCGACGAAAAGAGAAATTATCACACAGCGAAGTAGTATTCCAGAATGTACAGTAATAACAATCTATGTTTATATTTAATTATATAAACGTTGTTTTTTTTGTGTTTTTTTTTTTGTGTTTTTTTTGGCTGTCCTGGTTCATAATGTCTTTACAGCCCTTGTTATGTAAACAATGCATCAGCACCAACCATTAAAACTGATATTATTTGCAAGGCAACATGCTGTTTACATTGTTCTCAGTGACTTAATTAAATTTGCAATAAAAAGAAAATTCACCGGGGAATGTGATATCTCTCAGAATTACACCACGGTTGTAACGACTAGACATTGATATTCCTCGAAGAGTATACTCTAATGACAATGATTTATTGCCAGTCTACAGAACATATTTTCCAGGGGTGGGTCAAATGGGGGCATTTTTGGCACTTCCTCCCCGCCCCTCCCTCTCTTAAAAACAAACAAACAAACAAACAAACAAACAAAAAAAACGCCAACAATGGAACAAACAAAAACTTAACATCCTCCCATGGAGTTTTCATATATTCGATTTACTCCTAAACCATTTCTTTGCCCCTCGATTCCACCTTTCCTCACTAAAAGTTTAGAATCGCTCCCTGTCGCTGACTTTATATACTTTTGAAACGGACCAAGTTAAGTCAATTGTTTTATTGCACGTAATTTTCTTCTGTCAGTTTGTGACGTGCTTTTTTTTTTATATGTATATATATTATTATTATTATTATTATTATTTTTTTTTTTTGCCATATTTTGGGTACTGAAACAAAAGCTGCCTCTAAAGCCGGAATACAGGTCAGCAACGGCGGTAGCCCGATGACTTGTTTTGTACATGGGGACATTTTTTTCAGTGGGGGCTCAGGTACCATGTTTTTTTTTTTTTTTTTTGTAATTAACATGTATCTACATTTTTTTATGGGGGGCACCTTGGGGCACTGGACATTTATGGGGCCCACGCTCCCCCCCCCCCCACCTTTTCGCCGCTGCAGCTCAGAAACTCACTGCGGGAGAGTTTGCGAGTAACGCAACTCTATGGGATTCTATCATTTCCACTTAATTGATGTCCCATTCTTGAGTGAAAGATTATCCTGTAAAATATCCCAAATCAGGTAGCCTAAGAAAGGGGCTCAACTGTAACCATTTAAAGTATTAATATAATTATTTGCTGTATAAGCGACGTTTTTATTTATCATTATTTCGTTTGTCAATGTTTTATTGACTAAAACAGCAATAACATGTATCACCAAGATAAAACAAAAGATTTAATATAATTTATTGATAAAGGTAAGTGGAGGCAGATATGACGCTATAAAACCCCAAGCTCAAGACGGACTTATTGGATATACTGCAGACATGGACCTGGTATGAAGTATAGAGTCGCCAGGAAAGAGGCAATAATCCTCTGAGAGCTTGACGTTGTTGCACGGGGGAAAAGTCACTCAAGAGTCTGAAAAATAACGTAGCTGGAAAATACCCAGCGAAGAAATTTATATAAACAAAATAGCAAACACATTAAAGCCCCAGCTCAACATGGGTAAACTGACTGTAAATGCTTCCATTCTTTGCGCAAACTGATATTTGTGATAAAACGCACGTCTGGATAATATGTCAGCTCATTTCGTTGTTTCGTTTGGTAAAAATGCTTTCAGCAGTTTTGTACGCATTCCAATAGGCAGAGTTTTTGTCTCACTGAGACGAAAACTCATTTTGGATCTTGTTTCATATTATTTAAACACGAGAACACTTCGGGCAGAAATATTTCAAGGAATCTTTTCTACCACCATTATCTTTATTACCATGTAAGGTATTTACAAATCTGTGGACAATTATGTTTTTCGTCATACCAATGTTGAGCTGGGGCTTTAAGACCGCATACCAAGTTCCCAACGCAACGCTGCCCAACAACCTTATCAAATAAAATCAATTCCTCGATAAAGTAATGACTAGTTTGAAACTAAAAGCGCGCGCTGAGCTGCACTAATGGCGCCAACACAAACGCATTTATAGATTGCTCAAATAGAGCGACTGGTATTTTAAGTGAGAGAAAAAAAATGTTTGACGTGACAATTGGAACACGTGGCTATGATGGACAAAGTCTACTCCCCGAGCCTGAAGATTTTCAGAGGAGAAATGAAGTGGTACACTCGACGGCAGGAACAATCTCATTGATTGTAAACCTACCGTGCTGTTTTTCAGAGCGTGTATAATTCTTTTTTTTTATACAACGCTGTGCTTACTGGGTCGCTCGAATGCCATATACCCATTTAGTCCATTTCGGTTGGAAGATCTATATTTTACAGATGAAGCACAAACAAAAGTCCTTTTACGCATTGACGTCACCACGCCGCCATCTTAGAGGTAAGACGACGCTGGAATAATGAGAACCATTGATCTCCATTAATGATGCGATCCCACGGCTATAAATGCGCGGCTCACGGCCCGTGATAGGCCAGTGTGGGGAACTCCCGATCAGAGGGCGCCCTACTGAAATGACGTCATTTGCAAAAACTCTAAGAGCAATGAGAAATTTGTTGAAAGATACCACTACAGTGGAATAAAACAGTCACTATGTCCAACGTATACGAACATGCAAGCTACTTTTGCAAATATTTTGTCGCTTATCTTTGAATACAATTTGTCAACAATAATATGTTACCTTTAAAAAAGTTTCAATCAGCATGGAAACCTTAACGATTGACACCTCAGCACCGATCCACGTGAAAATAACAAGACGTTATTATAACAAACAGACCACAAATCTGTGGAAGTTTTAACTTCTGTCACAGCGTATACTTGACTTCGCGATCAATAACTACACAAGAATAAACACGTTTGTAAATGGGTCGATTATCTATTTAGGTTGTTCATATTTCGTAATTCAAGTTGAAGAAAAACAAAAATGACAACATGACTATTTCCTTCAGGAACACTCAGTGTCGTAACTAAGGTGGGAACGGGAGAGGCACGTGCGTCCCCCCCCCCCCCCCAATTGATGTCCGCCGCCCCCCGTGCCCCCATTTGAAATCTGGACTATTGAGATTAAAAAATTACCAGAGTAAAATGTAACATTTTGTAAGCTTTTAAGTAGTGATTTCAATGTCTTTTGTCAACAATTTTTTTCTTTTTACACGCAGTGTATTACGAAAGCCCAGTCGTGCCACGAAAGTATAACAAATTAGTTAATTCGTAATAACGGTATTAACTAATTCGTAATAACGAATTAATTTCACTGCTGATAAAATATACTTGCGTGGCAAGATTGGGCTTTCGTAGTGTATTTGTTTAGTATCTCCATGTCAGATTATCTTATAAAAAAATAATAAACGGCATAACAAGAGTGCTGAAAGGGGACTGGTTTGGGAAAAATTTGGGAAAAATGTTTACTTGGCCAGAAGTGCCCCGGCCCCCTAGAAAAAAAAATGGTGCACCCCATTGTGCCCCCTAAAACTTTACCCTGTGTCGCCACTGGGTATAGGCCTATACTGTTCACTGGTCTTAACATACCAAGGTTAATTTTATGTATTTTTTTTATAATATTTTTTTTGGTCAGGTTTTAAAAAAGAAATGTGAATGAGATTTGATGTTTAAAACCCTTTAGCCTTGAGGGAGGCATCGGTTGCAAGGACAAATTCGTTTGAATCTGCGCAACAAGGATGCATCTCCTTTCACTTCTAAATTGTCAATTGTCTGGATCATAAATCAAGGTTATCCATTAACCATTACCCCCAAACCAGCAGCGTGTTTTTGATTGATACTGCTGGTGTGAGGACTGATAAAATGCTTCACATAAAGGGCTCGGTCAAACCACCATAATCGGAGTGAAACAGTTTGAGTGCTGAGTTATTTTACAGTATATGGCGTTGGACTGAAGACTGCACTATGGTAAAATGAGTAATCTTTACGTGGGCTCAGTCATACCACAATTATCAGAGTGCAACAGTTTGGGTGTTGAGTTACTATAATTTTATGGTGTTGGACTGAGTACTGCACTAGTAAAATGAGCAATCTTTACTTGGGCTCAGTCATACCAACAGAGTCCAACAGTTTGGGTTGAGTTACTATATGGTGTTCGACTGAGAACTGCACTATAATGACCAATCTTTACATTGGCTCAGTCATACCATCATAATCAGAGTCCAACAGTTTGGGTGTTGAGTTACCACAACATTTTGTTATATTGTTTGGTACCTCTCCTCCATGGTTATCGTAAAGAAGGATCCTAGTAAATTACTATAAGCAGTTAGGGTTGATGTTTAACTCAAGATTGCAATACACAATTATTGGTAAGTGGGTTGCGTAGCGCATAATATAGAAAGGCTTCCTCCGTGCGTACAGTTTTACCTCGATTGCAAATAACAGCCTGTAAAATCTCACTTACGTGTGCATCAGCGATTCGTCTTAGGTCTATAATTTGTCTAATGAATGAAACATTGGAGAAAGGCAGAGACGTGAAGGCCATCCCCTCTGTAAGGCGCAATTTACGTCAAACGTTCGTCATGATGCACGGGCGAGGTGTCCCCAAAGACACCTTTTATACGCACTTTGGCTTATTTGTTAATTTTATTGATGGCTGGAACGAAGACATTCATTTTGTTGTTGATCGCTTCAGATTGGAGACTTAAAGCAAGAGAGGAGTGAACGTAGGGCACAACCCTTGAAGGGTTTACACTCTAAAAACTCCCGGGTCAAAACTGACCTGGAGGCTGGATTCCGGATCTCGTGAGGCCTGACCCATTTCTGGGTCAGTTTGACCCGGAATCCGTGTCCAAATGACCCAGAAATGGGTCAAACTGACGCAGAATCCGATTTATAATCCCTTTTTTTACCCGTTTCCGGGTAAACTTGAGATCCAGTTTTTTTTCAAGTGAAAGAGTTTTTCAAGTGTATGCCAATTGGACTACATGTTGATTAATGTGTAAGTTACAAGTAAAATTATAGATTGAATTTTTAAGTAGGTAATTATACATATAGATTCGAGAAAGTTATAGGTTTCATTCATGGTATTGCTTGAAATAAAAGCCGCCATTGATAAGTTGTAATCAATTAAAAAATAAACATTAATTATTGCCGGGATTCCGACGTTATCTCGCGTCCATCAGCCAAGTACAAACATGTGTAGTTTCTCTAATTATATAGTTTCTCTTTAAAGGGAATTTGATTACCAAAATAGCAATGATGTGTGTTTCTATTAAACTGGGTTGACAGCCAGAACTTCACACCAATAAAAACTCAGCGTGACAGGAACTTTACAGAATGAGAAATTAACTTTTAAAACGGCAGAGGGCAAATCTACGGCGATTCCAACGACCACGGATATCAACAATATGGTTTTCTGAATAAATTTAGTGACTTGAAGATGTGTTGAAACCTGTTACAATCAATAACATGTTTTAAAGTATCAAGTCAAGAAAATCATTTCGAAAAACAAACAACCCAACAACCCAACAAACTATTTAACTAACACACAACCAACCAAACAAAAAAAACAAAAACAAACAAACAAACAAACAAACAAACAAACAAACAAACAAACAAACAAACAAACAAACCAACAAACAAACAAACGGTTTCTGATTCTATTGGTTAGTGTAACGTGAGTTACATTTAAATCTCCCAGAGGATTAATCTAATGGTGATTATGGAACATTAATGACTTTAAAGGCGCTACACTGACCAAATCAGAAATATATCAATGAATTTAGTTACTTGATGATGTGTTGGCATTTATTACAACACCCCTTACAAAGATTCTACCTTTTGATTGGTTTAAATCGAGTCACATGATGTCTTAATTTTACTAGAAAGCCGCACGAACGCAACGCGCCATACCCGAACCAATGCACTATACCCGTGGCATCCAATGTACTATTACCCATAGCAACAATTGTACAACACCCGTAGCAACAACAGCTTATTCTTTCTAGACGTCTAGGCACATAATGTATATGGGGTGATATAAAACAAATATTGACTGCTTTGACTCGTGCTATGGATAAAACTACGACTCCGTGAGCCCCGGAATTGGTCGATCACCCTCCGCTTCGTCTCGGGAAGATGGAACGCTCCATCTAGGTTTCAGGTTACTTGTTGTTTGAGACTACACTACCAGACTTTTGACTGCGAGGTGTTTTCTATTTCTTTTGTTCCGTAGTTTTCTTTAAATGTGCTTAGCTGTCTCTTTCGATTTTGCTTTGCTTTTTCCTTTTTACATTATTATTATTTCTGTTTACATTATTATTATTAATGAAGGAACATCCACGGGGTCAAACACTGTTCTCATTTTAATCCAAAGTTTGTCCACACAGGTAAATAATTTATCTTGGGTGTACAGAGAACAATGTTTTTTTTTTTATATATTTGCTTAATTTTGCCAATACAAATTTACCTTGCAAATCCATGACACAGAGTTTACTATTCAAACAGAGAAAATGACATCATGTTTGTATATAACAAGTTCCTCGTTTGAAGTTCATCAAATAAATGAATTTGTATCCTCTTCTAAGTGTTATGGCGGGGAATTAATGTAGGTTTTCCCCTGTCAATTTCAGCAAAAATTAAATCATTTCAATGGCACGCATGTTTCCCTAATTCATTCAGGATGTGGTTTCTTAGTAGTTATGGTTGCATTCAATTTCGTTTCTGTGCACACATGATTTCTTTCTTCTCATTCGAGTTCGTTTCAGTCAATGTATTTCATTATAGGCACTAAGACTACATTTTCACAATTCTTCAGTTGAATTTCTACTACCTATTTACAATTGGTGAAACTGAATTGTTGACCAGCCTCTTGATGTTGGCTTTTACGAAATTGAATGAACTTCGCAACCTAATGAATTTTAATGACCTTGTTTGACCCATGGGATGGCTAAACTGTTGAAATTGAATTACTCCTTTTGATAGACTGGTTCCCGGTCCCTACGTCGTTCTCTTCTGACTGTATATAAGGGATCGGTATAGCAACTACCGATATGGCGCTTTTGATAGGACCTCGATTGCGCAGGCGCAGTAATAATTTTCTAGTTTTAGAGATGACGTTGGCTGTGCTCGTGACGTGTGCATGTTGTTGTTTGACACTAGGACATGTGTGCATCGTAACCCTTCACCCGGACATAGTGAACCAACCTTCGACATCTAAATTCAAGCTAACTTTAGAAGAACATCTTAACTTCTACCTCTATGGTCTGCACGATGGGAGATTCTGTGTCCATCACGTTTTGTGTAAGGCCGCGTTGCATTATGGCATTACGTAGACATATATGCTAATTATAATTAGCATATACCTGGCAGAAATCTGCCAGGTATATGCTAATTTTCATTACCAGCTATACCAGTCCCTAATTCAGTCAGAACGAAAACGATTTACGGACCGGGAACCAGTCCATCCTTTTGATTGTCGAATGCTGATGCAACGGAGCTCGGTACGGAGCTTTTAAAGGGACATAGGTGGAAAAATAATATTGAAAAAATAAATCTGCGTACGAAATAAAAAATAAACTGCGTTAGAATGAAACAAATCTGCGTTCGAACGAAAAAAGTCTTTGTTCGAACGAAAACAACCTGAAACATGGTGTCATTGTGTGTCAACAATAAATTGGATATGTACATTCCACACAGGGATTTTTCTTGTTGGTCAAATTCAACGTCACCTGATAGAATATCATGGAGATCGAGGAACAAGCTAAGCATGCCGCGCACAAAAAAATGTATAGATCCATGTATCACCATAGACAGATCGCAGGTAACTAATGTGAAAGTTTTGACAAGAGTTTGATGAGAGAGAACACCCCTAAGAACAACAGTGGCGTAACTAAGGCCCCCCCCCCCCCCAACTGATTTCCGTGCCCCATTTGAAATCTTGAATTTTGAAATTACCGGAACCCAAAATGTCACATTTTATGAGCTTTTATGTAGTAATTTCAATGTTTTTAAGTATTTTTGTTTTCTTATTTACAGCCGAATGTATTGTGTTTTACCTCTAACACGTCATTCAGAAGAGCGCTGAAAAGGGGTTTGTTTAGAAAAATACAAACGGAAACTATTGTTTTAATTGGCCAAAAGTGCCCCCCTGGGAAAATTGGTGCACCCCCTCCCCCCCCCCCCCCACCTTGTGCCCCATTAATGTTGACCCTAGTTACGGCGCTGAAAAACGATCCGAAAAAAGCAATTACACTTCCTCGGTTACATATAACGAGGATGGAGGGGCTGGGAAACCTTACCCTAACCGGGACAAACCGCAGGCAGGCGAGGTGGAGGAAGACATCGGCTGACAAACATGTACAGTTTGAGCAAATGGACACAGATACCTGTGCAGGAGATGCTAAAGGTTACAACAAACAAAGAACAGAGAGAAGTGAAATTCCATGACCGCTGACGCCCTGACGGAGCAGTATGGCACACAAAGCGAGAGTGATTCTTGAAATGTTCGTCATTGGATGTTTTAGGATTTCAACCAAAAACATTATTCAACTTTCATCAAGTTGGGTAACTAAGGGGGGGGCACTCCCCCCCCCCAACTGACGTCCGTCCCCCTCCCCCGGGTGCCCCCCCCCCCATTTCAAATCTGGACTTTTGAGATTAAAAATTGCAAGAATAAAATGTTACATTTTATGAGCATTTACGTAGTGATTTCAATGTCTTTAGAACTATTTTTGATTTTTTTCCACGCAGAATGTATTTTATTTTAACTCAACACGTCAGAAAACGCTGAAAAGGGGCTCGTTTAGGAAAAACACAAAAGGAAACTGCAGTTTTAATTGGCCAAAAGTACCCCCCTAGGAAAAATGGTGTGTCCCCCCCCCCCTCTTTTGTGCCTATTGGGAAATGAATGTCCCTCTTTACACTGTTTTATTACATAAAAACCCGATTCCTACTTAACGCTTGCAGACGTTATGCTCATGTAAAATCTCGTTTTAACCATATGGACTAGAAATGGACAATATCATGATTATTATGTCTAAAATATAATACTGATCGGGAGAGGGCGCAGTTCATATATCTATACAATTCAGGGTATCAAACAGCAACTTGAAAAAAGCACAACAAATTCTCAAGCTGTTTCTTCTTCTTTTTTTAACTGTGAACTTAAGTTATTTCCCTATGTGGTTCTATTTTCTTGCTCTAATTATTTTTTTTTTTTTATAATTAAAGAAGCGCTAATAGGCACCGTGAGGACAATGTTATCATCTGCCTTAGGAGATTTTAGTGAGTGGGGCGATTGTTTTTGTAACAATCCTAAATGAAGTCTCATACCATGCATTGATTTGTTCCATCGGTATTTTCCCATTTGTTTCATTTAAAATCATTCTAACTACAATCCCTTCGTGACAGTTTCTGTCTAGACGCACATATGGAAACAAAACAAATAAACGTGCTGCATTTATGACAAACTTATTCTAAACAAAACCATCCCTCCATATAAATGGAACGTCCCAACAATTAATAACTGCAACAGGTGTTGGTTGCAAGCGGGGACTCGCCTTTTGAATACACAGCTCAATTAAAAACCTTCAATGCGCCTATTATTAATAATGTTATGAAGGTCTCCACGTTGGTTCCATTTTTCTATCAATAATATTCCCAGAGAGAAAGTTAATTAATGGCCATTGTTTCCGTAATAATGAAATACTACAACAAAGAGTGGTGTGTTTCATTACAGAGAAATACTCGCTTAAGGGTGTAGACGTAAAATTTGCAAATTGAATCATTTCAAGCCTAAATTGTTACCGCACGGTATAATTATTATTTCTTTTTAAGATAAGTGGTTTACTTTGTTTTCTTACCATTTTGGTTTTGACCCTCGCCAATATAATTGATAATTTTCATTTTGTTTTCTTCTCCTTCAAAATACAGCCTCCTCAGTTGGATTCATGCTACTTTAGTCTTGAAGGTCACGTGTTAATGTGAATAATTTACCACGACACTTTAAAGAAGGTGCCATTTTAAAAGTTTTGACCGTGGACAATTTTTCGTCCTGCACCAACGTTTAGTAGATGTTCATTTATATTTTTAATTTGTACAATTAAATATGTTTTTTATAATTTATGTGCACATTATTTGTAGCACCTTGGCGGTTTAATGTTAAATGATAAATTCAAGATGTAACAGAATTGATACAATTATTGTATTCATTCATTATCATTATGAAATTAAAACATGTTCTTGATGAATTGCAACTCAGCGATGCTGGCTGCATTCAGCTGCCCACCAAACCATGACGGCGAGGCAACTACTGATTAATAGGAATATCGAATTCCCATTACATTTGTATTATCAATCGCTCAATGCATATGCACTGTGGAACTACAATCTTGGTCAAAATGCTTGGGCCATGTGGCATTAGTTTTACACTCAAACCACCTTTGATTCGCCGTCCCCCCTCTCCCCCTTTCAATGTTGTTTATTCCGACTGGAGCGCAGACGGTGCAATGGGAGCCAACATTGAACGGGGGAGCGGGGGTGGCCCAAGGAGATATGACCAGGATTGTAGATCCACTTGCTCACTTATGTTGAACAGTTGATTTGTAAAACTGAAAGAGGAATACACAGTACACAGACTGACCTAAATTTTGCATATTGACAAACCTTTGAATATAGACTTTGTTTTTTCCCTGCCATTGAATTAATTTGTTCACTTTGCTTTAATATGCAAGCCTCACAAATGGTAGGACATGACTGTTATTATGCCTGGAATAAACCTTACGCGTGTGACGCCACTATGCGCGTTTAATCAAAACAGAAAATTAATTGTAGCACTTATATAACTATCTTTAAGAGAAAACTGCATAAGATTTCGTCGCAACAACTACTTCATCAGATGCAATGAAGAAAAACATCATTAACTGAGCATTTAGTACAGGAAAGGGCACCCTCGCGCTGAGGTCAAAAGAGCTACAACGCACGTTCGATGCTGCGTTTGACCTCAAAGATGGCGGCGAATGCATAGGGTCTCATTACAAATTGTTGTGTATAATATAGTAGTATGCATAAGATTTGAGAGTGCAGGTAGTCGATTGTGTCTAACAAACACGCGTTCCACATCATAAATAATCACGCCAAGTTTAACGACCAGACATGTGAAATATGTTCAGTGGCGCTGGTTGGCATTTTTACACCAGTCCGTATATCGATTTCCAACGAGCGCCAGGTAAACGCAGCACGGACTAGTGCCAAGTCTAAGTCCAGATGCTGTTAAATTTCAATTAAAAATGTTCACATTGTCCTTAGCACACACATCCACATGGCAGCTATCGTAATGAATACACGTCAGATAATATATAGAATATCAGTCTAATCTCAAGGCCAGAACGCGTACAGGACTAACCGCTGGTAATGGTACAGGAGGGGAGACGATGGCGCACATGTAAATTTCACAACGTAAATATATAATCCCCGCTTTGCTTTTGCCTTCAGCACAGTCACTTGTTTGTACTGGTGCGACATTAACAATTGTAAGTACTTTACTAGTTGTTCTTGGTTTTATATTTTGTGAAATATTATATTTAAAATGTGTGTTTTGTTAACATGATTAACGTGTGGTGTGTTTTTATTTTGTGTCCGCTTTGACCACAGAGACATACGCTGATGTTTTTTCTCCCAATATGGAACATTAATCATGGCCGCGCGCCATGATTGTTTCGGATCCAGTCAAACCGAATTACAATTAGCGGAGCCTGGCAAAATTAACACCCCTATACTTAGCCGAAAAAACAACTAAACACAATTTAATATATCTTACATGGTATAAAGATAAATGATTGTGTAAAACTTTCCTTGACATAATTCTGCCTGAAGTGTTATCACTTTTAAATAATAAATGAAGTAAGATCCACAAATTAGTTTTCGTCTCAGTGAGACGAAAACTCTGCCTATAGGATTGCGTACAAAAAATGCAGAATGCATTTTTACCGTTTTCTAGCAAATGAAACAACGAGATGAGCTGACATTTTCACAGGTTGGTTTTATTACAAATATCTCGATTTGTGCAAATAATGGAAACATTTACAGTCAGTTTACCAATGTAGGGCTGGGGCTTTAACCGGAAAACAGCTAAACACAATTTAAAAACATATACATACTATTAGATTAAGTAGCTTTGTATATGTGACTCAGCCTGTGTGAATGAGACACTTTGAGGTAAAAATGTAAATTTCAATTTCATCATGTAGGGCATCTTCCTAGGATTAAAACGACACCACACTGATCTCTACAGAGTTTACGGTTCCAATCCAGAACAGTCAACTCTGTAGAGGCCAGTGTGGTGTCCTTTTAGTCCTTGGAAGATGCCCTACATGATGAAATTTAGACTTAAAGTTTTACCTCAAAGTGTCTCATTCACACAGGCTGAGTCACATATATCTAAATAGATAAGATGCTTTTAGATAGAATCTTCTCGAGGTGAAACAGGGAATCTGAAGAGGGGAAAATGAAAAAAGATAAACCTAACAAATTATTTTTAAACAAAATGACGACTAATCACTAGTTCGCCTTATGTGGGATGAACTTCCCACCGCAGTATTCAGTACATTGGTAGGTTGGTGCATGTGTACGAAGACTGGTGACTTCCATTTCGTTTAGAACCTGCTGGTTAAACACGCAATGCTTTCTGAATTAATGTAAGTTTAAGTTGACCCATATTTATTAAAGACAACAAGGCTTTTCATTATGTACATGTTGAAGTACCTTGCCACACCCCCGAGACTTATAGTTCGACATCCGACAAGGAATCAGTTACAAAATCAATCTAGCCTTTGTGTGTATCAGAGACACGTTGTGCCCATATACCATTCTCGGCAGAATCTGAGATCATCCAACAAACTTCTAGAGTGAACATTCCTAGAACTCAGTTTTTAATCAAGTGAAGAAAACTTCATTTGATATTAACAAGAACATCGAAGAAGTGAAATGATCTTCCTACTGTGATCCTATTATACTTGATCTGCTTACTGATCTTCAAAAGCCTAAGACACAATACCGTATAGTCCGTTGCACTTGTCACATCCTCATAAAACTATGGTATTGTTTTGTCTTTACATTTCTTCACTTCACCAAGCAGCTTCGAATTAGGAAGCTGGAGTGGTGGCGCTCTACAAAATGTCTGATGATTGATTGTTAATTATATTGTTATAAGTATTTTATTTTAATGTTTTTACCTAATCCGATGTGTGATAAGCACAACACTCAGAACTTTCTTAGGCCAGCACACACAAAAGGCCAAAGGCTATACTCGGGTGGGATTCGAACCCACGATCCACCCACGCATTAAGATCAAGAACACCGGGTGTGAGGCCAGTTTGAATCCTGTAATTTTGATTTTTAGGAGAGTGGGGTCGTTGATTAATAAATTCTTAAGATTGGCTGTATCAATTCATTAAATCTTTGATTTCAGGGTAGAAGTATGAGATGCCCCATTTTATGTCAAAGAGAAAGAAGCAAAAAAAAAAAAAAAAAAAAGACAAAGAAGAAATAGAAAACGTAATTGTATAAAGATATATGTTATAATATTGATATAATCTCGTTTGTATTCAGTGAATATACGGTACATACATATTCCAATGCATCAATAAAATTGGATGATGCATAACGAACTATAATATATATTTTAAACTGACGATACTTGTCAAATTTATTGTAATTTCTTTTTATGAAAATTTCGCTTTACTCACAGAGAATCGAACATACAGAGGGGTGATATTTTCAACGACTTCGTTTTGAACTAAAGAGATACCAGGACAGAGTGTTTTCAATCGTACATCATCTTGGCTGATATACAAGTAACCAGGTTTCCCTGGTACACGGAGATTCGATATCAACCTCAGATTAACAATCTCCATCCCACTGAGCTACCCAACAATGACAGATTTTCACCTCAGAGGCACTGGGCTCGAGGATCACAGCCTCCTGAATGAGGAACAGGTGGTAACCAAAAAGAGGCACCAGTTAACGGTAGGCACCGGTCGACCCTCACGGAGGCGTCGCCGGCTCTGCACCTCGTGCAGATGCTGGGTAGTGGTGGCGTTGCTCTCCGCAATGTGGCTGGCCTTCTTCGGTCTCTGGCTATATTTCAGTTACTTTGCCCCCTCCTCGGGCAAACACCATGCTGGGGAGGTTGGGCACAATTCGGAGTCAACCCTGGTCGTGTTGCCTCAACTGATCGCTGATGAGACTGGGGCGTACTGCTTGGACGGCAGCCCGCCGTCGTACTACTTCCGTAATGGTGAGTAGTATAAGCAACCGATTTTCTGAAAATATTCTTCCTTTAGAATTGAGGAGGTTCTGGTGACAAAACACTCTGGTATAAAAAAAACTTTAGATTCCATCAGCATCCACTGAAATAGGTTTCTCAAAACAATGAAGAACGGAACAAAATGAATTTGCAACGACATCATCATACTTTTTACAAGTTTTCGAGATTTTTGAGCGATACCCTCTGGTGTTTTTCATTTACATAATGAAATCCAGAGGATGAAATTAATGAACCGCTGACAACTCAACCATTAACCCAGTGCCGACATTTTTTTTCAAGGGGACTTAAAAAAAACAGATGAAAATTTTAAGCAAGCAAGGTAAATTTAAATGAATTGGTGTTTACCAAAGTAGTTCAAAGCCCTTTGCATTTAAAGTTAAATAAAAAAAAATGGCATGATGTTTCTTTGAACCGAGGACCTTAACGACACCACGGCTTCGGTTTTTGGCTTAGGCTCCGTCAGTTATTTTGAAAACATGCGCCTTGAGAAGGGGCTTCAAATAGACAGACGGAGCCGAAGCCGGAGCCAAAGCCCAAGCCAAAGTCTGGTTAAAACCAAAGCCGAAGCCATTGGAATGAAACAAATGGCATGTCTTATCCTCAATTTTTTTCAGCTTCGTCCGAAGACGGTAAGACTTCTTGGATTGTCTTCCTCGAGGGTGATGGCGAATGGTGTTACAATGCTTCGGACTGCGCACGACTTAGTACCACGACCTTTGGGTCATCGCGCATGCTCAATGCCAGCAAAGAGTTTAACGGTATCCTGTCCGCCAATTTCACGGTGAATCCGGAATTTTATGACTGGAACGTGGCGGTGATCAACTACTGCGATGGTGCATCGTTTTCAGGTATTATCTCAAGCCATAATTAGAAGTGTTTTTTGTTTTTGTTTTTCTTCTTCTTCTTAAAAATAAACTTGAAGCTTTGTTATTTATTTATTCATCTTTATATACTGCAAAAACTGGGGTGTTAAATTAATTCTCTTGGTATCTTTATGTGACAACACCGACATGGTGTAACTGTTGGTTCAATTAACACCATGTCGGCGATGTCACATATACTCCAGTTTTTGCAGTGTACAGGATACATAAAAACACCGGCTCAAAAGCATTATGTTCCTGTGGTTAAAAGAACAGTAGAAGAAAAAAAAGAAGAAAAAAACATGAACAAATAAAATTTAAAAATACGGGTATTGATAAACCAATGATAGCAATGCACTCTGGACCTTATTATTCCAATTATTCCACTGTCTCATGGATTGTCTTAGGACTGTTTGCTCCGTTTTACTTAACGAGTAGTCCCCACCAAATAAAAATAAACAAATAAATACAAAACGAAAAAAATATAATAATTAAATGGAAAAAAATTGATTAAAAAAAAATAAAAAAAAGAAATAATAAAAAATAATAATAATAATAAAAAAAACCAATAATAATAAATTAGAAAAATAAAAAATGTTTTTACAAAATAAACGTAAAGTCCAGTATTGACGGAACAGAAAACTGTGTTGATGCATTATTTCTGTCATACTGGGTTAACTTTGTCTCTTCCTTTCTGCATTGTTATCCTTCTCGTTTTTGTTTCGGTTAATATGTGCTGTTTCACTCCATTGTAAAGGAAATCGTGATCTTCCAGTTGAGATTAACAACAAGACCATTTACTATCGAGGAATCCGAGTTTTGGACGCAGTGATCAACTCTTTACTCCACTCGACAGGCATGGCGCTAGCGGATCGCATACTCCTTACCGGTGCATCGGGTAAGCGTTGCTTTTAATGGAGACGTTTTGGCTCGTAAAAATAATAGTCATTTACGTGGTGGTATTTTTAACTTTAGCTTAATGATTAATATTTGCTGAACCGACAATCAGGGCCCCACCTTGTTGTATGAGGTCTACTCTGGGCCCAAATTCATAACTGCTAAAGTGGACAACAGCGCGTTTTACTTTTAGCTGTTTTCTGCTAAAGACAAAAATAGGCAGGAAACCATTTACAAACTGCAAGACAGGTTATTTTGGCCGGTAACCTTTTTCTGGTAAGCAAAATTATTCTGTGCTCCCTACAACTATGAACTTCAACAAGTATTTAAACAAGTTATCATGCGTAAATAATTGGTTGCAAAATAATTGCTTAACTGCACATTCAAAAACAGAAACTTCATGCGGCTTTTTATCTTTTAGTATTGTCGGGGCCATAAAAAGTGTAATGGGACCTTTGTGGACGCTAGGTGGCAGCAGACTTAATACCAGGTTGATCCATTGTTCTGCTGGAAAATGTGCGTAAACAATTGACGTCATTTTACGTGGTATCTCTGCTGCCACAGTGTTCCGAAGTGTCCTTACTACTGCAATTCCTTATAATTTCATACTTTTTTCTGTCTGAATAATTTGTACTACATAGCCGGAGGTCTGGCCGTGTTCTTGCATGCGGACCATGTCAAAGAGATGATCCCAGACGGAATATCGTTCAAAGCAATGGCGGACGCTGGCTTCTACTTGGACGAGAAAAATATCAGCAATGCGGACATGTGGCGAACCAAGATGAAGGGAGTGTACGAAATGCAACAAGTTCAAGGTACGGACAGTTTGCGTTGTATATGAGACGCTGGGGCGTTCTTATGCAACTGTTTACTCTAGAGATTATTACAGACCTAACTCTTCTTAAACAATCGTAAGTTGTGATGAGATCCCTGCCAAACTATAGGCTGGTGGCTACTAAAATATAAGATTATTTCCCTAATGTGTTAATTTAATTTTACAATAACCTAATGGTTTCTAACAGCAGGCATACCGCAAAATGATAGGGGGCTATGGCTAGACCGGTTTGGCTTGAATCTACTATAGTATTATTATTAATTTCTGGTAATGAAACTAAGGACGCCTCAAAAGCAAACTCAATCACTGTAGCTCGGAAGCCTGAGGAAACCTGTAGATATTAAGGATGCTTGCTATCTGAACCAGAAACACCGGGGTAAACCCCTACTCTTTCATGATAAGTGTTCTGGGTTCTTTTACGCGCACTACCCATCCTAGTACACGGAACCTACCGCTTAACGTCCCATCCGAAGGACAAATCATTTATGGTAAAGTGTCTTGCTCAAGGACACAAGTGTCGCGACTGGCCAGGCCGAGATTCGAACCCACATTCTGTAAACTACAGAACTTAAGTTCGGCGGACTAGACCACTCGGCCACGACACTCCTCCATCTAGGGTAAAGCTACATGTTTCAACCTTCACACAGATGCTAACAAAAACGTGTGTTTTTCTTTGCAAAGGGAGCTTGGATGAGGATTGCCTTCTTGCTAAAGGCACCGAGAAGTGGGAGTGTTTCTTTCCCGAGTACGCCTACCCTTACATCAACACACCCATCTTCGTCATCAACTCCGCCCTCGACTACTGGACTCAGTTGCACATCTTGAACCTAAACTGCAGCCCCACGCTGTGTGACGAGAACGCCCAGACGTTTGTCAAGGAACACCAGAAGATATTTCTACAACGCACTGATCAGGTGAACCGCTACGACAAAGATGGCATGTTCATCTCATCGTGTTATGCACACAGCCAGACGGACAACGATGTCTCGTGGATGGACTACAGAGTGGTTGGAGAGACGACTAGGCAGGCGTTCGCTGACTGGTATTTTGGCAGGAGTACGCCGGCGAGGTCGCGATACGTAGACTGCGACTCGGGTCTGAACTGTAACCCGTCGTGTGCTGAAACGTGGGGGGCTCAGTTCTTTGAAAGTACGGTGTGTTTGACATTAGCTTCGGACGAATGTTTTACCTTATTGCATTAAGTTTACGAATATTATAAGAGCCATTTGGAGCCATTTGTTCAAATTTACCAGATGTTTTTGTTATGCAACACGGCCCTTGAAAAACAACCTTGGTTGAATGGGTTACTGTGTTTAAATAAATATTAATAAATTATTTAACAAGTTTAAAAAAATATTAAACAATAAATACATTTGGTATGCCTGGGTAATTTATTTTCACAGGACTCGGGAATGTATCGTATGAGTGTAATCGGTGTATGGGCAAAAACACAAACAATATTTTGATATCAGTAACGATCCAATTTTGGTTGGCACGGACTGTGTTTAGGAGAATGTCGTTCGTGCCCGTAATTTCTAAATGTGATTTTATTGCAATGTTGCTTTGTCTGTTGACTTGTTCTTCATTAATTGTAGCCTTCGTTTTCTCAAACAATGATTTGACAATCCTCGATATCGGTTCAAAATGTCACAAAACTTCCTTTTTATCCCTTGTGTGGCCCAACTATAGTATAACTGACCGGCATTGTGAAAAGCTCAGCAGTGTTACGCGGGTGTTGTACAAGAATGACGAGTGAAATCTGAAAAGGTATTCCCGGTATACGGGCCCTGGGTGTTGACCCAGCACCTGTGTCAGAGTTTAGCCGGAAGTTTGGGTCATTTCTGACCTTCGAGGATATTGTCTACTGTAGTTAGTCCAAATTATGTTGTAAATAATCGTATTGTTATATTATGCTTAAAGATGCATTTTAAAAGTATTTAAAAAATTAATGTTAAATTGCTATTTTTACGGAGTGGGAAAAGTTATTATTTTTCATTATACCCAAACACACAGCTTGTGTGTGTACCAGCCGTGGCCGTGACCTGTCACACAGCTCAATTAGGTCACAAAACTGATGAATATTCATTAACTTGCTTATTCTTCTGATGGGCCGCCATGCCAGGAACGAATCCCGTCTAAAATAAAAGGAATTGAATCTACAGTTCCCGACGTCGGAAATCTAAAAAATATGAATCTACAGTTCCCGACGTCGGAAATCTAAAAAAAAAAAAATCGCTATACACAATTATTTAACCATTCTAAACTTGTTTGCTTTTGAAAATTAACTTTTGTAATATATGTATTTCTACATGCCAACACGGGGGCAATGAATCTTTAAATACTGCTTCTATGTTGACTAGTGGCTATTGACTACTGATGATCCTAATTTCATTTTCCAAAGGCTTGGTTACGGTTTTTTTTCTTACGTTTTTTGTTTCGTTTCATCTGTGATTTTTTCGTAAGTCTAAAAATATGTATCATTCACTCTAAAAACTAACTTAGTCAAAACAGCGTTAATTAGTCATTTTAGACCACATTTTAACTAAAATTTGTAAAAAATTGTCTAAAATGACTAATTAAGGCTGTTTTGACTAACTTCAGTTTTAGAGTGTTGCACACGCTTCGCTCGTTTCTGGCGCCTTAAACCAAAGACGCTGGGATGGGCTGACATCAACGCATGGACCATTTTACCTGTCCCGTTTGCGATTTTTTGTCTGCAGTTCAAAATCGCCATCCTCGAAAAGAAAAACTATTTAAGAGTTTCCTTTTTTGGAATTGGTTAAAAAAAAAAGTCCCCGTTGAAAATCAATTTCAGACTGCACAAAAACCTGATGTATAACCCTCAGGTCACCTCTTCCTGTTTGCGAAAGATTCTACCTCTGCAAATATTAAATTAGCTATTATGTGTAAATCCATTGAAATCATTATTGTTATTCATTCTCCTGTACTAAAAAACGCGACTTGATCGCAATGTTAGTAATTCACCTGAATAGTTTTATTCTTCTTCCAACTTTGCTTTTACGAAGAAGAGGGCTAGTATTAATTGTTTACATTATCATTATCTTGTGTGCGGGTTGTGATTGTGCGCATAATTGCGCCGATCAGAAGTGCAAACAGTCCCATCATGCATCACCACATCCTGAACTGACAATATTTTGTACGAGCTCATCAGCCCATCCCAGGTCTTGGACGAGACCGGTGGGGGGGGGGAGCGAATGCACAAGTATGTTATCACATTTCACATTATTTGTATTAAAACATAGATAAATACAAAAATGTATAACGTTCATTTTACATTGATAGGCGTTGCCATTGCTAAATGTTTTACGAATATTTTTTTGTGTAGTGTTTTAATGATTACAAAGCAAGCAAGCCAAATAAATAAAGATGGGAAACACGGTCTTCCAAAATCTTTGACTTGTAAATTGTGTTGTTGTGACACCTTGTTGACCTACGTTGATCTTAAGCCTAAACCTCAATACGATACATTAATCATTTTTTAGGGGGCGATATTCGATTTCATCACTTTGGTGTGTTGGTTAGGTGGGGGGGGGGGGGTGCACTGAGAAGGTGCTAGCTCTTCTCTGTCACAAACCGAATTTATACTGACTTATAGCTAGAAACTTCCTGAAATCAAATAATGTCTTTCCTCCACGTATACTTTTACAGCTAACAGCTAATGTTTCCTGCTTTCCTGCAGCGTTCTAAAACTTAATGTGCACAATAACTATTGCTTTTGAAAGACGGGGGAAAACATAATAAATCTGTTTTCTTCTTCGTGTATTGAAGTTGTCTTCCGCACGGGCCAACTAGGTGAAAGAAAACAATGCCGGTATCCACACTTTGTAGCCCCAAACAATGAAGTAACAATTCTGTTAAAGTTCACCTGAATCGGTCGTCGGACTCACCAGAAAACAGTGACCATCACTGATTCCACTGGTTCCACTGTTTTCAAACGTCGGATTTCCAACCTGCGAGATCAAAACTAATTGTGCTACTCATTTCTTAAAAATTATAGCATTTCAGGCAAAATAATTATTTCAGGGAAGTTTACCACCATGACCATCTTTATACAGTGTCATTTTTTACATTTCGGTGCAGGTTTTTGTTTTGGCGAAAATGCTTACCTGTATTATAGTTGTGTTTAGGAGTTATTGTGAAAGTATCAGATAATCCCAAGGGTTGTTGCACGAAACAAGAGAAAAACACAGGACGTCTGATGGCCTAATGTAAGGTATGTAAATATATTGGTGTATTGCATTCAACTCGTGTCCCGCAGGCCAAGTTACAAGAATGTTTACACTATATAAACGTCGAAAATACACTACACTATTACCAAAACAAAAATAAAATAAGAAGTAGACAAAAAATATGGTCCTGCCAAAACAAACCCCAGAAAAAATAAAGCACTAGAATAAAAAAAAAAAAAAAAGCAAAAAGCAAAACAAAACACAGAAGACAATCAACAAAATAGGCAATCAACAAAAAATATTTATACAAAATAGAGCTACTGTTAAACAAAGGATGGCACGGTCATCACAGATAAAAAAAAATACAATAAAACACACCCACTATGACACAGTATTACAGCCGTATTATAATAAATAATTAGTTTAATAAGTTAATGAGGTGTGAAACGGGTCTCTTTCTGAATCAATTGGTCCGAGCCTAACTGGGTAGCAATGAGATAGAGTGTGAGTTACACAAATTCCTGCCATGCGTGTTTTTCCCCCTGCTATAGGACAGAAGAGATTTTCTGTTTGCTTGCAATATTGCCCATTGACTATATGCAAACTTGATGCAACGGCTTGACTTTGTTTACTATTTTTTGTATCATGTTTAGGGCTGCTCCCTACAAGCCACGGCTTAGTTGAACAGCCCCCTTACTCACTCCTTTGCCTGCTGTGCTTATTTCATTATTTTATTCATTAGCCTTGTTTATCTTTTGCATTATTATTTGCATTAATTATTATCCCCCCATTTATTATGTTTATTGTCTTGTGAGTTTGGAAATAAATGTGGTATTGAATTGAATTGAATTGAATTGAATTGAATTGAATTGAATTGAATTGAATTGAATTGAATTGAATTGAATTGAATTGAATTGAATTGAATTGAATTGAATTGAATTGAATTGAATTGAATTGAATTGAATTGAATTGAATTGAATTGAATTGAATTGAATTGAATTGAATTGAATTGAATTGAATTGAACTGAACTGAATTGAATTGAATTGAATTGAATTGAATTGAATTGAATTGAATTGAATTGAATTGAATTGAATTGAATTGAATTGAATTGAATTACACACCATCGGTTGTCTATTGTTGCTGCTTTTGTGTGCGTAAATACGGCTAAATATTAAATCTTCAAAAATCAATGATAATTCATTCCTAGGACGGTAAGATCTCAAACTTTGTCAGTAGTCTCCATTAGGGTAGGGCTACAACATTATGTAAGTCTAATCTTTGAACTCTCGTCCTACCTTAAGTTATGTCCTGCCCCCTCCAATGTGTACAAAACAAAAGGGGAAAGAAATTCAATTTGAAAATCCGGATGGTTCCTATCCTAAGATTAATTAGTAGGCCCTCGGGAAGCTCTGTGCCAGAAATGGTGTTTTTGTCCGCCGTGTCCGGGTAATTTCACTAAGCCACCTGACTATATGTATGTAACCTTACGTGACCCTTTTTTATACCAATTGTTTTCAATCTTACCAACGTATGCACATGCTTTTAAAGGGTGATACGGGTAGGTACACGAGTTCGAGGTGACCAGGATTGCGAGCGGAATAAAAACTTGATATAAGGTCATAACCTGTCCTCCTTTGTCCGGTGTGGGAGTAACAGGTGCGCGCAAACAATAGGAAGCAACTTGAGAATGAATTATGGCTAACGCAAAAGCCAATTCAATGTCTGACTTCCTCACAATGGACACCGTGTAACATTCATGTATTTCTAACTTCCGCCACGGAACGAGATTTATTCGCGTTTCAAATTACACAGCCTCTGCGGGTCTTCCTTACAACAAACTGCATCTCAATATCATAAATAATGTATTGATTTTACAACGGAGCCGACATAGCCCTAATTATTTTATTTTAACACGGTCTTCCGGTGTAATTAAATAAGGTTGACAGTCGCTATTTAATGAACAACAAAATGTGTTGTTCATTTAGTCTAAAAGGTGGCCAAAGTACTGAGGATCTCTTCAGATACAGCAGTCTCACTGAACAAGGAACAGAGGAGGAATTCCCTGTCCTCTTAGTTTGAAAATTCATGTTTATCCCCCACTCTCTTTACAAATATTCATAACGGCAATAGAATATAAACTTGATTGACATCAACCTTGAAAACACAGCCGTCTGTGGGTCGGTTCAGGGGTCGATTTCACAAAGAGTAAGTATTGACCTTGTGTGCAAATCAATCTCAATTGCTAAGCAAAGTGTGATGTCACAATGCAAATTACTATGGTAACACTGATAACTCATCTTATGATGAATCTTAGTGCTTTGTGAAATCGACCCCAGGTCCTCTAAAACATTGCATAGTTTGTTCTTTCTTATTTTGTTTAATTTTGCTATGTTGCCTTGCTAATTGTTTAGCAATATTTGCCCCGTCACTCTTGATAATTTCCCCCCTTTTATGACTTTAATTACTATTTGTAGTTGCCTCTTTAATTATTTCCTATAAAAGAATAAGTAGTGTGGTTGTCGGTAAAACTTACGAATGAAAAACAAATGCAATTTCCGGAAGAAAAATATAATTGATTTTGCTCAACTCACCGGTTCCAGGTCAAGTTTGACCAACCCTTGATGAACTCCCTCACCGGCTCCAGGTCGAGTTTGACCAACCCTTGATGAACTATACCTCCCCGTTGTATTCGATCATTGGATACCGTTTAACCGTACCAGCTTAATTAAATCATGACTGGTACCAGACTCTTCTGCCTCCATGCTCCTCCCCACATGTCGTGGATTCTATCAACTTCACAAAATCTTCTGGATAAAAGGTATGGCAAAACCCGTCTCAAGAATAGTAGCTTATTGTCTTACCATTAGACTTCAGCAGAGCTTGTATATACTCCAGCTTGAAAAGTTTTCGTCCTTTGGAAGATGGTGTGACCACACTATGTGCAGATGGGCGGGGAGGCGTGACGAAGCAGCACAAACGTTTGTAACTTTCTCCTCTAAAATTCAGACTGGCATGTGTCTTTTTCCAAACTGCATACAGTTTAAGCTTGTCTCTATCGTACAAAGAAGGCCAGTCCACTCCATGTGTTGTCCAAGAATGTTGCATTATTGGTTGAAATGACCGTAATTTCACACACTGAGTCTCCCACAATGGGCAGGCTACATCCTTTCACCCCATGCTAATTACAAAATGTGCACACAACAAAATGCAAAACTTCAAGACTTGCTGTGCACTTCGGTTCACTCTTATATTTCTACGCGCGCTCAGAGGACACCCCGTAAACAGAGTAAGTATATATACTTTACAAAGTAAGGTCGTTATAATCAAAAAGAATTTCAGACTGAAACAGTTAAGGCAAACTAGTAAAAAATGTTGAATTGTTGATTTAAAAAAAAACTACAAAACAAAAACGAGAGCGTACTATTTTCTGCATCTTGCGGAAGGATTTCTGTGTTGTACGATCTGAACAAAGATGTCCGTAAAACTCGCAATGTCTAGGTGGACAGTTTGACAATGTAAATAAAACCTTACAACCGATTAACTCTAATTCTTGAAATTGGATTCCCGTAGTACGTAATTGTTTTAATTGAACACAAACGGATTGCGCTCTTAAAGTTAATAGGCACAACGTCCGAAACGCACGAGACTTGGTGGATTAAATTAGAACAGCCCCAACAAAATTAATGGGAGGCAGTGTATTTATTAGGCCTTTTTAAACAGAAAGTGTACGACCATAGAGGGTTGGTCGCATATACATAGACCCAGTAACTGGAGCTAGTATTCCTTTTTTGAGATTTTGACTTTATCGGTCGTACTAGCGATAAAGTAAAAATCTCAAAAGAAGAAGTACAACGCCCCTAGTTTCATACCCTAGTTCCTAATCACAGGGGCGGATCCAGGGGTGGGGCGTGAGGGGCGCACGCCCCCTATTTTTCCATCCGAAAAAAACTCAAGATATCATCCCACCCACTTGCAATGAGAAATAAACTTTCCACATCCAATCATCATTTGCTGCTTGATCGGTAAATTTCACGCCCCCCCCCCCCCCCCCCAGTTTGGAAAATCCTGGATCCGCCCCTGTTTCAGGCGACACTAAGTGTAGGCATGCGACAGAATTTAGATATCAAAGTAAAAGAAAAGTGACAAAGGTTTCAATATGAAAGCAGAAAGCTCGATTGTATGTTCGTACCTGCGGTTCACTACTTGTCCCCGATGCCAAATTGGAGGTGGGGGATATGGCCAATAATGGCAACAAAAAGAGTAAAAAGTAAAGTGCCTTCACCCAAAACTAGATAGTGTGTCACCGCGGGGGGCGCTATTTTGTTATGATTATTTGTACCAACACCACGACACATGTAGACACAAGGCGCAACTACAGACCACACGATACCAGCTGTTCATCATGTCCATTGATTGTTGTACACGTGAACTGTTGATGTACCGAAACAAGGTTAATTCCTGCAGCTGCCACTGCGATTTAAATTTTTGATATTCATTATTGTAGCATACAAAATTACAAGTCGGACTTTTCGGAGGATCGGAGTCTATTTTTCTAGTTTATTGCCCCATGATTGATGCAACTTCTGGACAGGTAGGCTATTTATAATTTATTGTATTTGTAAATGATGATGTCAACACAATCGCTAGGGGTGGTAAGGTGGTGTGGAGGAAGAAATTTCAATCATTTTCAAAGCAGGTTATGCTATTTTGCAAATGCCAATGGCCTTTAAAAAATAAAATAGTAAAATACTAACTACAGTAACGTTACTACTTTACTAGTACTAGCAGTGCCAGATTACTAGTGACTGTAGGCCTACTACTTCGACTAATACTATGCATTTCGGTCACTTCATACCCAAGTCACTTCGTACCCAAAATTTCTCACCCAAGTCACTTCGTACCCAAGTCATTTCGTACCCAAGTCACTTCGTACTCAGTTGTCTTTGTTTAACGTTCGCTGCCTGCCGCCGCCATCAAGGGTGCGTTCCGGACGCCGAAGTCGGGTTCACCAAAAAAGGATTAAATCTGCGTGGCATTCCTATCAACCAAATGCCCGTCAATCATTCTGCCTGTGTTTAATAGTTCATTATTTTCTTTCATCATGTAGACATCCATCTGTGGTAGATGATCAATCACCGTTTGATGTAACACTTTCTCCGCCATTTAAAAAAATTCCTAACTTACCTTTGTCATGTGTCCAGTTATTGACTTTTCTCAGACACCCCTGCGTTCTAACATTGGCTGGTCTGATTACGATGGAGAATTGCACGCATTGAGGGCGCACGGGAAAAAAGTATTTCAGAAAATAACTTGGGTACGAAATGACTTGGGTACGAAATGACTTGGGTACGAAGTGACTGGGGTACGAAGTGACCGACATTCAATACTATGGGTAACCGTTATGATCATTTGACATTGAACTACAGTTAGTACAGAGCTAGCTGACTGAAGTGCCATTGCCGCTTGCAGCACTACTGACTGTTACTGTTGTTAGTGTTGCTGGTACTGTAGTGGTACTAGATAGTACTACTAACTAGTACTAGTTTAATCCTATTCTATTCCTACATCATGTACTATTATACAAATATTGACTCTCGGTGATCCCCGGAGCCACCTATCTTCCCTCGGCTCCGCCTCGGGAAGATAGGCTGCGTCGAGTGACTAGTTTTACTACGCCACTCGAAGCAGTCAATAGCAAGTAGCATATGACCACATGTAGTAGTAGGTACTACTCAAAATAGTTCTACTAGTACTACATGTAGTAATTACACTAGTACTAGTGTAGGCTACATGTATACAATACAAATATCGACCGCTTTGAGTGCTACTGCTAAAACTACAAGCGTTCTATTTTCCCTCGGCTTCACCTCGGGAAAATAGAACGGTCCGGGGATCATCGAGGGAGTTGTACGATAGCACGAGTAAAAGCAGTCAGTATTTGTTTTTTGTAACACATGCCTTGCTGGTTCTGTATTCTCTGGTTGGCTGAAGCGCGGTCACGTGGGATTTACTAACATAGGCTAACTAG
This sequence comes from Marthasterias glacialis, assembly GCA_911728455.2. Classification (NCBI taxonomy): domain Eukaryota; kingdom Metazoa; phylum Echinodermata; class Asteroidea; order Forcipulatida; family Asteriidae; genus Marthasterias; species Marthasterias glacialis. Next base: position 13,244,098 of record OU452220.1, on the reverse strand, counting down.
TGCGTGCGTTTTGCATGTCCTCCACGCTCTAATTAGGCCTAATATGCTGATTGTCATTTTGTGATGCTTGGGTTCAATAATCACTATTTTGTAAAGCTCAGACATGATTGCTTTGTTCTTGACAGGGCAAGGGCACCAAGGCATTTTCTCCTTGGTAAAGGGCACCTCTCTGAAGAAATTGTAAATTTCTATTGGCATGATTGGAACATTTCAAGGGCACCAAGGCAATGACCAGGGGCAGTGGAGGCAAATGCCCTGTTGCCTCTGTGAAGTATCAGGCCTGAAAGCTGAAGCGTTACAAACAGATAGACAGTGTTACATATTTTGTTTAGCTTCCACCATCAAGGCTCTAAAAAATTTGTATAACAGACAATCTTTATTTAAGGAATTTCATCATTTACACATAAATTTCATTGAAACACAGGTGTCCAGGTTTTCTCCAGAAATCTATTGAAACATGATTTGCCACCACATCAACTCCAGTGAAAACAACCAAAGCAACACCCAGAGTATTAATGAGAGCTCTGTCTGCGGAGAGCTTCAACCGACAACTCGACGCCCATCTGCTGACAGATGAAAGCATGGAAAGGGGTACGACTGGTAGACGTCGTTTCCGCCCACGCCGTCAGCTGAAAATGTCGCAATACGCCCGCATCATACAAGCCCTAATTGTGGCTGCTGTAGTAGTGTGGTTTATAACCATGATACCTTGGTATGAATGGTGGGCGTCCTCAGCAGCAATGTTCAGGGAAATTTTTGTCAGGCAGAACAAGAACTTGACGCTGGTCATCATACCGAAGGAATTAGCAGATGAGAAAGGGGCATACTGCCTGGATGGTGGTCCACCATCTTTTTATATTCGTGAAGGTAAAACAAAAAGAAAAGAATGTTTTTTTTTTTAAAAGAAGAAGTTATAAGGGGTGCGACAGGTTCAGCCTGAAAGCTGGTATCCGGGTTTGCTCAGTGGTTTCTTCGCTGCCTTTCACCTCTGTGGATCAGCAGGCCTTGATCTTAACCGAGGCCACCGAGGCCATTGGCCTCATGCCCTGTCGTGTTGGCCAGCATGCCCTTCAGAAAAAGATAATCACTGTCACTACCAACTTGGCCAGCATGCCCTTGTACAATTTCTCTGATTTGGCCAGGAAATGCCTGCCCCCATTTTTCTTGAGATCGAGGCCTGGATCAGACCTCGGTTCGAATCCCAGACCAGAGCCTTGCATGTGGATCAGGTTTTCAGTCCCTACCTGATTGCCTGTGTTTTTCCCTAATTTGGGCTTTTCCTCCTAAATCCACATGTACTTGGCATAACCAGGCAGTATCATTTGGTGGGGGGGGGGGAAGACAAATTTGCGCAATTTTTCGATCTCATTTGGGGGAGGGCAAGGATGGGGCGGGGGGGGCAAGGGTTCTGAGTAGGGGGCCTGGACTGCAACCCCCCGCCCCAGGTTACGCCACTAAATATCTCAAACTAACAGTCTTCATCAATTCTCTCCAGACAGACTTCAGGCCTAAGGGTCACAGAGCTATTTGGGGGAGGGGGGCAAAGGCATAAATTTGTGAATTTTTGATCTCATTTGGGGGGGGGGCAGCAAGGGTTCTGAGCAGGGGCATGGACTGCCACACCCCCCCAGGTTACGCCACTGAATATTAAATCTCTCTATACCGTCTTAAGGCCAAGGGTCACAGAGCTATTCACTTAATAATAACCAGCTTTTATGTAGCGCCTTACGCAACGTATCAAAGCACTTTATAAGGAAATTAATAATTAAAAAAATACAGAAATTACAAGTTACAAATTAAAGTGTGAACACAAAAAATTCAGCAGAAACAGCTGTGGACTGTTTGAACAAATGGGTTTTCAACAGAGATTTAAACTGATATTCAGTCTTGGCATTTTTTATGTCATTAATAAACTTTGAGCTTCGAGCAGCCCCCCCCCCCCCCGGAAGCCCCACCCCCTAAAGTCCCCCGCCCCCATTTTGTTTAGTATTTAAGGTATTCCTTTGACTTCGGCATGTTTTCTTTCCCTTATTATCAGCCAAATCAAACGCTACGCAGCATTCTTGGCTAGTGACCCTCCAAGGTGGAGGTTGGTGTTGGAATGCGTCGGATTGTTACAACCGTAGCCTCGGCTCCTTGGGCTCCTCCTACAAGCTGCCGGCCGTGGTTCAGTTCGATGGCATCATGTCGGCCAACTACACAGTCAATCCGGAATTCTACAACTGGAACATGGTGATGATCAATTACTGTGACGGGGCGTCTTTTTCGGGTATTTTTTTTCCTTGTTTTTTCAGCTTCAACGAAAGTGTTACGCCCGTTTCAGACTGGCACTCCAGAGTTGCGCCGAACCAAATTATTGAATTAAGTACAATACATGAGAAGTTCCCCTAAAAGTCCAATGCAAACACGGCTATGGAGTCCAGGGCATGCAAGGGTTGTTGCCGACCTCATACTTTATTCTTGTTGTATGACTAGTGTTTTATGACTCAGGGACTTAGACTCAGACTCGACACTGAGGACTCAAACTCAAACTCGAGGATCGAGGTCTCAAATATAATTTATTTATTTATTTATTAATTCTGGCTGTGAAGCCAAGGATTCTCAGAAAAGCAAACTTAATCACTATACTAGCCAAGAACCCCATGGAGAGAAGACAAGGAAGGAAGTTTCAGTTTTAGATGTGGGAGGGAAAGCCCCAGAGAAATATTCCAGGGAAAACCCACGCAATCAGGTAGGGACTGAAAAACCCAATCCACAGTGGCGGGATTCGAAACCGGGGTCCTAGAGGTGTAAGGCGAGGAAAGATACCACAACGACCGCCCCAATTTTGACTAGACCTGACTTTTACTAGCCAGTAACCACTGGGGCAATTTCACAGATATTTGAATTCCATTGACCAGCATCACGCATCTGATTTTCAAATTTACGTGATGTGTTAACACCAAAGATTATAGAGTGCCTAAAGTGCAAAATGGAGAACTAGAGCTGAACATACTGTTGGAATGTGAAATACGCATGGGCGCCATTTCGGCAAGTGAATGCATGTGTTTCCCATTGATAGCAATGGTCATTGTCTGCACTGATCTATTGTTGTATCAAAAGAGTCACTTGCTGAAATGGTGTCCTGTGGGATTTCACATTTCTGAGATTCTGGGGACACTGGTACTTTTGGTTTGATCATCAACTGTTTGCGGCTTTCTGTTTTTGTCATCAGGCAATCTGGAAGTGCCCGTGAAATACAACAACTCTACTATCTACTACCGTGGGGCACGTGTGCTGGATTTAGTCATGTCTTACCTGATTAAAATGACTGGTTTAGGAGCGGCAAAAAAAGTGATATTATGCGGGGTTTCTGGTAAGCACGTACAAACAACAACAACACTAATACAGTTTTCACTGGTCTGCTAGCCAAATTACAGTCAATACGGTCGCCACTGATTTCATGAAGTGATGATTTAGCCCCGTAGCCCAAATTCTGTGAGCAAATCACGTAAATTGTTGAACGATTTCTCAAACTGCTGTGTCCGAGACGGCTTGCCATTTTTTGTATATTCAGTTTGTGGTAACACCAAGTGATTATATCTACTTTGCTATGTACAGTAGATTGTTCCTGCGAGAACTTGTCATGTTATTCTACTACCGCGGATTCGATTTCGGAATTCGGGAGGGACAACTTAGTTCTGAAAAGAACTGTCCTGCTTATTAAGTACTACCTGGGGAGGTAGGAAATCGGCCGGGACTACTACTACTTTCACTTAGTGGATCGAGGGGACTTTTCGGATAACTTCACTGCCGTGGAGTGAGTTTATTAATTGGTCTCAACGTTTCAACTAGCCTTCTCTAGTCATTGTCTGGAGACTGAAGAGCGTTTGAGATGCTGGTTGAGACAAATTAATGACTCACTTCGTGGCAGTGAAGTTAATCACGAGAAGTCCCCTCGATCCACTGAGTGAAAGGAGTTGTAAGTCCTACCTCCCCAGATAGCTTTTCAGAACTAAGTTGTCCCCCTGAATTCTGAAATCTATTCCGCGGTAGTAGAATAAATAGCAGGACAAGTTCTCACAAGAACAATCTACTGTCTATAGCAAAGTAGATATAATCACATGGTGTTACCGCAAACCAAATATACATTGATACCTCACCATGCAATGCCTTAAAACCCTTATTATTTTTCCTTGAAAATTTTACTAACAAACTGAAGCTGACTTCTTCATTCATTTTCATTAATCTCAGCATTCATACAGAAATGCAGGCCTCGATCTTAACGGGGGCAGGCCTTTGCTGGCCAAATCAGAGAAATTGTACAAGGGCATGCTGGCCAAGTTGGTAGTGACAGTGCAATTTTTCTGAAGGGCATGCTGGCCAACTCGACAGGGCATGAGGTCAATGGCTTCGGTGGCCTCGGTTAAGATCAAGGCCTGGAAATGTCAATCTTATTTCAACCTTGGAACTGTTTTGTAAAAACAGAAAAACGAGACGTGCCTGCAGAGCGCTGTGTACAAACAAGTACATATTGTCACTTTGTAAAAACACTGATCTTAAAATACGTCAACAGCTTTGCCGCGTGCTGAAAATGTCAACCTCAATCAGTACATGTATATGAAGAATTTGTACCCCCCAAAAAAAAACAGATTTACCAAATTGTGTGATTTTGACATATTTATCACTTCAACATGTTAAGAGGGAAGGTTAAAAAATTAAAAAATAGTCCACATGTTACCAAATATGGTCATAATTTTTTTTTCAATGGGCCAATAGGCCAAGATTCCATGTAATCCTCACCCCTGGTATACCCCACAAGCCTGTAGACTCCCATTGGCCAGACCCTAACCACTGCAGAGAAAGGAGTGTTGAAAGACAGCAGCCACCTGTCTCAGTGCAGTAATTGATTGACCTTTGTGCCAAAACTTCCCTTGGCACAGGGCGGTATGCAATTTGTGAAAACAGCTTGTGCAGCACGTGGATCTTAAATACCGTACACTTACGGCCGTTTTGACCTCATTGAGGGCGCTGTTGTACATATCTCTATGGCACCACACTTTCAATATAAAGTGCCTTCAGTTTGGCCGGTTTGACCTCATTGAGGGCGCTGTTGTACATATCGCTATGGGACCCGTGACGTCAGACGCTTATTGTCTATTGTCTCTCCCCATGTACAGCCGGAGGACTAGCAATGTTCCTACATGCGGACTACATCCGCAGCATGTTCCCAGAGAAAGTCCAGTTTCACGGCATCGCGGACGGCGGCTTCTTCCTAGATGAAAAGAACATCTCCAATTATTTCCACTACCGCGCCCACATGAAGCAAGTCTTCTCCATGCAGTTGGTTGAAGGTAACATAGCCAGCAGAGCCTGTGATTTATCAGGATTTCAGGATTTTTCACCGACCTCACTGCTAAAAATTGGTTTTCTTGAAATAAGAACAAATCTTATTTCCGGAAAACATTTTCTTGTGTCGCTCCCAAAAATCTTAATAGAAATGGGAGTGACACAAGAATATTGTTCTTGAAATAAGTTGTTTTTTCTTGTTTCAAGAATACCATTTTTAGCAGTGCTGCCTTGCTCTTGACAGTTTAGGCATTCCTATTGGTTGAAAGGTGGTCACATGACCGTGGTATTAAACGCCTGATAAAGACACGGCTGGAGCAGCTGTTTCAGACCGATTGTTTTAGTCTGGTTGCCTGCTTTGATACCCTTTAGCACGAGAAAAAAGTATATGAAGAGGTACAAAACAGACCCATTGTGCCAAGCTGGGCTCCTGAGTCCAGGGTCCGATTTCATGGCTCTGCTTATCCGTGGAATTCTGCGTTAACGGCGCCCCGTAAAGCACATGATTCTATGGGCCATAAGTGCAGAATTCCTCGATCAGCAAAGCCATGAAATTCGGCCCTGATCGTAAAGTTTCAGCAAAAATCATTGCAAAGCGAGCAAAGTTTGTTGTGTCGTTCTCTGATTTTTATTCCGACGTTCTATTTAACAATAACAGGGCATTTATGAATGAATTTATGAAAAGAGTGGTGATTCGGTCTTAATCGGCCACTTAAAAACTGACAGTGTCTTCCTTTGGCCTTAGTTGAGAAGGAATGAGTAATTTCAGATTTTTATCTGAGTTCAGACTTAAACATTGAACAAAATTACACATTGTACTTTTTTGTCGGTCTGGTGAAAAATTAAGCCATATGTCCAGATAAAGAGAAGCATGCTCTCTGGGATTTACTTTTCTATTGTTGAAAATACTGTTCCCAGAAGTTCCTTAAAACCTATAACTTCAGAGGTTAAAGGTGAACATGCCATCGTTTCAACATACCTCGTAGAATTTAGATCCTTTAATTTGAGACAATAATGTTAGCACCGACTCTCACAACGTGATTAAACTTCTCTGATATCCAACAATCTTGCTCTTAAATAAGACTTGGTGGTTTGCACGGTGGATAGACAGTCGGGTTAGGTTTTGCGGTGACACCATGTAGGTTAAACTCTCTTGTGAGTGTGTGTGCTCCGACACCATTTCATACACTGCATCAATCCATGTATCAGATATCTCGTCTTCAGCGCATGCAAAACACAGCAGCTCGTGTTGTAACTTTGTCCAGAAAGTCATGCCATATCACTCCAATCTTGAAATCTCTACATTCCTATTTCACAGAGAATTGTTTTCAAACTCGTGCTGATTGCTCACAAATCTTTAAGTAACATTGCCCCAACCTATATTTCTGAACTGCTTCAAGTCTACACTCCATCACGCAATCTGCGCTCCGGCAACATGTCACTCCTATCGGAACCAGTTTCAAAACGGACCTGGGGGTGATAGATCTTTTTCTGTATCAGCTCCGAGACTCTGGAATCATCTTTCTTCTCAACTCAAATCTTGTAATAGATAACTAGATTTAAGTTGCTACTTAAAACTCATCTTATGTCATAAGTCTTTGTCGAGGAAGTTCATTTGTAATTGCTTTGCTAGTTATTGTTTGCAGTCTTGTTTTTCTTTGTCTCTGCGCCTTCAGCGCCCAGCGGGGTGGATATGTGCGCACTAAAAATGTTCATTTATTATTATTATTATGTTCACCCTTTGAATCCATGCAATAGATACATGGGCGAAATTGTACTCTCTCAGCATGTATTGTATTACTTTCCAGGGATCTTTTCAAGGACCACTGCACACCTAGACACTGGTGGGTAGAAAATACGCTCCCCTCCTCCCTCACCTCCACCACTGCACCAGGGCCTGATACTTCACAGGGTCAATAGAGGCAATTGCTGGTATACTGCTGGTAATGCCCCTGTGGCCGTTTTCACAAAGAGCTTAGATTGGTCTTAACTGTGTATCAATCTTAATTGCTTAAGTGAATCTTAGTGCGCTGTGAAATCGAGCCCTGGCAGCAGCCTGGTGTGGATTTCACAAAGCGCTAGGACTAGTCTTATCTCCAGTTAGGACGGGCAACTAGTCCTAACTTATAGGACTAATCACAAGTTAGGACTAGTCCTAAGTTAGGACTAGTTTTGTGAAATCCATCCCTGGTCAATGCCTTGATGCCCCTTGAAAGGTTTCAGTACAAATTTGCCGCATTCTCCGCATAGCGGCGCTCTTTAATAATGGGAAATTACCTTATCCTTTTACAAGAGGGAAGTATCAGGCTAGCACCACACTTGCATGCCCTGGACTCCCATAGCCGTGTTCGCATTGGACTTTTTGGGGGGTAAACTCAAGCCCGGTTCATACTTCAGGTGAATGGCGAAAGCGAAGCGAATTTTCTTGCGTCACAATTGAAAAACAGCGCGTACTGAATTGTTGCGTCACCAAAATTCGCTTCGCCTTCGCTTTCCCGTGAAGTATGAACCGGGCTTAACCGAGCACAATGGGTAACTTGACCATTCTAAGTCCAGTGCGAACAGCCCCAGAGAGTTTCACCCTGATAGCTTAACCGAGTCCAATGGGTAGTTTAACCAGCCACCTTCTGCCCAGGTAAACTAACCTGGTCAAACTAACCGAGCCAAAAAGTCCAATGCGGAGGCATCGTCCCGGTAAAATGAGCCAAGTAAATTACCAGATCGGGTTTGCTGCACAGCCAAGATCACGTGGAAGTGAGCTACGGCATGCATAACATGTACTGGCGATGCCATGACTACATGTGTGGCCCATCCAGCGAGCTGCTAATGTTATTGAAGAATAAAATAAGAATTTATTAGACCACAAAAATGTCAGAAATTGCATGAATTGTAGAATATTTCAGATTTAATTGGTAGTGCGCCATCTGCTTATGTGGTGCTCTTCTCTTCAACCATTGTTCACATGATAGGTCATGTCTTTTGTCACATTCGGTTAAAGGTCACTGGCGTATAGCGCCCTCGAGTGTTTATATTTAGTCTGTCAATTTTTTTCACCATCGGTTAATTTAACCACGTCAAATAATCCAAGTGCGGACACCGGTAAGATTTACCCATTGGAAGTTACCCATGGTCTCGGTTAAAATATTAATCCAATGCGCGCGCAGCTTATGCCAAAATAACCGCACAACCTGCACAGAGAAATCATCGGTGATCCTTTGTTATGATTTCCCCATTTGGTGCTTAAAAAATGTTGCATGGTGTAACACCCCCCCCACCCCACCCACCTCCCATTGTGTCTTCATTGTGTTCTGGGAAAATTGCCTTGCCAGGAATTCTTCAGAGGAATTTTGGTGGTACTTCTGTACAAGAGGGGAAGAGTGTGTTGGAGTATAGGAACATTTGAGGGTCTCTCTGCCACATATCGGGCGCGGTATAAAATTCCCTTATGCCAGCTAAAACAAAACATCTTACTGTATGATCACCAATAGGCCCCTATTTTTGACTGCAAGAGGGCGCCCTTTATGGGTAGATTGGGGGTCAAATCATAGAAATAGAGTAGTAAACCAGATGCAATTAGACTTTTAAGCATGTAATATACAACTTTTGAGGTTTTGTTTTAATTGACAGTTTTACAATGTAAACAATGTAAGATATTAACTGGGACAATTTTGTATTTTTAACGATTCAAAATATTGTTGTTCTTTTCAAAATGGAATTGCCCTCAGACAACTGTAGTACAGTTTTGGTCCCAACTTAGTGTAGTTTTACTGTAGGTTATTGGTGTACACTAAAACTACACTAGAGCCAATAATTGGTGCTCTTTTGGTACTCCTCTGAAATGCCCAAGCCTAAAATTTGCACTGGTTGGTGCAGTTTTTAAGTGTAGTCCCAATTATTTAAATTAGCACTGAAAAGGTACCAGTAGTGTACTTCTGGTACTGAACTTTTCTGCAGTACTAAAAGGGTACCAGTGGTGATTTTTTAGTACTGATCATTTTGGTGTAGTATTTGTGCACATCAATATATACATGGCACTGCGCACTCCTGCTGTCAAAACTATGGCCTACTGGCTACTAAAAGAGTAATTGGTAATTTAGTGTAGTCCCAATTATTTAAATTAGCACTGAAAAGGTACCAGTAGTGTACTTCTGGTACTGAACTTTTCTGCAGTACTAAAAGGGTACCAGTGGTGATTTTTTAGTACTGATCATTTTGGTGTAGTATTTGTGCACATCAATATATACATGGCACTGCGCACTCCTGCTGTCAAAATTATGGCCTACTGGCTACTAAAAGAGTAATTGGTAATTTAGTGTAGTCCCAATTATTTAAATTAGCACTGAAAAGGTACCAGTAGTGTACTTCTGGTACTGAACTTTTCTGCAGTACTAAAAGTGTACCAGTGGTGATTTTTTTAGTACTGATCATTTTGGTGTAGTATTTGTGCACATCAATATATACATGGCACTGCGCACTCCTGCTGTCAAAACTATGGCCTACTGGCTACTAAAAGAGTAATTGGTAATTTAGTGTAGTCCCAATTATTTAAATTAGCACTGAAAAGGTACCAGTAGTGTACTTCTGGTACTGAACTTTTCTGCAGTACTAAAAGTGTACCAGTGGTGATTTTTTAGTACTGATCATTTTGGTGTAGTATTTGTGCACATCAATATATACATGGCACTGCGCACTCCTGCTGTCAAAACTATGGCCTACTGGCTACTAAAAGAGTAATTGGTAATTTAGTGTAGTCCCAATTATTTAAATTAGCACTGAAAAGGTACCAGTAGTGTACTTCTGGTGCTGAACTTTTCTGCAGTACTAAAAGTGTACCAGTGGTGTACTTTTAGTACTGATCATTTTGGTGTAGTATTGGTGCACATATGGTATTGCGCACTCCTGCTGTCAAAACTATGGCCTACTGGCTACTAAAAGAGTAATTGGTAAGGAAACTATAACTAGTAAACTAGTACAATTTTGTGGGTACAACCATGTATAAAAATCTCTTTTAGGAGGGATGGTGGCTCTTGAAAGACGAGTGGAGTATACTGTTCAAAACGTCGAGACCACACCGGCTCTTTTCAGATTAGTTATAGTTTCCTATCCTTCACACCGTGCAAAGCTTCAAACATTCATTTGAGTAATTGGGTTTTCGGTATTTTTACAGAAAGCTTAAACAGGGGTTGCCTTCTCGCCGAAGGTGTCGACAAATGGAAATGCTTCTTTGCCGAGTACACCTATCCCTTCATCCAGATGCCCCTCTTCATTATCAACTCCGCCTACGATTACTGGCAACAGTGGTTCATCCTGGACCTCCGATGCCATCCTCTCCAATGCCCTGAGAAGGTTAAATACCTCCGAAGGCATCACACCATATTCCTCCAAGAGATCCAGCGGGTGTTTCACCACCCAAAAGACGGAATGTTCATAACTTCCTGCTACGCGCACAGCCACGCTTTCCACGACCAGACCTGGATGTCGTACAAAGTCGGAGGGAAGTCCGCCCGGCAAGCCTTTGGGGATTGGTACTTTGGCCGGACACCACCGGAGAAGTCCAGGTACGTGGACTGTTACACAAAGTACGACTGCAACCCAACATGTGCCAATTCGTGGACTCTCGAGTTCTACAAAAATACTACGGATCGCATGAAGAGCACAACGCCAGATTTTTTCTACAGCCCTCCCGAGAGAAAAGATTTTACTGTGAAGAAGTAATGGAAGACTTTATATGGAATGCTAGGTGGCAGCAGACTTGTCAGGTAAAATTTCCATTGTTTATTTTAAAAAAACAATGGATTTACCAGGTAAGTCTGCTCACACCTGGTTTCCCCAAATGTATTCCATTGTGAGTGAGCCTTAAATCTAGTTATAAACATAATATATAACATAATATATGACAGAAACTATTCTTGATGTCCTGTTAAACAAAAACCGTCAGGGATTTCAGAATATTTAAGTGCCTATAGATGAAGTGCTTCCTGACATCACATTTATACACATTAAAAAACAGGTGGAGTTTCATAATAATAATAATGAGAAATTGGGAGGCTAATCATCCTTACTGGCAGCTGAGAAGCTGAGTTGCGAAAGACGCAGCTACACATGTTCGAGCTTCAGGCATGCAACAGAGCACAGCCTGAGATCAAAAGTGTTTGGTTTTTTCGGAGGGAGGAAAACTGGATGGGCTGGAGGAAAAACCCTCATGGCACAGGAGAGAACCAACTTACAACTCTACTCACATGTGGCCCTGGCCAGGACTCGAACCAGGGGCACATTGTTGAAAGGCGAGCGCTTTACGCACATGCCACCCATGCCATCCGTTGCCGATCGGTCTAGTGCAGTGGACTCAAGTTCTGTAATTTACAGAATGTGGATTCGAATCCTGGCCTGGTCTTGAGCAAGGCACTTTCTCATAATTGCTTCTCCCCACCCAGGAGTAAAACTGGGTACCGGTGAGAGCTGTGGAGTGACCTGCAATGGACTGGCATCCTGTCCAGGGGGAATAGAAATATTCTCAAGTCGTTTAATGCCAAGGAAACCGGATAACACCGGCCCGAAGAGCCATATTGTCTCGGGACAGACTTTACTGTTTATAAAGACAGCCACAGAGCCTGGAATTCCTGCAGGTAAAAACTTGTACACAGCCCAATGGTAGGAAACACGTTATGTTGTACGTATTTATTGAAATCTTGTATATTTTTCGGTACAACCTTCATAAAAAGTTTGATTTAATGTTTTCATCCATTTAGCTGTGGAGCGGGTGTCATGATCCATTCATTTCAATTTTAATTCAACTCACATTTATTTCCATACTGTCAAAACAAAGCATTACAAAAATGTGTACAATGTGATAATGGGTAGCATAAATTTAACAAAAAGGCTGTAACAGATAACACAAAGGAACAGTATGGAGTCCGATTAGTCTTTCACCAATGCCCAGACATGGCTAATAACTGTTGATTTTTACAGAAAAAAAAGTTGGTGGTGTTTTAGAAAATATATATAGTATATTAGGAACAATTTGCAAAATGTAAATTTAGGACATGACAACCTTTAATTTTGATCTTCTCCTTAGCTGAGTGAAAGTAGTTCAAATCTTGCAGTTTTGCGGCCGTTCGTGGCCGAGTGGTCAAGTGCACTGGACTCAAGCTCTGGTGTTTCTGATCAGCAGAGTGTGGGTTCGAGTCCCGGTCGTGACACTTGTGTCCTTAAAAGCAAGACACTTAACCATAACGTCTCATCCAAAGGAAGCATCACGTCTCATCCAAAGGAAGCAATACTGGTCGAGTGTCTTGCTTTGTCCTTCGGATGGGACGTAAAGCCGTAGGTCTCGTGTGTTGTGTAATGCACGTAACAGAACCCAGTTACACTTATCACTAAAAGAGAAGGGGTTTGTCCTGTCGTTTCTGGCAGTGGCTGCTGAATGCCCCGCAGCCCCTTGTAAACCATTACAAGGTGCTACATAAATGGGTCTCATGGTTAAAAAAAACTCAAAAACCTGTCTTAAAAATAATATAATAAGTGCCTTGAGTACCTAATTGTTGGTAGATACGTGCGATATATAAGACTCTGGTATTAGTTATGGGCATTTCAATACAAGTAGCTTGTAGCTGCTATTGTCTCTAAACATGCTAAAATTGGTTAAACATTGTTGGTGAAGCCAAAGAAAAAAACACTGCCAAACAGCAAGGTAAGGCCTCCAGATACCTCTGACCATTTTTGGGTATTTATGGAAAGTGTAAATGTACAGATGTAGATCAAGTTTTAGAAATGACAATCAGAAACGTAGTGAAACTTGCAATAGAACTGTTTTTATTTGAAAACTTGTAACTAAGTGTCTTAAAGCATCTCAAGATTACAATCTCTCTCGTTTCAAACTGAAATAATGTATAGTTACATCCTGCTGTTGAATGTGAACTGTGAATTATCAAATAATCCATCTTCCTACAAAAGGGAGGTGTAACTGTAACAATTTATTGTGACACCCCATGCCAAAATGATACTCTGGCACTTCTTGGAAATTATATGCGAAATGGCAGGAACGAGGAAGACAAGCACAACATCAGCCATATCAATTGTGATGTGATGTCTTCAACATTGTACATGGTTGACATTAAATACTTTATTGAATCAATTCATCTGACGTCATCAGTGGCGTAACCAGAGGGGGGCAGGGGGCTGGTGTCCCCTCCCCTCCCGCTCAGAACCCTTGCCCCCTCCCCTCTTGCCACCCCCATTGACCCCCCTCTTGCCACCCAGTGGCGTAACTAAGGGGGGGGGGGCTTGTGCCATGTCCCCCTCCCATTTGAAATCTGGACTTTTGAAATTAGAAAATACCAGAAAAAAAAACATTTAATGAGCTTTTATGTAGTAATTTCAATGTTTTTAAAACCATTTTTTATTGTTTCCACGCAGATTAATATATTTTGTTTTACCTCAACATGTCAGAAGAGCGCTGAAAAGGGGCTTGTTTTGGGAAAAATACAAACGGAAACTGCAGTTTTAATTGGCCAAAAGTGCCCCCCTAGGAAAAATGGTGGGTCCCCCCCCCCTTGTGCCCCCCCTTAAAAGTTTACCCTAGGTACCTCCCACCTCCCTCTTGCCACCCCAAATGAGAGCGAACAAAAATTCACAAATGAATGGTTTGACACATTCAGTTGCCACCCAAATTATGTCTTTGCCGCCCCCCCCCCCCTTCCCAAATGAAAATGTCTGGTTATGCCACTGGACATCATCGCAATAATCTTGGTTGTGGCATTACGGGAGTCAATGTCTCCTTATGTTCTACAGTGTAGTGTGTATCTTATTCTTAGGCAACGCGGGTTGACCATAATTTTGTAAGTGCACTTTGACCCCACCCCCCACAATGGCGAGTGTGGCAGACAGTAGCCGTGTGTGACATCGCTGCAAGGGGTCAGTAGGCCTCAATTTTGAAAAGGTTCATTCTTCTCATCTATTTGATGAGCAACCAACCCCAGTATTGAGTTTTGCCGAGAAGTGCCTTGTTTTTGGCGTGGAGCGTCACAACTGGAACAAGCTGAAAGTATTACTTAAACTAAACACTTGTATAACCTTCATTTAAAGTAACAATTATATACAGAGATGTATTTCTTTTCATGGTTGAATAGTTAATTTGATTAAAAACTATTTGAATTTAATTGAACATTCACAAGAATTCAAGTATTCAAACTGCCAAAGACTTTTCTGTACACATTATAGAACCACAGATATGTAACATTTACAATATCTGAAGAAAAGAGTTACGTTACGTACCTGTTTACTTTTACGTTACTTTTAATCACAACATTTCAGATCTAAAAATGCAACATTTGCATCATAATTATAAGGTTTGTGAGGACACTATGCAGAAACCCTTCCTGTGGCTTATTACTCGTTAAACAATTCTTTCCATAATTACAACGTCTCACTTAGAGTTTCGTGTCGTAGACAAGCGGTCAAGCGCACCGGACTCAAGCTCTGGTGTTTCTGATCAGCAGCAGTGTGGGTTCGAGTCCCGGTCTTGACACTCGTGTCCTTAAGCAAGACACTTAACCATTATGTCCTTCGGATGGGACGTAAAGCTGTAGGACCCATGCATTGTGTAATGCACGTAAAAGAGAAGTGGTTTGCCCCGGTGTTTCTGACAGTGGGCTGCTGAATGCGCCACAGCACCTTGTAAACCTTTAGAAAGTGCTACATGTACGTAAATGGGTCTGATACTTCAAAAAACTTCAAAAACCTGTCTTAAAAAATAACAAGAATTGCCTTGAGTACCTAAATGTTGGTAGATGCAAGTGCTATAATCACACTCCAGTATCAGGAGTTGCACCCCATCACTGCAAACCCAGTTTGGTGTCAACCATGTCAACTTTGGATGCAAATGTAATCATTTTTACTTAACACATGACATGGTGGAAAGGATTTCTATACAAGTGTAACAGATACAACATCTCAGTGGATCAGCTGGTTTTCTGTGGGGATGTTTGTGCCATAAGAACTGAAAAAGGAAAACACTGCAAAAATTTATGTCCAAGGGAGTTTCATCTTCTTTTTTTTATTGAGTTGCAACTCGGCAATAAAAAGAAGAGGAAACTCCCTTGGACTTAAAATATCTAGTGTTTTTTGCGGTATAAATACATGCAGGCCTGATGCGTAACGGAGGCAATTGCCTCCATTGCCCCCTGGTCATTGCCTTGGTGCCCTTGAAATGCTCCAATAGAAATTGACGATGCCCTCATAGAGGTGCCCTTTATCAAGGAGAAAATGCCTTGGTGCCCTTGCCCTGTCAAGAACGAAGCAATCGGGCCTGTACGTGTACATGTATGTGAAATGTCTCCAGTGGACTTCTGAATGTTTAAATACTGAACATGAGAGTAGACCACGTCTTTCATTTAGTTCATGTGCAATAGATACGTTACTGGTTAATTCCAAGTCTTTCAAATTCCTATAACTGATTAGGCCTGTTTTTGATTAATCAAGTATTAACTCAGGCAACTATGCTTGTTGTTTGGGTGATGGGTTTAGTACGTATTAATTATTAAAGTTAACAACTTTGGGTGTTTATGATTGCAGAAGTATTCTGTCAGGGCCAGGCGTACTGTTCAAATCTTATCCGAGTGCAAACATTTTGGTGTGGAGTGACGTCAGAGTGAAAGACGGTGGAGGATATGGGTTGCCTGTTGGCCGAGGGTGCAGGGGTTTTAAACAACAATGTAATTTTATGTGATCTTGGCTCGATTTCACAAAGAGCTAAGATTGGTCTTCACTGCGAAGAAATCCTAATTGCTAAGCAAAGTGTGATGTCACAATACAAATCACCATGGCGATATTGACAACTCATCTTTAGATGAATCTGAGCGCTTTGTGAAATAAAACTCTTATCTATTTTTAATATCCTTAAGCTCGAATCCCCTACAACTGATCAACTTTGAAAAAATCACTTGCCTCCAGAGAAAACAAATTATACGACACTGTGGATAAGTGTAAATTTTGAACCTTTTGATGAGGGAAAGCAGAATGAGTTTGCAAAATTTCAATTCTAGTACTTATGTATAATGTGCCTTTGCAGATGTTTTACATCTCAAGTCATTTTTTATTCTGATAACATTGTAATTATAACATTAAACCAACAGTCTGAAGACTATAAAATATATTTCTTTGTAGTAATTCTTGAAAACCGACTAACACTACAGCCATCCCATGTCTGTGTATTGTTTCCTGTGAATTTGATTTAAAACTTTGCATGGTGAGAACACAATCTAGTGAGGTTTGCGGAGACACCATGTACATGAAAACACTCTCTCTATGAGTTGTGGTGGTTCTGGAAAGAACCGGTGGTTTGACACCTCAACGTTTTGATAAGTGTGCTCTGATCATCTTCAGGAGAAAGTGACGACGATCAGAGCATACCGATCAAAATGTCAAGTTGTCAAACCACCGGTTGTCTTCAGAGCCACCACAACTCAGAGAGAGTGTTTTCATGTACATGGTGTCTCCGCAAACCTCACTAGATTGTTTCCTTTGAAGTCATGGGTGAGGTTCCAAGGGTGTAAGGTAACATTGGTAAGGATTTACACATTACTTACATGGTATAAATGTGGTCATGGCAGAAGACTTCCCTTAAAATAGTTTTTGTCTGAAATGCTATAGTTTTTCGAGAAATGTAGTAAAACAATTTGTTTTGATCTCGGGAGTCCAAAGCCTATGTTTTAAAACATACAGGGTTTTTCTCACTTTTCTTCGACTGCGGTGATCGATTGAACTTAAACTGTATTTTGGGTCACATAAAGTCCCTTGACAATTACCAATGTTGTCCATCTGCTTTAATACTAATTAAAAAAAAAAGTTGTTTATGCAATTTGCCCATCACAAGGCCCAAAGGCCACTCGAGGTGTGGGCTACTTTTTGAAGGGATCGAAACCTGCCCCAATGTGCAGAAACAAGACATGGTGAGATATAAAAACGCAAGTCTCTTCACAGCACAGCTAAGAACAGGGAGGGGTAAATGAATCCATTGCTAGACAGACATAACTGCCTCTTCCCCTATTTAATATTACATTTCCAAGTACTTCCTCTAAGGCACATCTGCTAGGCTCTGAGAAACTTGCAGCTACACAGCTAGTTTATTTATTGGTTACTCTTGAATCAGGGTTGACTTTTACAGCATTGCCAAGTCCCGACTACCTCCCAGTCGCTTGTAGCGTTGTCCAAGTGATGAATTCCAACTCCAGAAACTATCATTTGGAGAAATAAGAAAGCAGCATGTTATTTCTTTCTGAATTTGGTAAACGGTGGAAAGTGTATTTTAAGAAAGAATAGTGCAACATCTTTATTTTTAAGGGATAGTAGTACATCATTGGTTTGTGGAAGGTTAATTATCGTTATTATTTTTTTAATTTCAAACCATATTTAACGAGGGTGACCCATCCAGCATGGCTGATCATTTGGGGGCCCTCACATCATATAAAAATACATCAAAGATAAAATACAAACAGTGACAAGACTTTGGCAGAAAGGCCACTGGAAAAAGATTAACAATTAAACAAACGAAATTGCAACCCACTATCAGCCTACCAAACAATTACATATGGGAGTTATAACTACACACAAAAAGTGTCTTTTTTCAATAAACGGACCATACCACCAACCTGTGAAAAGTTCCTCAAATTCAATCGTCATAATTTTTTAGTGATAATTTAAATTCTTGATAATGATTGGAACCAAGTGTGCCTTTTAAAAAGTAAATAAATTCCTGTAGCTTGGAAGCCTGAGGAAACCTGTAAACATTTCAATGCAATTCAATTCAATTGTATTTCATCACAGTTTACAAATAAATATTTTTAGTGATCATTTAAATTCTTGATAATGATTGGAACCAAGTGTGCCTTATAAAAAGTTATTAAATTCCTGTAGCTTGGAAGCCTCCTGCGGAAACCTGTAAATAATTACATCCAATTCAATTGTATTTCATCACAGTTTACAAATAAATATTTTCAGTAATTATTATTATAGATTTATTACGATAAAAAACAAGGCAGCCGTTAGGCTGAATTGCGTTTTAAATTGACACTTTTAAAACTAAACAAAAAAACAGCAGGAACAATTAAAAAGGCAAGATAGAAAAACATTCAACAAACTTTAAACATGTGGCAATCAAATTAACAAAAAATAGATAAATAAAAGACACCAGTCAAACCTTCGCAAACAAAGCAACCCGCCCTGCACATCCGGACCCCGACCGTGCAGCCTCCACCACTCAAACACCATACACGGAGCCAGGAATCTACTCAACAAAGAACAAAGCGTAGACCCTGACTCCACACACAGTGCCCAAGTGCCAGAAACCACACAGCCAGGGCCCCAGATACAGAGCCCCATGCATCACGATGGGAACCAAGTGTGCCTTATAAAAAAATAATCAAATCCCTGTAGCTTAGAAGCCTGCGGAAACCTGTAAATAATTCAATTCAATTCAATTATATTTCCTCACAGTTTACAAATAAATATTTTTAGTCATCATTTAAAGTAAGATTTGAAACTTTGCATGGTGGGAATACAATCTAGTGGGTTTTGCGGTGACACCATTTGAAAATCTCTAATGAGTTGGGATGGTTCTGAGTTGTTTAACCATCGGTTCTTTTCAGAACCATCCCAACTCATTAGAGATTTTCACATGGTGTCACCGCAAAACTCACTAGATCATTTAAAGTCTTTGTAACGATTGGAACAAATGTTCCTTATAAAAAGTAATCAAATCCCTGTAGCTTGGAAGCCTGCGGAAACCTGTAAATAATTCAATTCAATTCAATTATATTTCTCACAGTTTACAAATAAATATTTTTAGTCATCATTTAAATTCAATGCAATTTTATTTATTTCACAAATAAAAAAATAATGTTTTTCTCGGTGTGCTCTAAACATTCAAATACAATACTAACTAGAACTCAAGTGCTTCACGAAGCACGAATATCAGCCCTATGAACTAAATGATGGCCATGGGAATTAGCTGGAATCGGCTAAAGAATGTGGGAGAAGAAGCATTTTGTAAATATTCATAAAATGACCACTACTGACCACCAGATGACCACTGGCCAAATTGTTTCACCATCCATAGACAGGACAGGTGTCATGGCTTAATTGGACCAAGTTTGGGTAAAATCGGTCAAATAGTTTAAGAGTTATTACCGTTTTTATTTTTATCATGTGACCGTTTGACCAAAGAAAGAAGGAAAGAAAGAGAGAAAGAAAGAAAGAAAGAAAGAAAGAAATTTTGCATCACAATATATCGGCCTGCGTCGCAGGGCTGATAATAACTACATACACCATTAAAAAGGGAACTTCTAAAAAAGTGAACCATTTTCCAAAATTTCCACAGCAAGAACATGAAATAAGAAAACTGTTGGCCAAAGATTATAGAACGCCGTAGGCGCAAGATGGGGAACTGGGCCTTTATCTACTGTTGGAAAGTGAAATACACATGGGCGCCATTTTGGCAAGTGAATGCCTGTGTTTCCCATTGATAGCAATTGTCCTTGTCTACACTGGTCCGCACGTATCAGTGTTGTATCAACAGAGTCACTTGTGGAAATGGCGTCCAGTGAGATTTCACATTTCAGCCTGAGTTCCCCCGTCTTGCGCATACACGGCGCTCTATAATCTTTGCTGTTGGCTTACCTGCCGTATATGTTTCATTCCTGCTTGTGGGTTAACAAAACCAATGCAGTCTTGCCAAAGCAAGCCTAATTCTAGAGACACAAATGGCTAGAATAAAAAAAGTAGATTTATTAGAAGCCTAAACTGTCCACTTACCTCCCCATGTATCGTTCCATTGACTAGAGGCAAAGACCACCTCTCTAGGCTCCATCTCCAAGAGGACTTCCTCGCTGAGGCTCGTGGATGAAATGAAAGACTCGCTCTCCCTTGCAGTATCCAAGACATCGGACTTAATGGCCAGCCACGACTCGCCAAAGTCATGGCTTCGCATTATGGCTAGGCCATGGTGTGAGAGAGCATAGAGGGTGTTGGTGATGGGGTCCACACCGAGAAGGTTCCCGACGTTCGAATGAAGGGCTGCAGTGTTTAAAGATATGAGGACAATGTGCCAGTCAGTATGGTGGAGTCTGCAAAAATTCTAAGTGAGGTAGTGAATCGAAGTGTCGTATTGGCATGATTACAGGAGAAATGAAAACTTATTATCATCCAGTATATTTTTTTGAATTACATTCTAATGAATAAGGAAAAGTAGACGTTAACTTTTGCATCGGGGATACAGAATATTATTTGTATTTTTTTACCCATACACCGATGTGTGTTAAGCACTGTATACTCAGTACTTTCCCAAGTCTTGTGAAAAAAAAATCCACAGGCATATTCCTCGGTTGGGATTCGAACCCAGGACCCTTGCCTGTGGAATATGCCCGTGGATTTATTTTTTCACAGGACTCAGGAAAGAGTACACTTGAGTATACAGTGCTTAACACACATCGGTGTATGGATAAAAAACACAAACAATATTCTTTATCCTCGATGCAAAAACTAACATCTATTATAATGGTTGCGGTACCGGCTGCTATTATAGGATTCGAACTGCCTCTAGCTGCCAGGCAATCTCAGTAGTCTAGTCTGCTCTGGAATGGCGGGGCTGTGGGTTCAAATCCCACACAAGGAATATGCCTGTGGATTTTAGTTCACAGGACTCGGGAAAGTAGTGAGTATACGGTGCTTAACACCAATCAGTTTTGGGGTAAAAAACAAAAAGAAAAAGAAAAAGCGGCTTCTTCGTGTAAGGGGCAGTTCACAATTATTGACCTATTCACGAGTGTACAAACCGTACGCTAGGGAAGGGGGGGCGGGAGGGGGTCTGCGGCCTGTGTACACTTTCTAAAAACAAATAGAATGTTGATTTTGTCAATTTGCATCATGCCAGTAATCTATGGCTAAACTCACAGTAAGATTAGATCGTCGATTTAGATCTTTAGAGAGTTAGAATCGAGTGCCAGCTATCAGGCTATACCTCAATCCCAGCAATCATATCACACGCCATACAGCGAGCTTCCCATGCATGAATCGACAGCAGAACTAAGTTGTTGTATGGACTGTATGGCCGTAGTGTGCTCACGGACACAAAACGGCGTGAACAAAAAAACAACATTTTCATTTGTACACTTTTGTACATTTTCAGACAGGAGGAGGGAGTCCTGAAAAAGTGTATGGTTTTGAAGTTTTGTGAAAATGACGATAATTCGGAAGGCCCCCAACAGTATTTTTTAATAGACCCCTTGCAAAACAGCGCCCTCACTGAGGTCAAGGGAAGACCTCTTATTTGCTGATGTATATTGTAAGGGGTCTATTAACTGAATACCAACCTCTCCATTGTGTTGACTCGTAGATCTTTTCAGGCTCTACACATCCACATGCGCAAGAGCAAACCTCAACCGCTTCCCTCAGGAGGCAAGACCCGATCCCGTTGCTCCAGTCCAAGAAGGTACAGCTCTGATTGACGGTGAGCTCGGGGAGGGGAAAGCATTCACAGCTGCAGTTGCAGGCGGTGGGCTCTTTGCAGGTGGTGTTGTCGCAGACTTGCAGGCAGCTGTTGAAGGAGGACGAGCTGTCGCAGTGGAACTGGCATGCTGTTAAGTTTGCGTATCGAGTGAG
Source organism: Marthasterias glacialis (assembly GCA_911728455.2). NCBI lineage: Eukaryota > Metazoa > Echinodermata > Asteroidea > Forcipulatida > Asteriidae > Marthasterias > Marthasterias glacialis. Next base: position 13,222,117 of record OU452220.1, on the reverse strand, counting down.
GTTGCATTTATCAGAGCAGTTCGTGGGCGTCACTGCTGAGCTATGGTTGCCGGCAGTCAAATTCCTGGGGTCGCAGCTGCCACTGGTTACATTTGAGCATGTAGCATTTGGAGTTGATGCATTCCCACTTTCAGAACCCTCAAAAGTAGAGTTGTTTTGACCTTCTGTTGTCCCATTAGCTTTACAATCACCAGGTGTACTGTCCTGCGTGTGGCAGCAGCTTGAACCATTTGATGAGCTGCAGTACTTCACTGTGTCATAACAATCAAGGTAACACTCCCTGTGCTTGGCAGGTCTTACCTGCTCACAGATCTCAACACAATTACCGGAGCAGTGAATGACACAGGATTCTGACGAGTTACATGTGGTAGAATTTAAACAACCGGTTGAGTTGGTAGAGTCAGTTTCATTATAATACCCTGCTTCCATATTCTCTTGAATGGTAGAGTCAAGTGTGCAATTTCCTCGCGTGCTGTTACAGGATTTGCTGAAGTTATTACACTGGACTTCACAGATCTGGATAAGGAGGCTACAATTTTGCATGCAGCTTTGGTAGTGTAGAAAGTGCATGTTGCTTACGCAAACTGGGTACTCATAGTCTAGGGCGCTGATTAAGTAAGATTCATTTGTTGCATTGGGCCAGCCGCTTGTGTTGCTCTGCAGCTGTGTCTGGTTGACGTTGCCAGCTGTACCGTTCTCTGCACCCGCAGAGTCATTGAGGCTTCTTCTGTGTATCCTGTGACCAGAAGCAGATGGTTGACGCTTTTGTGGTTTGGGCTGGGCTGCCCATCTCTGATGGATGAAATCAATGACGTAGTTATACAACTTCTTGCCATAACCTTGTCTTCCTTCATTAGCTTCGCTTCCACCAAGTGCAGAGTCTATCAAGCCTGAAAAGAACCTGATTGGTTCAGATGGTGGTGTAATCTCTTTTTCCTGACTAGGAGTCAAGGTGCTGGAAATCTTTGTGGTGTGTAACTCCTGCCTTACCACACCTGCTTGACTCTCACCTTTCTTCAAATCTGAGGTTTGGATTCCAGTTTGGCTACCTGTCTTTCTGGAACTCTTGACAGACTGACTAAACAACAGCCTACCATAGCCTTTTATCCCTTTTGTTTTCCCGAGGTGCTCTTTTAAGTATCTCTGCTTCATCTCCTCACGGATTATGATGTTGGGAAGATAAGTCTTTCTCAAACGGACAGCAAATCCTTTGGGGCCTGTATCGTCAAGCTCATTGGTTAAACCTCTTCGCCTCCTCTGGTGACTCTCACACAAGTTTTCATACTCGGTGCAGTTGTCCTGCGAGGTACAGTTTGAAGATATAAACTGTTGCAGGCAAGCCTGGGTACAATTTGTGGCACTACAGTTTGCACTCTCCAAACACGTCTCATTGGAAGAAGTGTGACAGGGACTAAGGCAATTGTGGTAGGCTGTACAATTTGGATGATGGCTGTTGTCTCCTGTAGTGATGTTATTTGCTGTTGTGTTGGTGTAAGGTGCTCTTGAGCAGTTGGCATAACTTTCCTGACAAGTTGGCACACATTCAGGACACAATGTGCAGTTTGTGCATTCCAAGTCACAGGCAGCTTTGGTACCATCACAGTCTCTTGTGCAATGATTGAGGAATGATGAGGTATGGCAGCTTGTGTAGCACCTGTAATGGTCATCAACACACTGGTTGACACAGGTTTCATAACACTTTGTGTCATTCAGGCACTCTTCGCAGTTATCGTGACAGGTATTCAGGGAGTTATTGCAGGATGAAGCACAACTGTTGAATGATTGGTACACCAAGCAGAAGCTTTTGCATGATTCAGTGTCATTACTACATGAAACAGCAGTAGTGTCATTCAAAGTAGTGTTATATGTCTCACTGGCATTACAAACTCTGACCTCTGGCATTGATTCATTCCATTTCAGCTCAGAACATCTGTCGAAGGAGCAGTTCTGTAAGCTTGTCCAATTGACAGCACTCAGATCCATGCAAGCAGAATACCAAAGACTACAGTTCAAGACACAATGAGAGTCCTTATCAGTACCAGATGAAGCTTCTCTTGAGCAGTTTTGCACACAGTTTGTAAAAGTTTCTTTGCATAGTTTGACTTTGTCTGGTAGACAGAGTTCATTGCAAACCTCCTCACTGGAAGAACAGTTGTTCTGGCAATTATCAGTACAACTACAGAGAGTGCAGTTGTCGAGACAGGTGGATCGCATGTCTTCGCATGAAATTGGAAAGCATACTCCAAGACACGATGACTTCTTGCTGTTACAATTCCGATGGCAATTATCACGACAATCCAAACAGTCAAGGCAAGTTTCCAGACATGCATCATTTGATTCTTCACAGGGTAAACTGCAATTCTCAAAAATCAAGTCATATGCACACTCCATGTTGCACACTTGGTAGACCTGCCCACAATCCTGATAACAACTCAATGACTGATTGAGAGCTACTGATGTGTTTTGCATCACACAGTGGTTGGTACAGTTCTCAAACTCTGTCAAACAATTATTGGAGCAATTTGTGAAGAAATATGGAAAAGTGGATCTGCACTCCTTGACACAATGGCCTGCCTTTGAAGTTGAGGATGTTGTTAAACTTGACGTTGTGCTCCGTGAAACTGGTTGAGTAGAGTATGTCGAACTACTGGTGACTGGAATGAGAGTAGTAGCAGGAGTGGGAGTAGTAGCAGGAGTGGGATTAGTAGAGTTTGGTGAATCAGTTGGAAGTGCTTCTGTAGGAGCACCCGAGGTACTGTTAGAGTTGCTTGTATTCTCCCGCTGGGTCCAGTTGGAACAACCGGACATGCACTCTGAGAAGCCGCTCTCAAAGGTTCTGTTCAATGTGGCATTGCTGTAAGCATTAGCATAGGTGTGACACTGAGCAGAGCAGTTACCACTGAAACCAGTTTCTGGAAAGCAGATGTCTGAGCAGCTTCTGGTGGTGAGTGAGTCAAAACAGGCACCGAGGCAACCCCTGTTAGCAACAACACAACCATCTAGGCAAGTAGTATTAAGAAATGCCAGTGTGCTGGATTCTGACGTATTGGCTTGTCCGCCAGATGCATTCTGGAATCTAGTGATGTTGACCGTCAGGTTCTGAAGGCATCCAGGTAGACAAATGTTAAAGTCCTCATTACACGTCACACTGCATGTGCTCACAGGCTCAACTTCAGGCTGAATGCAGCCAGTGAGACAGCTGTTGGTTGCAGCACTGCAGTTTGAACCACAAGCACCAAGGCATGTTGCCTCACATCCATAGCAAGAAGACGAGCAGTTTGAATATTGATGGAAGCAAGGCTCCTCACAGGGACACTGATCTCTACAATCTTCAAGGAGCCCATCACAGTCTGTACGACATTTGACTATCTCAACAGAGCAATTAACTGGGGTGATCGGTAAAGTAGTCGGTGCCATAGTAGAGCTGACATTCCTTGGTTCGGTACAGTTTGTTTTTACTTCCAGACAGGTTGAATTGTTGGACGTACCATTACAAATTGTAGACTCATTGGAGCAGTTAATCCCATAGTCAGAATCATGGGTCTGATTCCTTGCAACAGTCTGGTTCCCGTCTTTATAAGCACTGGCAGTGTTGTTACAGTTGCCAGACTCATTCAGGCAACTTGTTCCATTGCCGGCATCTAGCGTCTGATTTGGAAGACTATAACCTCCACATGGTTGGCATTCCTGTCTACACGTACTAAACTGTATCTCACAATCGGGTCGACAATTTACAAGAGGCATGATGCAGTCCAGGTTGCATCTATCAAACTGGTCTGCACAGGAGTAGCTGCAGGCTTGAAGGCAGCCATAGTCTGCTGCGCAAACATCAGTGCAATTCTCAATACAGAGTCCTTGGTTCAGAGTGCAGTGCACGAGACAGCAGCTCTCGTCGCAGGTGTCAAACGTCGAACGGCAGACTGAGGAGCACTGACTATGGCACACAGTGTCAACTCCAGGGAAGCACTCTTTGATTTCTCTGCTACTGCAATTCTGTGGTTGAGTTGTGTTCCAACCTGTGCAGTTTCCAGTTGTGCAGTTTGTAGAAGATGAGCTATTTTCAACAGCTGTTTCATTCTTTGATGTAGTATTGCCTGATGAATCATCGGTAAAGTTGACCACTTCTATTGATACCTCACAGATCTCCAAGGCACAAGTCTGATTACAGCCATCTTCGCAGAAGCTCAGCTCATGGTTGCACCTCGCTGTACAAGGTGCGGTCGGAGGGTCGCAGTCTGTGCCGCACGACTCAAAGGCAGTGACACACATGTTCTGACACCCAGATGAGCACGCAGTATCCTCCCTACATGTGTACATACAGTTGTCAACACAGATGGTGTGATTGAATCCACAGTCATCTAAGCAGCATCCCTTCCGGCAACGATCCTCAACGCGAACGCAATCCCAGTCGCAAATTTCTGTGCAGTTCACCTCAACGCCGGGGTAGTGTACCTCCTTTTGACCCTCGCAAACACCCTCGCAGACCTCCTGGCATGCACCCCTCCCGGAGGTGCAGTTATCAGCGCATGTGTCGGGTGGTTTGACGCAGTCAAATGCACATACTCCATGCATGAGTGAGCAATCCAAGGTACAGTTGTAATCTGAGGTGCAGTTCTTAACGTCGACGTCCCCTCCTGCTGTGCAGTTGCTGCAATCGAGGCGGCACCCATCCGATGCGTAACTGCAGGAGTCTAGACAGCATTCTTGGGTACAGTTTAAGCGACTGCCCGAACAACCAGACAGACAGGCTTGTAGCTGATTGTATGTACAGGAAGTACAGTTGTAACAGGTGTCCTCACAAGCTGATTGTACCTATAAATCACGACAAGAACAGAGAAGCAAATTACCACTGGACAGACTTGTAAGGCAGAGGAAAAACCAAATTACTTCTGCAAGATTTCCTGCTTTGAACAGAGAAACAATTTAGGGAATGCCCAGGCATCACCTTGCCCCTTTTAATTTCCTGGCAGTACTAACCAATTTGAATTTTGCTCTAGCAGTGCCCTGTTTCCTCAGGCTTGAGTGCTACAGTGATTAAGTTCACTTATGAGGCATCCTTGGTTTCACCACCAGAAATATATAATAATAATAATAATAATAATAATGATAATAAATGGGTCGTTGTGATGATTGGTGTTAGAAGAAATTGAGAAATAAAGCAACAATTTAATGTTGCATGTGGAAAGGCACACAGATGCCAAACCAGCCCGAAACCAACATTTTTACTGGCACACTTTATTAGTTTGTGCAAGGACCCAATTTCATAATACCTGTAAGCAGATGTTTTCTGCTTACGGAGTAGCCATTAGCTGAATTTCTATTTCATAAACACTACTAACCGTAAGCAAAGTAAAAGGCACGCTAGCTTGCCGGCGATTTCTGTTAGCAGATGAATGACGGAACAATGTAAATCGCACACGCACACATGCTGTCAACTCTTCTCCTTTATGAAATACACTTTTGCTTACGCATGTTTTTCTTCTTTAGTAAACACTTGTTTACCTGTAAACAACTTCATGAAAGTGGGCCCAGTACTGTATTAATATCACTCTTATTTAATTTCAATGAACGATTACATTCAGACTTTACAAAAGATAAACAGAAATTGGTTGCAAAATATGCACATTACAATTTAGAGCTGAACTACAATGGTACAACAAAGACAAATTGCAAGGGACAAAAAAGTGAACAATTTGGGGGAAAATGTGTATTAGATGATAATAAAAACAAAAAAGTCAAAGTAAATAAACAATGGAATCAAATACACATGGTACAAGTCCATATAAACAAACTTAAACCGACAAAAAAATAATTGGTAGAGAACACAGAAGAGGACACTGATAAGAAAAATATATCACACAGAACTATTGAACAATAGACCTTTATCATGCTGCCACCATCTTGGTCATGTTCTCTGTATCCAATAACAGTAATAGATGCTCATATTCATTGTACAAAAAGGAACCTGACCATTTGCCCTTCCAGCCTCGGTTTGGTTACGTTGGTTTGAATGGGAGAAAATCAAGATGGCCACACCATGATAAAGGTCCATTGAATGAGGAGACTTTTGAGACGTCAGTGGGCCACCCAGTAGGCGATCCTTTTCCATTGTTCTCATAAATAGAAAAAGACCACTTACTGGGGCCCCCGCCAACGTCTCACAAATCTCTCATTCCACTGAATCAAACAACGACAGAGATATAAACTGCATTAAAGATCAAAACAATTTTTTTTAACTAAAATTTTAAGAGAGAGAAATCCCAACCTCCAAGCAATCTGGAACACAGCCACAGGAGCAATTTTCGGGCTTGGGTTCAAACTGAGAGCAGTTACCCCCGGGTGCCAGAGCCCAGATGTAAGTACAGTTGCAGAAGTCATCACAGGTGGGTGGTACTTCCACCTTGTAGGCCGGGAGGTTACCCGTCATGAAACATCCTCCTTCGTACCTGTGGGTCGGAGAAGAAGATTCCAGTTTGGAATGGAAAACAACTCGTCATTAGTAACTATAGGGTTGTGATCAGCAGCGTAGATAAGGGGGAGGAGGAACGTGTCCCCCCCCACAAATTTCCAGAGCCCGGGCCCCCCCCCCCCCCCAGGTGGCCCCCGTAAAAAAAATGTAGATACATATACATGTAATTAATTAAAAAACATGGTACCTGGGCCATTCTGAAAAGCAATTCCCCCCCCCCCACCCCTGTGCCCCCCTTAGACAAAAAAAACCTGGCTACGCCGCCGGTTGTGACTAAGATCTGGGTAGGTCTGTACATATATGTCTGCACATTGACACATGAGACAGGTTTTGTACACGGGGTATGCTGGCTTATGTTTTTTCCGCCCATACAAAAACTCTGTGAACTGACACCTTCTAAAATATGTGAAATGGTCCAGTCTATGCTATGAAGGACTTTGACACCCCACCCAATTTCTAAGAAAAGAAAGAAAGTAATTTGCAGTTTTAATCAGAGCGAACTCCAACCACTGCCGACCAAAAATTATTTGTAGCATTTCTCAGATGTAAATATTTTAGCGAGAAATAACCTCTTTCTCAAAAACTACATTATTTAAAAGGGAGTCATTTCTCGCAAAGTTTTATACTATCAACCGCTCTCTGTTGCTCCTTACTAAGTCAGATTTTATGGTACTTTATTTTTTAGAGTAAGTAATTTGCAGTTTTAATCAGAGCGAACTCCAACCACTGCCGACCAAAAATTATTTGTAGCATTTCTCAGATTTAAATATTTTAGCCAGAAATAACCTCTACTCTCAAAAACTACATTATTTAAAAGGGAGTCATTTCTCGCAATGTTTTATACTATCAACCGCTCTCTGTTGCTCCTTACTAAGTCAGATTTTATGGTACTTTATTTTTTAGAGTAAGTAATTTGCAGTTTTAATCAGAGCGAACTCCAACCACTGCCGACCAAAAATTATTTGTAGCATTTCTCAGATTGAAATATTTTAGCCAGAAATAACCTCTTTCTCAAAAACTACATTATTTAAAAGGGAGTCATTTCTCGCAATGTTTTATACTATCAACCGCTCTCTGTTGCTCCTTACTAAGTCAGATTTTATGGTACTTTATTTTTTAGAGTAATGGGAGACTTTTGAGACACTTGGGGGCAGCAGACACAACGGTCCTTTTTGACAGTTCTGGGCATGATTGCGTACTACTAGTTAGAACTGTAAAAAAGGACTGTCCAAAAAGCTCCCATGACCAAAAGTATCCCCTACCTAAACAGTAGGAATATCTACATTTCTGAAACAAATCCAAACTGTTTTGTGTTGTTTTTCCAGATAATTTCAGTGAAAAAAATTGATTCAAAAAATCTACAATATTAGCCATGTCTGGGCATGAGATGGTGATTATACACATACAGGAATGCTCAATCTCTAAAACGTGAAGTAGACGAAATACAGCATGACAGTTGGCATGCAATGTGATAAGAGTGTACTGGTAAAAACATTCAAAAACTTGACTCTCATACATAGAACATTAAAATGGTATTACTGTAGAACGAGTTGTGATTCAATACCCCCCCCCCAAAAAAAAAAAAATAATGCACAGCAGCCCCTTCCCACTCCAAATTTACAGGATGCTGTTTTAAAAGATTTACATAATTTTAATGTCAATTTGAGGGTTTGGTCATGATGATAAGGGTCAAGTCTGTCTTCCCAGTGATGGCCTTTTGGCCTCTTTCAGGAAAATACAAAGGCAACGGGGAGACCAATAAAAAAATCCTGTAAATCTGAAAAGTCCAGACAAATCACTTACCTGCATAAAGGTCTTTGTAACAAGGGCAAACAAAAAGAGAAAAGGAAAACGTATGCAGACTCGTCTTTTTAAAGGGGTTGTGTTGTCATGATTATAGCATGCCTGTGGCTGTGCATGGATAGATGAACTCTCACCCAGATACTGCACACGCCCGCGCTTGCAGTCAAATCACGAAGGGTGCCGTCTTTGTCAAACTGTGATGTCACGTGACCGCCGGCACACACACGCGCGATGTAACTGGGTTATTCCATTTACTGCTATAATCATGACGACACAGCCCCTTTAAGGTACAATGTAATAAAATAACTCACACATGCTTGGTACTATTGTAGAAACAGGCGTACATTATATTGTGTTTTCCATCGTACAAAGCATTGTATGTTGATAACTTGAGATCTGCAGTGAGCAAAAAGATAAATCAAACCTACATAAAAGTAACCTTCATTTGGGATGACAAAATTTTAAAATGTAAAGAAGATTTCGAACGCTTTTGAAATGCGAAACTGGCTGAAACAGATTTTACGAGCTCTTCTGTTTTGCCCACGTCCTTAGAAGCTGCAAAAGTGTTAATGGCCTGATGTTTTGACTCTAGCAGAGTCTTTTTCCAAGGCAATAAGACAACACAACACACACTCATGTGCAAAAAAAGTAATAGTACACATGAGTAGGATTTGAAACTTTACGTGGTGGAGATAAATCTACGTGTAGTAAGGTTTGCAGTAACACCATGTACATGAGTAGGATTTGAAACTTTACATGGTGGAGATACATGTACAATCTAGAAAGGTTTGCAGTAACACCATGTACATGAGTAGGATTTGAAACTTTGCATGGTGGAGATACAATCTAGTAAGGTTTGCAGTAACACCATGTACATGAGTAGGATTTGAAACTTTACATGGTGGAGATACATGTACAATCTAGAAAGGTTTGCAGTAACACCATGTACATGAGTAGGATTTGAAACTTTGCATGGTGGAGATACAATCTAGTAAGGTTTGCAGTAACACCATGTACATGAGTAGGATTTGAAACTTTGCATGGTGGAGATACAATCTAGTAAGGTTTGCAGTAACACCATGTACATGAGTAGGATTTGAAACTTTGCATGGTGGAGATACAATCTAGTAAGGTTTGCAGTAACACCATGTACATGAGTAGGATTTGAAACTTTGCATGGTCGAGATACAATCTAGTAAGGTTTGCAGTAACACCATGTACATGAGTAGGATTTGAAACTTTGCATGGTGGAGATACAATCTAGAAAGGTTTGCAGTAACACCATGTACATGAGTAGGATTTGAAACTTTGCATGGTGGAGATACAATCTAGTAAGGTTTGCAGTAACACCATGTACATGAGTAGGATTTGAAACTACAGTGCAGTGCGCATTTTAGGCGACGCAGCGTTTACACGTATACCTACTGACTTCCAAAATGGTGAGCGTGGCACAGTCGTCATGTGTGACGCTTGTGCAAGAGGTCAATAAAGAAAGTTTGTTATTTAAAAGTGCCACACTCAAAAGGAAAACAAATTAACTATTATGAGCAAATTGCAAAGTGGGTCTTACCTGGGAGCTCAGGTCTTCCCATGTACATTGTTGGAACTAAAAGATAAAAAAGACGCAAACTATCAGTTATATAGAGCTTGTGAAGATAAATGTCACAAATTGTCAACACAATAATAATAGTAATAATAATAATAATAATTTAAAAATTTTATATTGCACCTTTTACATATAAAATGATCAAAAGCGCATGACACAATTTAAAATACATATTTAGACAGGAAGAAAAAAGGCAAAGAAAAAGACAAAAAACTGGTCTGGTCACCAGGCCAATGCCCAAACCGCAGTATGGGGATACATTTGTCCCGCCAACAGAGAACTAAAAGTTATTTATTACCTTACATAAGCCTAACCCTGCCGGCATCGGTAATGTTTTGACCTTTTCAGGGGACAGACGCCTCTAACTCTTGTGCAACCCCCCCCCCCCCCACACACACACACACACACCATCAACCCATCAACCCCAACCTTTATCAACAGCACTCCTTCACATCATTCATGTATCAACTTCTCAATCCCCCAACTTGTCAGGTTGCTGTTTTAAGATTTAACTTTAACTGAACGGGTATGTCCGATTTTTTCTGAAGTTTATCTAGTGGCCAGTGGACTGCAGTCCTTTCTGTTTGTATGGATGGAATAACATTAATTATAATAATAATAATATACAGTTCTTATATAGTACACCTGAGGGCGGCTCATTATTTTTTCCACAAGGTATGTGGAGCTATGTTTGAATTATAAGACCCATTTATTTACATAGCACCATGTAATGGTTTACAAGGTGCTGTGGCGCAATCTGCAGCCAACCGTACCAGAAAATACCGGGGCAAACCCCTTCTCTTAATGAAAAGTGTGCTGGTGTGGATTTCACAAAGCGCTAAGACTAGTCTTATCTCGAGTTAGGATGAGTAACTAGTCCTAACTTATAGGACTAGACATAAGTTAGGACTAGTCCTTAGTAATGACTAGTTTTGTGAAATCCACCCCTGGTTTGTTTTACGTGGGTTACACAACACACAGAACCTGCTGCTTTACGTCTCATCCGAAGGACGCAGCAATAGTGGTTAAGTGTCTTGCTTTAAAAGGACACAAGTGTCACGACCGGGACTCGAACACACACTCTGCTGATCAGAAACACCAGAGCTTGAGTCCAGTGCACTTGATCACTCGGTCACTACACATCACAAATTATTATAATTATTAATTTTTTTTGTATTTTCATTGCAGTTTGGCTTTATGGCTGCTTAGAAAATTGAATAACACACCACGATGATAATAAAACAAGGACAATGGGGGAAACAAATAGAGATTGCTTCACACCCCCTGTGTAATCTTCAGATCAAAAATGTCTAAGCTATCCCAATCGTAACAAATAGTTACCTTCAAAACTGATCTTCGTCGGTATGACATCATGAAAGTGCGTCACCACGTTATGTTTGAACTCATCCTCGTGGGGATTGTACAGATCCCACGAGTAGTAATACGTCTCAGCGAGCGCCACCATGTGGTACTCCCCCTGAGGTAGCGCCCTCGCTGGGTCCAGCTTGATCAGGAAGTGGAATGAGATCACATCCGTGTTTCGCAAAGTAGACACCTGAGAGAAAAAATCAATCAACTAAAGTTTTTTAAGGGTATAAAATGCATGATTTGTGATTATTTTTAAATATCAATGAACAACTCTTATCTATTCACATGAATTATAGACTTGATGGGGCTTGTAACTTCTAAACATCTCTAACGCCTTACTGCTCTTGGTGACATTTTTTAGCGAGTTGACCAGCTCAAAGTCCCAGCTCAACACTGGTAAGAAAAAAAACATGTAAATGTTCACAGATTTACATATACCTGACATGGTAGAAAGATAATTTTTTTAAATTTTTTATGGAAGTCGCCAGACACACAAGGCCAGTAAGCCAATCGAGGTGTGGGCTACAAATCAACTGTTTTATCCAGGGGCCATTGCCACCTACTCCTGGGGCTGAAACAGGGTTGCCCCCTTTACAGTCCGTAAGGATGTAGGCTTGGATATCATCCATCAGAAGCCTGGCTGGTAGAGCAGAAGGCAGAAGGCTCTACCTCCCCAACTTTTACGGAGCAATTATGGTTAAGTGCCTTGCTCAAGGACACAAGTGTCATGACCGGGACTCGAACCCACACTCCGATGACTCAGCCACCGGAGCTTGAGTCCGACGCACTAACCACTCGGCCACTACACGCCACGTGGAAAACTATCCTTATTAATGTTATCGTTTTTTTTTAATAATAAACAAAACAAGATCCCCAAAATTATTTTTTTCCAGTATTTTAAGCAATGGGCCAGAAACCCAACAACTAAATAAGTCCTGCAGTCTGGTGTTTTTTCACACATGTTTTTGAAGATTTACAAATGTATACAAAAGTTACTGAACATTTTCAGTTTTAGAACCTCCTCTTGAAAGTTCATAAAATATTCTTTAAAAAGGAAAGAAATGTTTTCGGGCTTGTTTAAAATGTACTTTTTCGTCCACTGAGCTACAAGACTTTGTTTGTCTTGTTTTGCATCACGTAAAGGTGGTTCTCACCTGCCCTCATGTGGCCAAAAATACTGCGAAATTCAATTTAATACTAACATTTATTTCCATACTTCATGAAAATTTCAAATAATAGATAACCAAACAAGTTGAATTAAGGAAGTAATCAAAAATGTATTGTAAGACAGTGAATTATGGAGGCATCTTCTAGAAGCTTGGGCATGTGGTAAGAAGCCTGATGGACAGACAAACAGAACGTAAACAGGAACAAAAACATACGGACAGACTGGTTGAAGGAAGACAGAAATGATAAAGAGATAATAATAATGAATAACGATAGATGTAATATGAAAAAGCAATCACACTTACATGAAATTGGAAGCCTTTTGTAGGGTCTGTGCGGAGGGCCTCAGCTGGCTGCAGAGCGTTGTAATCATGAAGCGAGGTCTTGTGGTTGGTGAGGTTAACGTACTCGACGTACGTTGGGAACATCCAGACGATGGAGATGTCTCTCGCTGTTAAGGTTGAGAGTGGGTTGTGGAACACCTCGGTGTAGAACTCCAAGTAGTCCCTGTACAACAATCCGAAAATGGACATTTTTCTTTTACACTTCTCTAGAATGTTTTATGGTCGGTGGGTAAACTTCCACCTATGAATATTCATAAATACCTGGGACAGTTCATTCTGATTGTTCAAGAGGAGATCACATGTCACTGTTTAACCAGTTGAAACCAGATGACTGGAATACATGCAAATGTATCCAAGAAGGGGATTACCAGGCATACAAGAAGGGGATTACCAGGCATACAAGAAGGGGATTACCAGGCATACAAGAAGGGAATTACCAGGCATCAAGAGGCTTCCACCATTGTTCATTCATTGTATTTCGGCTCAATGGAGGCAAGTCAGAGTGAGTTGGCAATCGAGCCATGGTTCTGTGTTTAGCGCCTATTATGCCTTAGGTAATGGCCGCTGTTTTGCAGTTCACGCTGCGTGAATTTGACATTTTCTCGGTCGAGAAACAAAACAGACGATCCAACAAAGAGAATCCTTGTGCTCTTGGCATTGTCAAGTCAAGGTTTCTTAATTTCAATTTCCCTGTTTGTTTTCATCTTGAATGTTTTCTTCTTGCAGCCCCTTACCGAGAGTGGCTTTTAACCTTGTTTTGAGACAAACTTGCATTCAAAAAAATAATTAAAAGTAAAAAGAAACTTGGCCCTCCCCGAGAATTCTCTGATAAACTATCCACACTGTTGCAACAAATGTCACAGCAATTGAATTACACTGCCAAGCAACCATGGCCCAATTTCATAGAGCTGCTTAACGGCCGATTTTGTGCTTACTGTGTGATTTCCATATCATAGCGCTGCTAACCGTAAGCACAGGAAAAGGCATGCTAACTTTCCGGTGCTTACTGTAGGAAAATGAATGACATAACAATGCAAACCCATAGTGAACACGCAAGCTGGCCGCCTAATTCTCTTGCCAACCTGTGAAATACGCTTACGTTTAAGCACATTTTTCTGCTATAGTTAGCAAGAAAATTTGCTTACCGTTAAGCAGCGCTATGAAATTGGGCCCATTGTGGGTTGCTCAACTAGACTGAAAATTGTTTTAAATTTTATTTGGGGTGAAGGTTGCCTTTGACTTACCCTGGTACAAACCCTTCAATCTCCGGTGCTACCCAGACGTTCATGTCCAGCCAGATTGTCCCAGCCTGTCCAATAAACAAATAACATGTCTCCGCAGTAGTAGAATAATACAAGAACAATCTACTGTATATAGCAAAGTAGATATAATCACACAGGTGTTTTCAGAACTAAGTTGTCTCCCGAATTCCAAAATCTACTCCGCGGTAGTAGAATAATAGCAAGACAAGTTTTAACAAGAACAATCTACTGTATATAGCAAAGTAGATATAATCACATGACGTTACCGCAAACCAAATATACATTGACTGTATTGTACTCACTTCAAGTCTGTACGGGGCAGATGGTAAGATTGTAGGAGTGTGTTCTGCACCGTGATCGTAGGTGACGTAGGGCTGGAGAATCTCAGTGAGTCCTTTCGTCAGCAGGGGGGTGATAGAAAGCTTGATCTCAAAGCTGAATACGTCCTGTCAAGACCATGATCATTGGTTATCAGAGCCCTGTTTCGTAGAGCTGCTTAAAAGCAGACAATAATTGCTTGACAATTTGCTGCTTAGCGAAAATGAGCAGGATACCAGTCACAAATTGTACATGTAACATGGCATTTTGGCTGGTAACCCTATTCTGGTAAGTATAATATTTTTTTTGCTTCTCTGGTTTTTCTGCTTAAGCAGCTCTATGAAATTGGGCCTTGGAAAGTCTCAGTCTGAGGGCTGAGTGTCATTACTAACGCAAAGGTCTAAATTTAACCAGTTGGCGCCGGCTGACGTGTATCCACGAAAACATTATTTAGCCAACGGGTGCATTGAAACACGCCATTGTGTAAAATCAGAATACGGGAACAAAGGTCGCCCGGACATTTTACTGCTGAGCATGCAGAGAGCACGCACACGCCGTCTAACACTTTAATACACTTTGATATATACTTGGTCTTTAATATTTTGCTGATTTTTGGCTATTGTGCGGTGGTTTTTGCGTAATCCTCGATTCCAGACCTTTGTCCTTTTTTGTTCCGAGAAGAGGATTACGAGACATTGAGAGGCTTCCACCATTGTTTATTCATTGTATTTTGGCTCTATGGAGGAGTCAGAGTCTGTAGATACTGTGGTCTTTCAATTTCCAGTTTTTCAAAAGACCTTATGCATCCGCCGCCATCTTTGAGGTCAAATGCCTGCGTTGTAGCTTTTTTGACCTCAACCCGTTCCTGTACTAAACGCTTATAGTGACGTCATATATGCATAAGGTCTATTGGCACAGTTGAGAAACCAAAAACGACGAGATCAGTGGATAAGTGAAAGTTGCTTTTCTGAGGGTTACTCCCGATGTTTTTTCTCGTACCTCTTCTTCATCATAGAGTCCAGCGTACCATTCACACTGTTGCCCAGCTAAGGAGCCTTCCAACGGGCCGTAGATAAGAATAAAGTCTTCACCTCCACAGGTCGTATTAGAGTCACCTGCCACAAACGAGTCAACCATTTAGTAAACTGTGACTGACTATTGATAATGGACCAACCCAGTAAGCCCGCCTACTAACGTATTGACCAATCACAGCATTGACAACACCACTGAAAGTCTGACAAAAGTCCGACACGTTAAAATCTCTTTAAAAAAGCGCCATTGTTCTGACACAAAACAGCACACACAGCTGTACCAACTTTTTTTTTCTGTTAATTGTTTTCGTGTTTCTGGTGGTGCAAATCCCACAGCAGTGGTCCCTGTACAGTCCTGTTAAAGTAGTTTAACAGTGTTCCTGTCTGCATTGTTCTTTGGACTCAAGGCACTGCTCAAAAGGCCACAAAACTAAATACCGTACTACTCATGAAAACCACATAGATCTGTGTGTGTATCCGATACGTGTGTGAGGCCGCAACCGAACCAACGCTACGATCGTGGCAAGAAAGTCACACCATGTGCTGTTGCTACGCAGATGCTAAGGTCAGCTGGGCTTAATGGATCTGTCTTCTGTAGATGTTATACAGTCAATGACTTCAACTGTCTGCTATAACAGCGTGTATTTTTTATGCGCTCTATGAAGGCAAGTAAGCCTCTTCGAGTACATTACAGTATTAGTACCGATGTTCATAAAGATGGGCCCTAAGCATTCATAAAACCATCTCAACTCCTTAGGAGTATTCAGCACCTGCAGCCAAATCAGCGCACAGGTTGCTTAAAGGCAAAGTATACCTTTGGTTTTTGGAACCGTACATTTGCCTTAATGCTATATAATTGTAGATATATGCCATAAAACTAACCTGTGTAAATTTCAGTTCAAAAGGTGGCAGCGTTTTTGAGATATCACCAAAAATCTGGAGCGGTTGTGTTCACGCAGAAGAAGTATCCGTCATTGGAATACACATTCTGAGAAGCGTTACGGCCATAACGCTTCTCAGATTCAAATTTTGGGGGGATAACAAGTGATGTATTTTTCCATAACTGCAGTACTTCGAAGTGAAACATTTCTCAAAATGCATTATACTATCCAAAGCTGCTGTACTTCTTACCAAGTGAGTTATTATTGCCATAAATTTTCAGAGTCATTACCAAACGTATACAGACCCTTTAAATCATTCACCTCAACAATCTCTACCCTCACAGGTACCCATTTACTCCTGGGTGATGAGAAGCAATTATAGCTAAGTGTCTTGCTCAAAGATACATGTGCATGTGTCACGACCAGCTGAGAGATGAGAGATGCTTCCTTACCCGTGCATGGTACACCGCAGAAGTCAACAGTGACAGGTTCAACAGCAACTAACTCCATGGTTACATTCCGCCACTTCAGGATGTCCTCACTACAGTTTGCAAGATAAAGCTGCAAGAGCAACAACAACAAAAAAACACTCACTTGTCATGAAATGTTCTCTTTTCACATGACTTAATTTATTATTAGCCTACGTCTTTTTTTTTTTTCAACCTGTCCATATGTTTTTGTTAACATTCTGTTTATCTGTCCATCAGACATCTCACCACAAGCCCCAGCTTCTAGAAGATGCCTCCACACTTAATTTGTTTCGTCTTAAAATGTATCTCTGATTACTTCTTAAATTCAATTTGTTTGGTTGTATACTGTTTAGAAATTTTCATGAAGTGTGGAAATAAATGTGATTAGGGCTATTGGATTGAATTGTAAAATCACTGGTTCCAGATGTGTGGAGTAAAAATAATCTACACTTTTGGTGAAAACACAATGTTTTGGCGAGAGTGCTGTTCTTCTCTCCAATTTTCAAGATACATCTGCACCAAAAAAAAATAAATAAATAAACCAGTCGGTTTTAAAATCACTGGTTCAGGTGTATGGCCTGAAAATGACCTACACATTTGTCATGTTTGTTGAGAACAATATTTTGGTAAGACTGAGATCGAGTGCCATTTTCCCGTTGCTTCAAAGAGAATATTTGTTCTTTTGGTTTTGTTTAGTCAGGGTTTCCTTGTGCCAGTGGTATTCTCAAAAAAAAATTGATTCTGGCCATTCGGAGAAATTAATCCTGTCAGGAGGCATGGCAAAATTTCAAGAACCCCGGCGCGAAGTTGTTGTGGTAAAACTTGACAGTTTCTCTTTTCTACAAATTTGTTTCTCTGAAAGGCTGTTTAAAACCTGCGACCACCGGCTATTTATAAATACAGACACTCCACCAACTGAGCTATCCAGCCCTTATGTTGGCACTCTCCCTATTTTGTTAATATCTTTGTTCGGGGGGTGCCAGTCAGAAGCGACTGGTTACCGAGAGCGTCAGTTGGTAGAGCATTGGTACGTACATGTATAGCTGGTAGTCGCAGGTTCAAAACCCGCTCCAGTCAATTTTTTTTTGTTCACCACAAAATTGATTAAAAAATAGTACCCAGTCAGTTTCCCCTGTGATTTGAAAACTAAGGTGATATTGAATAATCAGCGTCTAGAAGGTGAATTTTGGGGTGATCTGAGAAATAAAGCCATGGTTTTTTATAAAAAGATAATGAGGACTTTGTTCAACTCACCACATCAAAGCTCTCTGCGATTAGATGACTGCAGTTCTGGAACAAATAGGTTTCCAGCACCTCGTGGAACTGGTACTCACACCTCTGATGCATACAAGAGTTACTGCAGTTGACAACTGCCGCCTCAGTACACCTGCCCGTATCACCTCCTGCAGAGGTAGCCTCACATTTCATGAGGTCCTCATACATGCAGGAGGTGCAGTTGGGCAGCTGTTGTGAGGTGCAATTAGCAGTTGTTACATTGTAGAGGGCGACTGTCAGATGGTGGCAGGAGGTCGCCGTGGTGTTCCAAATGGGCGCGGAGGTGTTCTGGCATACCTCTGAGCCGTTTACAGCGCAGAGGGCACGCCACTCCTCCAGGCACTTCTCAGCCTCGACCTCCAAACAGGTCTCATACGACGAATTGTAGTTGATGTATAGGTATCCGTAGTCCACACAAACACTCCTGGCGTGCTCTGCACAGGTCTCGTTATACTGAGTGGCACAGCTTCCTGCATAGGCATCGACGCAACAAGCTTGCGCCTCGTCAGAGATCATGGAATCATGTAGATAATACATCTCCCTGGCCGTCTTCAAGCATGCTTCCTCGGTTGGACCTCTGCAGTTCACCTCAGCAAGTTGCAAGCAGAGGCCGTCCTGCACTTTGGTGCAGTTTGCCTCGTGGGCACCCAAGCAATCCGAGTCTGCTGTTCCGCCACATGCGATCTCCGCCTCTTCTCGGCAGAGCTCGGCAAAGCCTCCCAGACATTCTGTCGACGTCTCGTTCCGGCAGATCTGTCCCGAGTCTTGCAGGCAGGATTGGTAGAGCTCCGGATTCATGCACACCTCAACCACTGTGTAGTTGTTCCATTCCAGTCTGGTCTTGTTGCAGTCGAAGTAGACCCTCTCATAGTACGGCTCCGGGAAGGTATGATTGTACGGTGTGTACAAGGAGTGAGCGATGTCGGCATAGCGTCGGAATGCGGTGTGGTTTCCACAGTGACAGTCCGAGCCGTTCTTTGTTGCTGAGATGTAAAAGCTATCCTCCCTGTGATGGGGTAGTACATGTACAGACAGTAAATATTGTTTGAAAGATTAAATTAAATCCCATCCTCTGTCTGTCAGTCAATTCAACTGGGCCTCATAACACAAACATAGCCGCTGAATATTTGTCACAAAAATGTTGAGCACTTTGATACAATAATAATAATCATAATAATACAATTATTTAAAAAACGCTTTCCATGTCGACAGACATCACAAATCACTGTACAAAAGTAAAAATCCAAAGGTAAGCTGTCATAAAAATTAATTTAGTCAGTTAAAAATAATACAAATTGAAAATTAACAATTCACAACTAATTGATACAAAAGTAATGCTTAAAAAGATAGGTCTTCAAGTAGGTTTTAAAAATTTCAAAAGTATCTGCTGATCTGATTGCTGCCGGTAGCCCATTCCATAATTGGGGTCATATATTGTGAATGAATAATCGCCATAGTATTTGGTTCTCCCAATTGACGGACTGTAAAACATACCACACCGGAGGTTGTCGAGCACAGAGTGCGTGTAGTTTAGTTTAATCACTTCAAAGTTTACAAAGATAATCTGGAGCTATCCTGGAGCTAACCTGGAGACGTAGATAAAAAAGAAAGCGGTGGCATATCTAGGATATGGCAGGTATGGCACGTGACCGTGGCAACACTTGAAGAAGGGCACCAGTGAGAAGTTATGATACCATGTCGTGCCATATTTTGTAAATTCAAAAAGGTAACGAGCTTGACTTTTAGTTTTGAGCTAATATTATAGCAAGTTATCAAAAGGATGGGTGGAGGTTGGAGGTTTGGACAGGGGGCGCAATTTCAGTGCTTGCCACTGGTGTTAAAAAAGTTATAACACAAGCCCAAGTGTAGTCCACTGCCTGGACTGCTTTCGTTATGTATGTATCCAGCGATAGAGGGCGCTCACGTTTGTTTTTCGGTCATAATGTTTTTCGGTCAAAAGTACACACACACGAGAGGGCGCGCGCGCGCACACACACGAAGAAACGATAACAGACGGCCAGAATCTGGACTAGCCTCAAGTGGTATACAGAAAAATATAGCGCTTCTGCATCCCATATCCCACAAAGGTCATGGGCCAAATGGAAACATGGGTCGCAGACGCGTTTTATAGACAATTTTGAGTGTTGTTTCAAAATGAGCAGCACGTTCAACGCGCTAAGCTTAGAATGTTATTTTGCACCGTCCCGTGTCCAGATACAGAGCATGAGGCATGATGCTCACAATGCGCAGCGTACAATATATTTTACTGGGAGTATGATAGAGTTGAATATCACACTTCCGTTCGAGGAATCTGGTTGGAGGATATGCGCGTACAGGAAGACAATTTTCCGTAGACACGACGCTGGCAGAAAGTAACTAATTTGCAGGTGTGTAAATAATCTCCTTTTGAAGGAGTGTTGGCTCTGAAAAGAGCCGTTGTGGTCTGAGAGAGAAACTGATCACAACTGCACATTATTATTATTATTGTTATTATTAATAATATTACATAAGTCTGGTTGTTTTGACAAAGATCGTACCTGCATAGCTTCTGACACAGTCTCCTCGTCATGACTTTGGAGAAGTTGAGGTTTTCCGGGTGATCTGTCGTGACTTTAGCAACTTCGAAAAAATGTCGGACATCGTGGAAGCAGCCGAGTAGGATTGACTTCTCATAGATCGTGGTGTTGACTTGGGTGCAGCCGGGATCAGTTGGATAAGGTTGCTGCTGTCCTTTCATGGTCTTGAAGCGTTGTTGAATGGTGGAGTTGAATTCCTAGTACAGGATAAAATATCGCACAGACAAGAAACATGATAAAGGGTACAACTTTGCATCCGTCACCTTACATGTAGCAGTTTTTTTACGAGTTGTAACTTTTTGACCGCTGCTAAAATAAAGGATTCGAGCAGCCTCTAGCTATTGGGCAGTCTCTCGGTGGTATAGTTGATTAGACAGCTGCTCCAGAATGGCAAAGGTCGTGGGTTCCAATCCCACCTGAGTAATATGCCTGTTGATTCTTTTAAACAGAACTCGGGGAAGCGCCAAGTATGCAGTGCTTTACAAACATTGGTGTATGGGTAAAACACAAATAAAATAATATCCCCGCGATGCAAATTTAACATCTATTGAAATTTGTGTGGTAGCCGCTGCTTTTTGTCAATTTTTTATTTATTTATGCGTTTATTAATTCTTTATTTTTATTTTTATATTTTTATATATATATTTTTATTTTTATTAATTTACATATTTATTATTTATATATATATATATATATATAATCTTGTGTTTATTGTACTCTTTGTGTTTTTACTGTGTATTCATTCATTTCTTTATTTATATATTTCTCTATTTGCCACATTGTTGTGCCCCTTTTTAGGTTTAATCTGTTATACTTCTAGTAATTCATTTAATTTTGTTTTTGATGTAACCTTTTTATGTACTTTTTTATATATGTATATGAATATTTATTTCACAGTATATATATTTTCAATTCTTGTTTTTCATCCATTCCTGTAATTGGCGGCTTGTCCGCTGTTGGTTTGGTCAATAAATAAATAAAAATAAAGAATTGGAACAGCCTCTAGCTAACGGTGGTCTAGTTGATCAGACATCTGCTCTAGAGTGGCAAAGGTCGTGAGTTTGAATCCCACCCAAGTAATATACCTGTTGACTTTTTTTGAAAGAACTCGGGAAAACACTGAGTAAACAGTGCTTAACACACATCAGTGTGTGGGTAAAACACAAATAATATTCTTTATCCCGATGCAAATTTAACGTCTATTAAAATTGTTGCGGTACCCGCTGCTAAAATAAAGAACTGGAACAGCTCTAGCTACCGGGCAATCTTGGTAGTCTAGTTCATAAGACATCTGCTCTAGAATGGCAAAGGTCTTGGGTCCGAATCCCACCTGTGTAATGTGCCTGTGGATTTTTTCTTTCACTGCGTATATACAGTGCTTAAACACATCAGTTTATGGGTAAAACATAACTAATAGTCTTTATCCCCGATGCAAATTTAAAGGTTCACTGAAATACAAAGTATTAATGCTTTTATGTTACACCTTATGATTTTTATAAAACGATTCACATGTAAGAAATATTTTTTTTGCATTCCTGTGTATTTTTTGCATAATTTGTTTTCTTTAAAAAAAAACAGTCTTCAGGAACGCCCACAAAAATAGGTCACTTGCTAACATGGCTTGATTCTCAACGTGACATCACATGCATTACATAATGTTTCCTGAGCTATTCCACAAAACAATTGTTCTGGGATTGGGTCTGCCAAAGGACTGACAAATATGTGTTCTTCTATTAACAAATTCATTCTTGGTTGTAATGCATGTGATGTCACGTTGAAAGTCCAGCCATTGTTAGCAAGTGACCTATTTTTGTGGGCGTTTCTGCAGACTGTTATTTTTTAAAGAAAACAAATTATGCAAAAATACACAGGAATGCAAAAAATGATTTCTTACACGTGAATCGTTGTATAAAAATTATAAGGTGTAACATAAAAGCATGAATACTTTTTATTTCAGTGAACCTTTAACATCTACTGTAATCTCTCTAAAAACAAAACTAAAAAAACCCAAAGAGATCGAGATAACAGCTTTGCGTTAAGACAGGATCCTTTGGTTCACACACATTGCTTTCACATTTTTAAATGGAAATAAATCACACACTTTAACCGATCCCAGTGTGAAAAAGGGAGTGAGACTTGCACAGTCTATCACTATAGGCAACTTAAGGGGTCGTGCCCCATAAATGCAAGATGAGATTGGATGATTTTAGACACCTGGAATTTCATCTTTAAGAGGGCAAGGCCACTTTCATTTTGCAAAGGGCAATCTAAGTCTATGGGAAACTTTTGATGGGGCACCAAGGCCAAGACCAGGGCAACAGACGCCAAGGTCTCTGTGGCCTCTGTGTAATTGCGACCCTGATGTTACCCTTATGTTGACTGTAAGATTGGATTGGATATTATATAGGGTGCACACTTACCCTCTGTTTGGTAATTGTATTCGGCCGACTGTAGATTTCAGGCAACTCCGCAAAGAAGAACTTGTTCCCATGGAGATCCGTCGTCAAGGACTCATTGGATAACTTCTCCGTCGGGAAGGTGATTCTGCTTCCCATCTTGACGATTCGGACTGATTCAAACTTGAATCCGTCCCCTTCAACAAATAAATATGGACAGGTTTTTTAATCTAAATCTGAAAT
This sequence comes from Marthasterias glacialis, assembly GCA_911728455.2. Taxonomy (NCBI): domain Eukaryota; kingdom Metazoa; phylum Echinodermata; class Asteroidea; order Forcipulatida; family Asteriidae; genus Marthasterias; species Marthasterias glacialis. The sequence continues at coordinate 13,198,908 of OU452220.1, read as the reverse complement.
GTTTATGTTTTGGTCATCATAGTTTGGGTCAACTATTATTCATAAATACCCCAGTCAGTTTGGGACAATTTGGGCATTCCAATTGGTTGAAAGGTGGTCACATGAGTGTTTAAGACTGATTTTAAACGGATGATAAAGAGACAAAGCTGGAGCTGTGAAGGCGCGCTCTGCGCTCATTATAGCCACACGCGTGTTGGCACAAAAGCTTACGCGGGTGCTAATTTACGCATAGCGCAATCAATACATACCGGTACTCTATGTAATGTCTATCGTACGCACAACCGTTGAGCGTCGACCCTTTGCGAAATGGAGCCTTAAGACGTGGCAAGAATTGAAAAATCAATTTTAGAAAACAGAAAAGTTTCACAGATTTTTCTACATTATTAAGCTTTTTAACAAAAAGGGCATTTATGAATGGGAATAATAGAGTAGTGACTTGGTCTTAAACGGCCGTTTCCAACCTTGCAGGGTCGTGGCCTTGTGATAAGACCTCTCCCCTCCTGCACCCAAGAAGAAAAGAAATTCTTTTCCCCTTGCCTGCCCACCCTCCCCCAAAATGAAAATGTCTAGTTTCGGCCAGTGACAGTATTATTCATAAAGAACAGGGCTACCATCATTTACATCTTCCTATCGGTGAGATTTTGTGCAACAATCAGGGAGATATTTAGAATTACATTCAACATAATCGGGAAAAAGTTTCCCATTATCAGGAAGATTGTCAAATTTGTTCATCAGAACGTGGAAAGATTGGTTTTTATTTTCAGGAAACTTTCTGCAGAATCAGAGTTGGCAGCTCTGAAAGAAGCACACACACCTTCAGGAAGTGCCAGCAGAACCGTCATATTACATTTGATCTTGGGGACAATGACCTCCATTCTAAACGCGACCTCCTTCTCCTGTCTGAGGTTGACTGTCACCTCGTGCGTAGCCTCCGATGAGGAGTAAACCTCAAAATCAATCGCGCTGGAGCCTCCGCTTGGAGGGAGCATCAGGAAGCGAGAGCTTGGGGCAGGTGCCGTCAGATTGAAGGTGATGTTCTTGGGCATGCGGTAGAAGCGGGATCCCGAGTTAAACTCGACGGGGACGTAATAGGGCTTGGCGGAGTAGTACCTCATGGAGACCTGGAGGAACAAAGTACAACACAAAAATCGGGGGTGAGATCTATAGAGTTAATTCGCAGCTGACAATAAGGTCTGACACCTGGAAATGCTTATCGCTGCATCACAATAAAACATTCATGTCAATGTATAGACCATGTAACTTTCATTTAAAAAATGAGTGACCATGTACATTCCACTGCCTTTCATGGCAGGCAAGATAATACTCTGGTCATATGGGAAATTTTACATTTTGTGTCATAATTTCCACACACATTCAAGAGTTATAAAAAGTAACAGCTGAACAAGTTGAGAGATGTGGCCGGCTTTCTTCATATCAAAAGTTGATAAAAAAACGGACAGTGCAATCTCCATGAAATACAAGATCGGTCGTGGTCTTCCATTGGGCTGTGTGCAGTTCATGCCTGCAGGAAGTCCAGGCTCTGTGGCTCTTTTGTAAACATGTGATGTCACAGGTTACATGATCTATACTGCTCTACACAAGTAAACATTTGTGGAGTGTCGTGGCCGAGCGGTTAAGATCACCGGACTCAAGTTCTGGTGTTGTTGGCAGCAGAGTGTGGGTTCGAATCCCGGTCGCAGCACTTGTGTCCTTCAGCAAGATACTTTACCACAATTGCTTTGTCCTTCGGATGGGACATTTTTAAGCTGTAGGTCCCATGTACTAGGATGGGTAGTGCACGTAAAAGAACCCAGAACACTTATCGAGGAAGAGTAGGGGAAGTACCGCAGTGTTTCTGGTTCACATGGCAAGCACCCCTATCTACAGGTTTCCTCAGGCTTGAGAGCTACAGTGATTAAGTTCACTTATGAGGCATCCTTGGTTTCATTACCAGAAATATATAATAATAATAATGATAGTAAACATATCCCAACAAACTGTACAATGTTGCAAAAAGCATCTAATATTCCTTGTGAAGCCCCAGCTCAACATTAGTAAAGTATCTGTATGTGCTTTCATACTTTGCACAAATCAAGATATACATGTACACAATAAAACCAACTTGTGAAAACTTCAGCTCATTTCGTTATTCTATTTGCGAGAAAACGGTAAAAAGAGCAATCAGCATTTTTGTATGCATTCTTAGGCAGAGTTTTCACCTCACATGAGACAAAAATTAATTGTGGATCTTATTTCATTTATTGTTTAAAAATGATAAAACTTCAGGCAGAAACATTCCAAGGAAGGTTTTCTACCATCATTGTCTTTATACCATGTAAGGTAAAGGTAAATCTGTGAACATTTAAGTTTTACTTTCTTACCAATGTTGAGATGGGGCTTTAATGTAACATACGTATTTTTTAAAGTTTTTTTTTATAAACTGTTAGGGGCCCAGGGGTGGATTTCACAAAGGGCTAGGACTAGTCTTATCTTGAGTTAGGACGAGTAACTAATCCTAACTTATATGACTTGTCATAAGTTAGGACTAGTCCTAAGTTAGGACTAGTTTTGTGAAATCCACCCCAGGAGAATATTTTTACGGACGGAGGCTGTATAAATGTTCATTATTATTATTACAAAAAATTGTTAAAGCCTCACATTTTGACAGAGAAAGACTCTGCTAGGGTCGAAACGTGAGGCCATTAACAATTTTTTGCATTTATACAACAGGTCCTTGTGGCTGGTAAGCAGTTTGCAGCAGCTAATTTTGATTTATCATTATTATTATTATTATTAGGTAATTTGCCAGGTTTTCCATCTGATATTACTAGCAACCAGGGCATAAAGAAAGACACAAACTTATCGTTCTGCTAGTGCTACGGTTGGGCATTTGCATGTTCTGCATGAAGTCCCATAGTTGGGTAGTTTATGGGTTAGAACACTGTATTATATTATTAACCATGTTAACCAGTAGCCGCCTGCTGACCTGTTCACATGCAAATGTTTCCCATGCCTGGGAATGGAAGCCGTGTAAAGACGCCATTGTGTAAAATTGCAATACCGGAGCAAAGGACGCCCGGACATTCCACTGCTGAGCATGCACAGACTGCGCACACGCTGTCTAAAGCCCTCCGATTCATCCACACAAAGACTAAAAAGGTCTTGAATATTTTGTCATTTTCTGGCTATTGAGTGACAGTTTTTTGTGTAATCCCCGATTCTAGACCTTTGTCCTTTTGTTGCAGGTAACATTGTACATAGATTGGTTTGGCTGGACTGCCAGAGCGTTCCGTTGGAACGTTCAATATGTCAGTGCCAATTATTCTCCCGTGCAGTTTGGCGAAATGTAGTCATCTAGCGGAACGATCTGCCGGTACACTGGATCGTTCTTTTGAGCCTAGACAAGCTAGAACTATCTCCAACATTTGAGATGCTCACTAAACAACCAATTACATAACTGCCTTTTTGAAGCCAAGGATTCTCAGAAAAGCGAACTTAATCACTATACTAGCCACGAACCCCATGGAAAGAAGACAAGACAGTTTCAGTGTTAGATGTGGGCGGAAACGCCAGAGAGTTATTCCAGGGGAAACCCACGCAATCAGGTAGGGACTGAAAACCCAATCCACGTAGTGCCCCGGTGGTATTCGAACCGGGGTCCTAGAGGTGGAAGGCGATGAAAGATACCAATGCGCCAACCCAACCGCCCTTAATTACCTCGGTTTTCCATGACATCCCGGCATAAACCTCAACCTCAGGGTGAATACGGTGAGGTACCGCAAACCTCTCACACATCTGGACCTGATTAAACCTCTGGATGTACACCTCATACTCATGGAGGTTGAGCTGCTGCAGGTAGGGCACGTTGACAACCTCATGGGAGGAGGTGGGAGGAGCGTGACTGATGAAATGAGAGTCTTGAATGAGATCCGAGGGTAACTCCGAGTGCACCACGATGAAGAGGTCGAAGGCATTGCCTGATGGATACCGAGTCATTACAAAGAGTTACAATCTATTCAACAGGGATGAGATTTGCAGAATGTGAACATTTTCTAGACCCGGAACCTCCAAAATGTTACAATTTTAGGAGGTTTGTGGCATGTCATGGTCGAGGGGATGAGAACATCGGACTCAAGCTCTGGTGTTACTGATCAGCAGAGTGCGGGTTCGAGTCCCGGTCGAGACACTTGTGTCCTTAAGCCAGACACTTAACCATTATTGCTGCGTCCTTCGGATGGGACGTAAAGCCGTAGGTCCTGTGTGTTGTGTAATGCACGTAAAAGAACCCAGTGCACTTATCGCAAAGAGGTGTTTCTGGTTGGATTGGCTGCAGATTGCACCACTCTGCACCTATGGTGCTATGTACTAGGTCTCATACTTCAAAAAACGTAACTCCGAATACCTTGCAGGTATTAGGCTGTTAACTATTTTTGTGCATTTATATCATAGGTCATTTTTGTCGCTAAGCAGTTTGCAACCGCTAATTCTATTTTATGAAAAATATAATAAGTGAATATCAGTATCCAGAGCACCCGATTCTGCGGTGGATACCGGCACTTAATAAATGTACATCATTTTCACGGTCATTACTATCACATTGTCACGGCGGACACCTTACCTGTGTAGTCAACATGGTGTGTGACAGTCAGTCCATAATTGAGGATATCACCGGCTGTTCTTCCAACTGCCGTGCACCCCTCTTGCTCATTGAGTGTGTACCCAGAATAACAACGGCACCTAAAAATATAATAATAAAGTTTACTGACAAAATAGGGAGACAGCCAACATTAGGGCTGGATAGCTCAGTTGGTAGAGCGTCGGTACGTTAAACCGGTGGTCGCAGGTTCAAATCCCGCTCCAGTCAATTTTTCTTTGTTCACCCCAAAATTGATTTCAAAGTGTAATAAGTGTAAAGCATTCACGTAAAAGTCAAAAAGCAATGCACTTAAATGAGTTTACAAAGTGGCAGGTTGTTGCCTCAGTTAAGTTTAGTTTCAAAAAATCGGATTTTACAAACTAATAAAAGTTACTAACGCTGAAGCATTCAATCCAATAATGTTAATCAACTGATCAAATTATAAAAACTTTATAAAAATCTAACAAAGGCCGTAGTTAGGACATTAATTTTTATAGATGTTCATTCGCTACATTTTGTTTCTGTTTACCAGCCCATTTTTCCCGTAGTTCTCCTTGAACTGTTTCAGTCAGCGACTTTTAGGCCAGAAACTTTGTTTTTGGTCAAGGTCCCCAAAATGTGCCACAGGTAACTAAGTAAGAAACTCTGCAGATATGCTAGCCAACAAAGTATTAGTGTGGTAGTAAATCAAACGAACAATAAGCATGATAAGAATGCATTCATGCAGGTTCATAAACATAAAGAACAAATAAAGCAAACACCCAAAAAGTTATATTGTACTGTAAAAAGTTATTCATAAAAAAACCACAGACAGTTTTATCCATCCTGATTTGTCGAGAGCATGTCACACACGGGTGTTTATACGACTGATAAAGACATGGCTGGAGTGTTTATAACCAGTCAGCAATTATACTTATACGCAGGCGCTAATTTACACAAAGCGCAATCAATACATAATGGTACTCAATGTTAAGTCTATTAGTATGGGCAACCGTTGAGCATCGCATGCAATTTGACCATTCGTGAAATGGACCCCAAGGATGTGACAGGAAAAATAAAGCTAAAAAAAAAACCAGAAAAGTTTCACAGACTTTCCTACATTATTACACTTTTTAACAAAAAAGGCCATTTGTGAATCAGGTATGCAAATTTGACTTAACAAAAAAACGAGGAGATTCCAATCTTTACAAGACTTTGTACAGTGTTTTTCAATCTTTCAATGGCATGAGTGTGAGGTGGAAAAACAAGGAAATCAGCTGATCTCAGGAAAAGTTGCATGCCTGGTGAATGGGAATAGAAGAGAAGTGACTCGGTCTTAACACGTTGACTGCCGACTACGAATATCCTCGTACTAACAGGTGTACCGGAGTCTGCCACTACGAATATACTCGTAGAAAATGAAAGGTCTTTGCATTGTAACTTGAATACACTGGTACCACTGATGGCGCAACCAATAAGCTGCTGGCAGTGGTGAGGACATGCTTCTATAAAATGTACATGTTTAAACTATTTAAGTAAGCACCGGTACCTATTAAGTATGCGCGCATGCGCATAGGCCCTAACGCTTGGCAAATGGGACTGCCATGTGAAATTATGCACGGCAGTCAACGTGTTAAACGGCCATTTAAAACATTGCAGGGTTGTGGCCCTGCTGCATTTTAACAGCCGTTTCAGACCTCGGTCACCACTCTTTTATTCCCTTGTTAAACCTGGGCCCAATTTCATAAATCTGTTTACCGGTAAGCACATTTTTGTGCTTACTATTGCTTACTATTACTAAGTGTACTGTGTTTCATAAATGATGGAGAAGATCTGACGGCGTGTGTACGCATTCACAATGGATTTGCATTGTTGCGTCACTCATCTGCTTACAGAAACCGCCGGCAAGTTAGAGTGCATTTTGCTTTCCTTACAGCAAGCAGTGTTTATGAAATAGACATTCTGCTAATGGCCGCTCCGAAAGCAGAAAAACGTCTGCTTACTGCACGCATGCCCGCCAGCTGTCACATCAAATAGGGGGCCGTCAATTATTATACCGTGATGTGATGACCAGCGCGCGCACGCGTGCAGTAACTGGGTGACAGTTCATAATTCCACGCACAGCCACAGGCCTGCTGTGATCATGACGACAGCCCCGCTTTAAATGAACTAGATTGTCAACCAAAATGCCATCAGGTTTTACACAGTGGCATTAAACATTCACTTGTACTTGAAGTATGTTAGAGAATGTGGAACTTCTGTACTGTAGTCAAAGACAATAACGTTAAAATAAACGCAGAGAACTGAACACAAAGCACTGTATAGACCCCTTGCACCTGACGTCACATGTGACTACTGTCGGCCATTTTGGGAGTCAAATTGCATGTACAGACATCCATCCATACATGGCAGTTACAGGGTCCTCCTATTGTTATTCTACATGTATTATTCCCTTTTCTGAATAATAGACCGATCCATTAAGCCCAGATTTCACATGTAACACGAAACCGGTGTCTGTGTTACATGTGAAATCCACAAACGTTCACATTGTATGCCTCAATATTGTCACTTTGGGCAAAATGTCACACTTCATGTACCCAACTTCATGGAATGACCCACATGGTGATCATGTACAATCCCGCTCATCGCCTAAAATGCTCCCTACACAGTAATTACACACAGGCAAACTGCTTCCCAAAATGGCACAACACAAGAGCAAGTTGGATCAAGGACCAAGCAAGTGGTTGGTTTGTGACGTACGTAGTGCATGCGCACTGAAGTTGAAGTGCGAACGACTCTAGTCATGTCATGTCAACGGGACCATGAGAAAACGGCAAAAATCAACGTTTATCACTCTACTGATAACTGGTCCCCTCTACACTGTGATTATGAAACGACTACTGGTAACCATCAATGTGACCAACCTTGATAGAGTGGTCGCGAATAGTCGACTAGACTAGTCCAACCATTGCGTTAGTTCAACTGAAGTTAGTCGAACTACGGCTACCCATGGTCCTTGATCCAAGGTTTACTGCGGCGATGACGTCAGGTGAAACTGGATCGACAGTGCCAACAGAAACAAACGACGCGTCCGAATCAAGCGACTCTGGCTGCGGCTATGGCCGCTGGCTACAACCACAACATTGAATAACATAGGAGTTTCTAGTGTTGCGACCATAGCCACTGCCGAAGCCATCGATTTCGGACGCAGCCAAAGTACTAGACCTACTCCGCCGTGGCACAGTCATCTATTGAGTCTGTGGCGGTCCTGCATGCAGTGCCTGCGTGACATTCCTCAGAGTCACAGCACGTGTTCTCATTACACGTGTACTCAGCTGCCTGATCTACTACCTGCTCTATCTGCCAAGGGTGATCCAACAGCTAAAAGGGGGGGGGGGGGAGTTAGGCAAAGTTACAAAAATGTGTCTCATAAGACTACTTGCATGTAAATGACAGCACAATACCACTATGAGAACCACAAGCCATCTCTGCAATAGACCATGCAATATACCATGCCCGATATCGTCACTGTTTCCCACAAAGTGCATAAACCTCAGTTTTGACACAAACGTTCATTCCGAGATAATCACGTTTGAAGTGACACACTTTTTAAAATCGCGTTTTTTTACTTATTTGTGGTCGCAAACTTTAACAAAAATGAACTTGCCGATATAACTTGAGACCTATACTTGACAACGGTATCGTTGCTTTTACAAAGTTTTTGTTAAATAAAGAGTTATTAGTTTAGAAAAGTTGTTTGTACTACTTGATAATACTAAAATTGGGGGTTGTCGTTAATGTGTGTACAAAACATTTGTGTACAGTGTAATGGACAAAGTTTTTTGCACTTTGTGAAAACACAACGTGCTGGAGGCCTAACTTATTTTTCGCAGTTTGTGTGTACAATGTTAACGTACATGCAGAGTTTTTTGCACTTCGTGGGAACATCATACATCGCACGTTGGCACTTTGCCAAAATGGAAAACACAGGGTCATTGTTCCCTTATTGATAGCTGCCATTCATACCGTTGTACACGATTACAGCATAAATCCCTGGGAATGAGAAGATTTGTGCACTTCGTGAAAACGCAAATAGCACAACCATGAGGTTTTTTTCAATCTGCTTATTATGTTACCGAGGAAACACTTTTAAGATTTATAACTTTGTCAGAAGGTAGCTAGTGACCAGTGCATTAACAGTATGAAGAAAAAAAAACTTTTGAAAATTTGTTGATTTTCAAGGTTTTTTTTTCACTTCGTGGGAACAGCGACGATATGTGGCAGAGGGTGTCCGTATGGCTATTTTTTCAAGACTTTTATGACTTTAGACTCGGCGCTTTGGGGCTATAAAAAGCATTTGTTATTAAATGAATGTGGTTGGATGGATATTTTAAAAGTAGAATATAATAATTCACATAAGTATCCCTTGAAATTGTGTGGTTTTTTTTGGCTTAAGTTCGTGATAGAACACGGTCCGCCATTTTGTAGAACCAAAATTTTGACTCCACAAAAAGGCACCCATATGTTTGTATGTAGAGTGTGGTTCCGCCGGTTGTATTTCCGAAGATAAATGTATGTTTTTTTAATAACTACTCACTAATAACAACACGCTTGAGGAGCAATTCCAAAAGGATCGAGGAGCAATTCCAAACGGGAAAATTTTAAGAGATTTAAAGGCAACGTGTCCCTTTAAGGATGAAGGATGTAGTAGAAAGCTGTCAGTCTGTCAGCGTAATTTAGCTTTTAAGTTTTCATTCGTCGTCAACCGTCCCACTCTCACCTCAACTCTCAAACTCAATTGAGGCTCGACGACCGTCAACACTACGCTATCATCAACTACATGTGATAAGACAGGGTTACTTTAAGTTTTCCTTGTAAACCGTCCCACTCTCGTCTTACTCACCTCAACTCTCAAGCTCAATTGAGGCTCGACGACCGTCAACACTACGCTATCATCAACTACATGTGATAAGACAGGGTTACTTTAAGTTTTCCTTGTAAACCGTTCCACTCTCGTCTTACTCACCTCAACTCTCAAACTCAATTGAGGCTCGACGACCATCAACACTACGCTATCATCAACTACATGATGTGATAAGACAGGGTTACTTTAAGTTTTCCTTGTAAACCGTCCCACTCTCGTCCTACTCACCTCAACTCTCAAACTCAATTGAGGCTCGACGACCGTCAACACTACGCTATCATCAACTACATGTGATAAGACAGGGTTACTTTAAGTTTTCCTTGTAAACCGTCCCACTCTCGTCTTACTCACCTCAACTCTCAAACTCAATTGAGGCTTGACGACCGTCAACACTACGCTATCATCAACTACATGTGATAAGACAGGGTTACTTTAAGTTTTCCTTGTAAACCGTCCCACTCTCGTCTTACTCACCTCAACTCTCAAACTCAATTGAGGCTCGACGACCGTCAACACTACGCTATCATCAACTACATGTGATAAGACAGGGTTACTTTAAGTTTTCCTTGTAAACCGTCCCACTCTCGTCCTACTCACCTCAACTCTCAAACTCAATTGAGGCTCGACGACCATCAACACTACGCTATCATCAACTACATGTGATAAGACAGGGTTACTTTAAGTTTTCCTTGTAAACCGTCCCACTCTCGTCCTACTCACCTCAACTCTCAAACTCAATTGAGGCTCGACGACCATCAACACTACGCTATCATCAACTACATGTGATAAGACAGGGTTACTTTAAGTTTTCCTTGTAAACCGTCCCACTCTCGTCCTACTCACCTCAACTCTCAAACTCAATTGAGGCTCGACGACCGTCAACACTACGCTATCATCAACTACATGTGATAAGACAGGGTTATTTTATGTTTTCCTTGTAAACCGTCCCACTCTCGTCTTACTCACCTCAACTCTCAAACTCAATTGAGGCTCGACGACCGTCAACACTACGCTATCATCAACTACATGTGATAAGACAGGGTTACTTTAAGTTTTCCTTGTAAACCGTCCCACTCTCCTCTTACTCACCTCAACTCTCAAACTCAATGGAGGCTCAACGACCATCAACACTATGCTATCATCAACTAATAAAACAGGGTAACTGTAAGTTTTCCTTGTAAAACATCCCACTCTTGTCTTACTCACCTCAACTCTCAAACTCAATTGAGGCTCGACGACCGTCAGCACTACGCTATCATCAACTAACAAGACAGGGCTACGGATGTAGTCACTGACATACGTAGCAGACATCGTGGAGGGGATTTCCACCCCCTGTACCCAGTAGGGTTCATCCTGGACTCGGAAGGTCAGGTGGAGATGGATGAAGTCGTTTAGGTCGGCGATGTTGTCTGCTTCGTTCACTATAACTCCTGATGGTAGAGAGATGATTAAAGTACCGGTAAACAAACACAAGTATGTTTAAACGAGAATATTGTTGTTGTTGTGGACAAACAGGAAACTACTCTGTAGGGTTCGATGGAATGTGAAGAGCTTGGTTTAGTATTTTCCAGCAGACTATGTGGAAAATTGCATTGCACTGACTGCAAATCACATGACATCATCACCCACAATCAATCTTGGCTGTGTCATTTTGGGAGTCAGATTCTCTTTTTGTTAGTGTGTAGCGCGCATCACTTTTCATTTCATTTATTCATTCTGGTTGTGAAGCCACGGATTCTCAGGAAAAGCAAACTTAACCACTATACTAGCCAAGAACCCCCTATTTTAATAGATGTGAATTTTTGCGTCAGGGACAACAAATATTAGTTGTAATTTTTACCCATACACCGATGTGTGTTAAGCACTGTACACTCAGTACTTTCACATCTGTTATAGTGGTCGCGGTACCCGCTGCTAATAGGATTCGAACTGCCTCTAGCTACCAAGCAGTCTCGGTAGTCTAGTTGGTAAGATATATCTGCTCTAGAATGGTGGGGGTTGTGGGTTCGAATCCCACCCGAGGACAATGCCTGTGAATATTTTTTCACAGGACTCGAGGAAGTACTGAGGATACAGCGCTTAAACACACATCGGTGTATGGGTAAAAAATTACAAATATTCATTACCTTCCCCGAGTTTGTCATTAAAACCCTGGCATCTGCCGGAAGGTTAAAAAATAGTCCACATGTTACCAAATATGGTCATAATTTTTTTTTCAATGGGCCAATAAGGCCAAGATTCCATGTAATCCTCACCCCTGGTATACCCCACAAGCCTGTAGACTCCTACTGGCCAGACCCCAACCACTGCAGAGTAAGGAGTGTTGAAAGACAGCAGCCTCCTGTCTCAGTGCAGTAATTGATTGACCCCTGTGCCAAGAATTCCCTTGGCACTGGGCGGTATGCAATTTGTGAAAACAGCTTGTGGGGCACATGGATCTTAAATAACACAAGTCTAAGTCTTGACTGGCACTCCAATTCACCCCCACAGTGATTTATAAAATGTGTATAATGGCTTTGGGCTTGCAGGGTGGGTTATTGACCTTAAAGACAGGGTGGACGAAATTTTAACCTCATGGTTACAGCAAAGTTTTTGTTTTTTGGGGATGCTCCGAGGGTTTTAAGCAAACTTGGGTCCACTCCTAATGGGAAGTTCATATAATGACAAAAATGATACATGCCTGGGGTGACAGTTATTCCTTTATCCAGGAAACGAGCGTTGTCATACGTGGCTCCTGGGACCAGTTCCCCATCTGGTCCTCTCTCAGGATAAACAGAGGGCGTATCATTCCGGTGATAAATCCTCTCTGATAGAAAGAATTCCCCGCTACCGATGGTGAAATTCTGCATCACTGCCTCGATTGAGAAGTTCAGGAACTGAACCGTTATTTCCGGAATCCAGAGGGTGGCTTTTAAACGGACGTAGTCGCCAACTGAGAAGGTCTTGGGAGGGTCCCCGAAATCCGTGCTGTGAAACATGTGACTGTTGGCCGTGGTGAAGTCCAGGTAGGCCGAGATGGTAGGTGAGTCGATTTGCACAGTGTCAAAGGCGACGATGGAAGGGTAGAGTCGACCTGGGAAGTCGATGATGCTGCTGTCGTACCAAGCAATGCCGGTAGCGGTGATAAGAGAGTTGGCGACAAAGTCAATGTGGTTGCCAACTGAGAGGTTGAACATTCCCTGAAGCAAGGCACCCGGGGGATCCACAGGGAGGAGGGGAAGATGGAACCGGCCGATGAAGTTGTCGTAAGTGACACTGCACAGGTCGGAGCTGACACAGGATGGTTCTTCTCCGCCAAGTACCAGCTCAGCCATGCCTGTGTTGCGTGTGAAGTTGACAGCGTCGAGCTGCAGCGTCACATTGAAAGCAGGTGCGTTGGAGACAGCCGTGTGGGAGATCTGGAAGTCGAAGCTGACTTGATCGATGCTGTCCACGATGCTCGGTTCTGGTCGGCGAGTGAATGTTATCTGGAGCTCTGGCTCAATGATGATAACCTCGTGAGAGGCTTCGGTGATCATTTGATCGATGATAGTAGCATTGTAATCCCAACGATCGAGGATGAACTGAGTCTCGTTGTCCGGCGGTACAAAACAGTCACAATCAAACACCTCATATGCAGGCTGCTCGACACAATACGAAGGGTTGATATGATATACTGTTTTATCGACATCAACACAATCGCATTCGAGCTCATATGTGTAATTAATGAAGGTGTTAATATCGGTTAAGTTGACTGTTATATTAGAGTTTGATCCATTGAGAAAGGTACTGTTGAACCATGAGGAATTTGAAATGCTTGCATTCTCAAAATGCGGAGCGCTGTCAACTTCTTGGGTGTAATTCTTTGGCTGGTACCAATCCAGTACGTCAGAGATGTTTAACGGATAGTTGTAGATCTTGTGACATTTGCACATGCTGTCGTTCAGGGGTAAGGTGTGTGTGTGCTCAATATCGGAGCATCGTTTGTCCCATTCGCTCCCGATGCAGTCTTGCTCAACGTGGATGTCACATGTGATCTCGCAAGAACAATCTGATGCAGGTTGTGCTGTTGTGTTCGTCGAGCTCTCGTTGTGTGTCCAGCTCTGTGTTGTCTGGATGGGTGCAACCGTACTGGACTGGTTGAAAGTCTGATTGCCAACATAAACAGCATCGTCAAGATTTGTAGGGCATGAGCAGTCACTGCGATTAAACGTCACTATGAACGTCTCCTCTTCTGATGTTATCGTCCAGTTCAAACACTGCAGGAGAGTCACCGTGTTTGAGAAGGACTGCTGGATCTTGGTCGTCAGACCGTCGGGATCACATGAGCATGGGATTCTCTCGACACCCTCCACGGTTGTGTTCTCGCAGGTGCACTTAATTGAGACTGGTACCCTGTGGTGCGTAACGGTGTACGTGAGGTTGGTACAGGTGTAGTTCCTCTGGTACAGCTCCAGACAGCTGTCCGCGTGATGCTGAAGAGACGATGTTGGACCCATCGCCGAGAGGGTGGTGTTTAAGGCGACACAGTCACAGGAGTCGACATCGAATTGCTCCAAGGTAGCCACATGTGGTGGATTCAGAAAGTACCTCAGGACCCCGAAGCAGTAGTTGATGCAGTTACAAGAGTACCCCTCGTCGAAATCGGCATCCCCGTTGACAAAGTAACTGGTGCAGTTGCACCTGTCCTCAGTCATGTTATGCAGATGCCACGTCTCACAGAAACATTCCTTGGGGGCCACTGGGTCCAGGTGATCCTCCAAGGGCTTCTGGCAGGTGCAGTTCTCACGGAAGATGTCGCTGGGGGGGACGGGGTAACTGAGGTAGGAGAAGGTGGAGGTGGCATTTAGCAGGAGAACGTCATCGCGGGAAAGATCAGGAAGATCAAGTATAACCATGGTAACTGTTACTCGGACTGTACTACCGCCGTCTGACATATTGGCTGGTAGGTGCTCGGAGATGTAGAAGACCCCTGTTCAATAAGAAGACAATGTCATAAGGAATTAATTGCTGCGGTTACCTTTGAAGACAAAGGAAAACTAGAATGAGAAATTTGAAAGGATTTTGCTAAAACATGTAATATTAGCAATTATTTTTCAAGAAAACAGCAATAACTTTCTTGACAATGATAACTATAATAATAACTAGTTGTTTAATAGCGCATTTCACAAAAACGTCTCAATGCGCTTTTAATACATTCATGGGATTAGTGCCCTGGTCAATGGGCAAATAACATTCCAGTAATCTTTCCCGGCTCCCTGGGGAGTATATAGCATGAGCTGCCATGGCACTCCGAAGGCTTTTCTGAACACAATAACACCCTCTACACTCACAGGTACCCATTTATACCCCTGGGTAAATAGAACAAAGCTTTACCCCGTTTCTTTCACATACGTACCGGGCTGGAATGGATTATGCTGATTCCCGCCGACAAAAGTACAAACAGCGCCCTCTCTGGACGACCAGATTTCAGTGTAGACAACAGAAGCCATTCCAAACTGAAGCATCTCCTCCTCGTTGCATATGTCAGGCAGCGAGGGCGCTGTTGTCGTATTGGTAGAGTTCGGGGATGGTGTGGTCTGGAGAGGTTGGAGTCTGTCTTGGTTTCTACAAGTCAGGTATGGATCTTCCTTGGCAGTAAAATTTGTGCCGCTGATAAACTCTGGGGTAAAGTACAAAGGAACAACTTTATTGCATAATTTTGCTTCCCTTTTCTTTTCTGAATACATGCTAAAGGGTAGTTTTACAGAGCTACTTCACAGAAATCTTTCATTTTTTTTTATCAGCAACATCTTTCTTGGTGAGAGTCGTCGGTTGCACCACGAATTGTTGAATCGGTCAAAGTCCAAAAAAAATTTGTGAAATCAGATTTTTTTTTACAAATTATTGATACATGTATGGGCCTACTCGTTACTGTTAATGTTTTCAGCAAGTTTCAGGACCTAACACGTAATAGTTTTGTAATGACGCTAAATTAGCAAGAATGACATTTCACTAGATTTGACATTTTGCTTTTCCCTGATGTGACGTACCCTGATATAATACCACTTTATCCATTGAAATACACAGCCCTATACTCTTCGACTTCTGCTGTTTCATGAAGTGACGGATCCGTTGACCTAAGCGTTTTCACAAAGCGACGTATCCTAACATGCAGTGGTTTGTATACAGCGCTCTACGTGCACTTCTCGTTTTGGTTGTTTTTTTGTTTTTTTTGCGAAGTGATTTGAGTGTTTAGGAGTTAATAACTCGCATGACTTAAAACACTTTTTAAATTCTCACGAATAGCGAATAAAGAAGTCAGCTTTGTTTTGGTATTTAAAAAAAAAAAGTCAAAAATAGTAAGCAGTCGCCGAAACAGCAGTTTGAAAAAACAATTCAAATTCAACCGCGGTTTTCTACAGCGCTCAACGTGCACTTCCCGTTTTTGTTTTTGTTTTTACGAAGTGGCGTAGGTGTTTGGGAATTAATAAATCACATGATCGAAAACAAATTTCAAAGTTCTGTACAAAAAGCGAATAAAAAAGTCAGCTTTGTTTTAGTATTATAAAAAACAATCTAAAACAGTAAGCAGTCCCCAGAACAGCGGTTTGAAAAATAGTTCAACTTCAACCATGGTATTCTCCTAAATTTTGGCTGTGGCGCACAGTACGACAGTTCCTGGTGCAACCGACAGAGGAATAAATAGACCGATCCACTAAGCCCCGCCCCTAAACTTATTGACCAATCACAGCATTGGCTACATCACCACTGTACACGTGGGCAGCACAATCTGCATCTCTTCAATGCCACACTGCACGACATGAACGCGCACGCTATACATGTAAGTACTCGCACGCATATTCACATTTTCCAATAGGATTTTTTTTTTTGTGTCAGACTTTGGTCGGAATTTCGGTGGCGTCAACCCAAGGCTGTGATTGGTCAACACGTATGGGGGCGGGGGGCATAATGGATCAGTCTATTATGGTTTGCGTACTCACCGGTTGGTTGAGGTGCCAGGGGTGGTGGCTCATAATAGTTACAAGCACAGGTGGCATTCCAGTGTGTCGCACCTGTTTCGTTGTACACAGCCTCAGGTAAAATGCAGCGGTGAAGAGTGGCCCTCTGGCAATAAGCTTCGGCAAACTCCCCACAGGACAGGACTGCTGAATATTCATCTGCTGTGTGATTGGCCCGTTGGCTCTGATTGGTGGCAGTCTCATTTGCATAGGTAGGGCTTGGTGTTGTTGAATAGTCATCTGCTGTGTGATTGGCCAGTTGGCTCTGATTGGTGGCAGTCTCATTTGCATAGGTAGGGCTTGGTGTTGTCTGATTGGCTGATGGGTGTTGGGCGGGTGGGGCCTGAGCTTGGGTCAGGTTCCCTTCTCGCCTAAAGATATGACTCCATAGAGTTGTCAAATTAGCATCGTGCTGACACCCTTCCAAAACAGCCTCAATGCAGATGTTATAAGTCACATCATCATAAACACAAACTTCAGCTTTACTTGTAAAATTTGTGTGTGCAGTGTCGTTAGTCGTTGAGCAATTAAGAGTATTATTGTAACCACACTGGGTGCAATTCACACTAGTCCCATTACACGCTGTTTGATTCCCTGTCGACTGATTCCCTCTATCCTCATCAACCCCCGTGCAGTTCTCTTTCGGTATTCCAAAGCAGCTTTCCAGCCAATCGGGACGCACCCTGTAGAATGTACCATTACCAAAGAGGGGGTTTGAGCAGAAGCAGGCGTCAGTGATGACAGTCTCATTGGGGAAACAACCCTGCCACACGAAGGTGCCCTCAATGGGAAATGGGCGACGGGGCAGCTCCTCCCGCAGCTTCAAGACCTCCCACGT
This sequence comes from Marthasterias glacialis, assembly GCA_911728455.2. Taxonomy (NCBI): domain Eukaryota; kingdom Metazoa; phylum Echinodermata; class Asteroidea; order Forcipulatida; family Asteriidae; genus Marthasterias; species Marthasterias glacialis. The sequence goes on along the minus strand of OU452220.1, from coordinate 13,181,551 downwards.
CTTCATGGAGATCTCAAACTTCGGGAGGTGGACGGCAACGGACAGATTGCTGGGTATCGGGGGCACGGGAACCTGCATGGTGTACGTGACCTGCTCGTGGATGGTGACCAAGTTATCCGGGGTCTGGGAATGGGATGTTCCGTCGAAGATGAGGGTAGCATTGCGGATGTTGATGACGTTATCACTGACTGCGCTGTAGTAGTACACACGACCCCACTGGTAGAAACTGTAGATGTGGTACTGTGAGGTGGCCAATAGGGCCATTCCTATGGAACAGGAAATAATTTTATCATTCTACATGTTCTAGTAAGGTTTGCGGTGACACCACGTAATTATCTCTTTTGAGTTGGAGTGGTTCTGAAAAGAACCGATTGCAACTCCTTAAAAAAACGGATTGCAACTCATCAGAACCACCCCAACTCAAAAGAGATAATTACATGGTGTCACCGCAAACCTCACTAGATTGTATCTCCACCATGCAAAGTTTCCAATCCTACTTCAATTTATCATTTATATCGCAATGTAATGTGTTTTTGTTTTTGTATTTGTAAGTGCATCTATCCAGGCGCCTCGTAACTCTAGGGAAACAGGGGTGGATTTCACAAAACTAGTCCTAACTTAAGCTAACTTATGACAAGTTCTATAAGTTAGGACTAGTTACCGTAATTTTCGGCCTATAAGCCGCGGCTTGCTGGTTGTTTTTCGCCCGCAAAAAGTTCCACGCGGCTTATGGGCCGGGCGGCTTATGGGCCAACGTGTCAGTAATGTAAGCCGAAAATTACTGCACTCGCACAATAAAATTCAAGACGACAATGAAAATGGCAATGTGACAAAAAAAAAACTAACCAGAAAACATAAAAGCTTTTTTTTTTAGTTCAGCTATGACAAATTTTGATATCCAATTCCAATCAAAACACGTTAAGCCGACCGAGCTAGCGTTGGTGAAAACACATCGGCGTTCAATCAGATAAATTGGTATCCGCACACCGACATGTGCATTGCTGATTATGCATTTGTAAACCAGTGCGTCAATACACTACAAGCATGTAAACAGGAAGTTGCAAAATGTCGGATGTTATCGACCGTTTTGCATTCATTGACGGACTTTATCGGTCTTTGCCGTAAGCTGCCACTGGAGGGCGCTATATATATGTAGCGCGCCCTCTGCCGGTAGCGGAGGAAACTTCTGGAAATGTTACGCTGCTGTAAATTCTTGCTTATGATGGTCGCTGCAACGTGCACGATCGGAAGACCGCAACGTAAGGTACGCACGCTGGCTGGGGTTGTAAATTGCTTGTAAATGACATATAGATAAGTTCAACAGTATTTAATGGAAAATACAGATCTGGACTTGGCCACTGTTTCTGTGTTGACTACAGTACATGCGGTCACGCTATTGTTCACCTGAAATTAAACGTGCTCAATGGCCTTTATTTTCGGTCTTTTTCTGAAAAAATACTGCGGCTTATGGGGTATAGCGGCTTATGTGCCGACAACTGAATCTTGCTTTGTAAATTCTTGGGCGCAGCGGCTAATGGGCCGAGCGGCTTTTGGGCCGAAAATTACGGTACTTGTCCTAACTCGAGTTAAGACTAGTCTTTGCGCTTTATGAAATCCACACCAGGCACCTTATATAAATGCAAATATTATGTATGTATACGTATGAACGAAGAATAAAATATAAAACGAAAAAACAAATAATCCTTCAACCTGGTTGACTTGATGTGAAAAGCTTACAAAAACAAGAACAATAAAAAACCTCATGAGTGAGTGATAAAAACATAAATAACAAAACATAAGACTGATTTGGTTGCACCGTCTTTTAACCAGTTGCCGCCAGGCTTCTCACAACTTTTCCTGTCCAGCCTGACGGGATTATTGTCTCGGAATTGCTGGAATCATTTTTTTTCGAGATAACCGCTGGCACAAAGAAAACCTTGACTTGATACAGCCAAGAGAAAGGTTCTTTTTATTGCACTGTGATTTTTGTTTTCTCTATCGAGAAAATGTCAAATTAATGCAGCGTGAATTGCAAAAACTCGGCGAAAGCTACTAAATCCAAAACCAAGGCTGGATCCCCCGCTCACTCTGACTTAAACCGCCTTTGAGCCGAACAATGAATGAAAAATGGAGGAAGGATCTGTCTTGTAATCCACTTCTTAGAACAAAAGGACAATGGTCTAGAATTGGGGATTTCACAATAACGCCTGCACAATAGCCCAAAAATTGCAAAATGTTGAGCACCATGTGTGCTGCTTGTGTGGCTGAAACAGAGTGTTATACAGTGTGTGCATGCTCTGTGCACGCTCAGCTGTGGAATGTTTGGGAGACCTTTTTACCGGTATTCCGATTTTAAACAATGGTGTGTTTCACTGTCGCCCGTTTACTTTGTTCTGGGTTTTGGATTTCACACAAAAATACAAAACTCATGTCACCCGTTCGCTTGCTAGAAAAATTAAATTGTATGACACGTCGTCAAGCGTTCACTCGTTAATTGGCCTCAAACACTGCTAAAGTCATAACAAACCTTCTGTCAACTTGGTGGATATCTGAATAAGAAACGTCCCTTCTAAAATCTCCCCTTCCGACATCTTGTACAGGTAGAGCTGGAGTTTGCCATCGGCAGCATAGATCCCCAGCTCGTCAAAGATCCTTGTCTTGGGTACGTGGGTTGAGTGATTGCTGGGAATGAAGTCTTGGTAGACTGCCATGTAGGGTAGGTAGATCTCTACTAGGATGTGATGGGCAGGTGTTTGGGAGTACTCTGTGTGAGTCAGGTACAGATAGTACTGAAAGACATCACCTTTAAAGACAAAAAATACAAGGATATTGAAATTATTGAAATTAATTGATTGGTAATTATTGGAAAAAAGAAAAAAGATTTGTGACCTGCTTTGCAGAAATGAGTCTTGTTTACACACGTAAACAGCGACAGACAAAAAAAATATTACTACAATTTTTACTTGGAGTGACCTTAAAATGAGCTTTGCAATAGTTCAATTTTGTTCAAGCTTGGGAAGTCAGCTCTGAACTTGTGTACACCTTGTGACTGCAGTTATTGTCTCTAGAAATTGTTTTTGCAACTTCTGAAAAAATAAGAGTAATTTACACCTTAGGGCACTGCGAGGGTTGAACTAAAAAGGTCTTGCCAACCAACAAAACAACAGTCAGACAAACAAACAGACTCACCAGGATCAGACTTACCAGAATCACCTGCAAATTTCTCAAAACAAGAGTAGTTTACAGCTTGGGGCACTGCGAGGGTTAAACTGAAAAGGTCTCGCCGACCAACAAAACAACAAAACAGTCAGACAAACAAACAGACTTACCAGAATCACCTGCAAATTTCTCAAAACAAGAGTAATTTACAGCTTGGGGCACTGCGAGGGTTAAACTGAAAAGGTCTTGCCGACCAGCAAAAGAACAAAACAGTCAGACAAACAAACAGACTTACCAGAATCACCTGCAAATTTCTCAAAACAAGAGTAGTTTACAGCTTGGGGCACTGCGAGGGTTAAACTGAAAAGGTCTCGCCGACCAACAAAACAACAAAACAGTCAGACAAACAAACAGACTTACTAGAATCACCTGCAAATTTCTCAAAACAAGAGTAATTTACAGCTTGGGGCACTGCGAGGGTTAAACTGAAAAGGTCTTGCCGACCAACAAAAGAACAAAACAGTCAGACAAACAAACAGACTTACCAGGATCACCTGCGAGCGTCTCATTTGTTAAGTTATACATCAGTATCACCTCGGGCTCCCATACATGAATGGTTGCCTCCTGCACCAGATCCTCGCCATTAGAGTACGACACTGTTGTGGTCAGAGTGTGCTCCTTGTCCCTCGACACAAGGTCGGTTGTGTTCTCCAATACCACGTTGATCTCGAGGATCAGATTGTCTCCTACGCAAAACAAACAAACCAAAACTCTAAATAACTTCACAGTGGTCAGAGTGTCTTCTTTGTCCCTCGACACAAGGTTGATTGTGAGGATCACGTTGATCTAGAGGATCAGATTGTCTCCTACGCAAAACAAACAAGCAAAAACTCTAAATAACTTCAGTGGTCAGAGTGTGCCCTTTTGTCCCTCGACACAAGGTTGGTTGGGTTCTCTAAGACCACGTTGATCTCGAGGATCAGATTGTCTCCTACGCAAACAAACAAGCAAAAACCTCTAAATAACTTCAGAGTGGTCAGAGTGTGTCCTTTTGTCCCTCGATACAAGGTTGATTGTGATTTCAAAGACCACGTTGATCTAGAGGATCAGATTGTCTCCTATGCAAAACAAACAAGCAAAAACTCTAAATAACTTCAGAGTGGTCAGAGTGTGTCCTTTTGTCCCTCGACACAAGGTTGGTTGGGTTCTCTATGACCACGTTGATCTCATGATCAGATTGTCTCCTACGCAAAACAAACAAACAAAAACTCTAAATAACTTCACAGTGGTCAGAGTGTGCCCTTTTGTCCCTCGACACAAGGTTGGTTGGGTTCTCTAAGACCACGTTGATCTCGAGGATCAGATTGTCTCCTACGCAAAACAAACAAACAAATCCTCTAAATAACTTCAGAGTGTTCAGAGTGTGCCCTTTTGTCCCTCGACACAAAGTTGGTTGGGTTCTCTAAAGCCCATTTCACACGAGAGCTCAGAACGATGGTCGTGGGTTTCGTTGGACTCGTCACATTGAAGGCTAAAATCAGCTCTAGGGATATTTTATTTTATCCATTATGACCCTACTTGACTTTTCCTTCCGGTCCAAAAAAGGAAGTTCAAATACAAAATTTTCACAACTAGTTATTAAAAGGTTCATGACTAATTTTCATTTAAAGTTTGATTTTATTTCTTTGTGTTACATGTACAAATACAGCGAGCCTTTCTTTTTTCTTCACCGAAAAAACTCTGTGTTCGTTTCTCAGATAAGACAGGTAAGCCACAGTGATGTTTTATAACCTCTGAAAGTCAGAGAGGCCGCGTTTTACACGCAGGTAAATATGGTAGTAAGAAACAAACAAAATTCAAGTCCAGGTAGATGTGAAAATCAAAAAAGCAAATTAATTTAGAGATCGTCCTAGTAAGCATCTCAAAAAGATAATCTTTTGTCTGGGATTTCGTCCGGCAATCAAAATAAACAGTGGAAATTTTGGGGTGGATCCTCAAATGCTATTTTCCTGATTTTTGACAGTCTTAAAGACAGATATATATATTTCTGAAGAGGACTGGTACTGGTATTAACTTTTTAATCAGATTGAAAGTGATTTTGTTTATTTTGTTATTTATTTATTTAAAAAAAATTGTTGTTTAGAACCATCTAATCATTTGGGGCCCTCTTATAAAAAAATATATAAAAACATCAAAATTTACATCAAAATATATAATATAGGGAAAATAGTCAGCACCAACTCTGTACTCTGTCTTTTATTGTTTAAGCAAACCAATAACATTGATTGAAGTTTACCAGCACTGTCCAGCTTGTTGTCTGCAAGATTCTCCACCATTCCAAAATCAAGATCAACGACGGTCCTCGCAGGTATGTTCCACTCATCTGTTGGTGTAATGACATCAAAGGTTTGTTCACCAACACAGAATAACTTGATTCAGAGTGGAGGGAGAGGGGGGGGGGTTCTTTTCAAGACTGAAAAACTTTGGTCCGCTATGGAGTGTCGTGGCCGAGCGGTGTACTGTAACGGATTTAATTTCTGGCATGCAGTTTGTCAATAGATAGCTCCCGTTAAAATACCATCTTTACAGGCAACTTGGGGGTTGGCTTTGAGCTGCGTCAAGCAGTCTAAGTTTGCTCTGCACCAATTATGCAAGGAATTTGATAGAACTCCTGTTTGAACACACAGCTGTGTGTTCAAAAAAAGACAATCATTGCCTGTAATTATGGCCGACTTTGCATTGTGTGAAATCAAGTAGGAACTATTGCAAAAAGAGACACAAATACCTGTAGGGTGTTTTTAGTTTTTTTCCATTTGGGGAGGTGGGGGGGGAACAGGGAAAAAAAGGAAAAGTTGCTTTTCGCCCACAACCGAACCGAGCCCGACTGTACACTAATCTGAGCAGCTCGTTCATGGTGGTTTACACCAACGATTATAGAGCGCCAAAGGCGCAAGATGGGGAACTCTGGCTGAAATGTGAAATCTCACTGGACGCCATTTTGGCAAGTAACTCTACTGATACAACAATAGATACGCGCAGATCAGTGCAGACAATGACCATTGCTATCAATGGGAAACAAATCATTCACTTGCTGAAGTGGCGCCCATGCATATTTCACTTTCCAACAATAGATACATGTAAAGGCCCAGTTCCCCATCTTGCGCCTTCGACGCTCTATAATCTTTGGTTTACACCACCACAGCTATGGCCACCGCACGCGCCCGCAACACGACAATAGCGCGTCAGCCCCACATATATACCAATCAGCATGGAAAATTCACAGTGTGTGTGCTTCGAAGTGTGCGTACGGAGGCCATAGATGCAGTAGACGAGCTGCTTGGATTAGTGTCTAGAGCCAAGACTACCGAGTACATGTAGCATGGTGCTCTGAGAAGTTAAGTGCCTGCAACAGGATCCATGAATTTATGTCTTAATTCAGTAGAAACCTGTAGTTTCACATAACCAGACTGTGTTTGTTTGTTTTTTCTGTCTGCATGCACAACCTCACTGAATATTTTCGTTGTTACTTACCAATGTCGCTGTTTGTCGTCTCTACTGCTATAGTGCCATGGTCCTCTAAGGTCAGTCTGGTTCCCTGATGGATTATATGTGCATAGTACACGGCCAGAACCTTGTCTGGCATCTCCAGTTTGATATCCAGCTGTAGTAGTCAGTAACACAAACAAACTGATATCAGGTCCATGTAAATAAAAAGGTTGCTCCGACCAGCATCCATGGCCAAAAGAAGGGAAAAAAAACAACCTTGACCTATTTCATTGTGTTTTTTGTTTTGCAATTTTTTTTTTCACACTCAATATAGAAACTAAGAAAGTGCTTAGAACTGCAACATAATCCTGTAAATTGAGCGTTTAAATGTCAATTTCATTGCCCGCAATGGTTGCATTGATAATAACGATAATAATAAGCAAAACCTTGATATAGCGCCCAATACCCAGAAGCCTCTAGGTGCTTCACACAGTTAAAAAGTTCAATAAACATACACAAAAATGACTACAACCTTCCAACCTTAAACATAAAAACCATACAATAAACAATCAATACCAAAAATGTTCAACATTAAAAAACCAAACCAATACATGTATGCACTAAATAAAAGGTTAAGATTCCAGCAGAACATAGTAAAAAGACACCAAAGAGTTCAAAATTATAAAAAGCTGAAAACAAAAATCTAAAAGGCTCACAATTTCACAATCCAATTCATGTGGACATCACGGTAAAAGCAGCAGATATTTACAATGCATGCAACAATGCAAGAAATTGCACTAAACAGGTGGGTTGTTAAAAAGATCAGTCTCCAGTTGACCAGTTAACCGAACATCACCAAACTTGGTGTTAAGACGAGCAAGAACTGTAGCATGGTGCTCATCGCGCACTCCCACTTCTTATGGCACCGCCCTGAACAAAGGTACCGACAAAATGGGGAGACCGCCAACATTAGGGCTGGATAGCTCAGTTGGTAGAGCGTCGGTACGTATAGCCGGTGGTTGCCGGTTCAAATCCAGCTCCAGTCAATTTTTCCTTGTTCACTCCGAAATAAATTGATTTAACAACGAACCTTGGTAGTTGTCTCGGAGAACGTAATATTGAGGATGTAGGTTGCGTTTGATCCCACAGGCATGTAGTACATCGTCTCGTTCTGTCCCAGCAGATCTTTAGGGTAGAGTACATACTGTATCCCTTGTAGGGTGAGAGCAGGGCTGTGTCCGGCTAGGTAGGGTAGAATCAGTGCCTCTGTACCCTTCCTGAAAAAGAACACACCAGGGAAACTTTAGAGCTAGCCCTGGAGGCCTTTCACTTTCATATAAATGCTACACTGACGTCCTGGACATGAGGGGCCCGTTTCTGGGGCGGAAAAATTTCAGAGCTACATAATTCACAGGCCTTGATCTTAACCGAGGCCACCGAGGCCATTGGCCTCATGCCCTGTCGAGTTGGTCAACATACCCTTCAGAAAAATTGCACTGTCACTACCAAATTGGCAAGCATGCCCTTGTACAATTTCTCTGATTTGGCCAGCAAAAGCCTGCTCCCGTTTTTCTTAAGATCGAGGCCTGAATTCAAACCTTTTCGACATCAGATGTTCCTCATACATACGTCATTTTCTGGAAATATTTCAGCTCTCAACGTTAAAAAGTTTCCGTTTTGTCTGTTCTCTCAAATATGCCTTCCGTGCGTACGCGTACCTAGAGCGTTGGACGGTTGGGCGTATTTCGTCCGTACATGTATGTATAGTGTTGTGCGGTCAGTGAATGGCGACGCGCGAACACACGCGCACTAGGTTCGCGCAATGAACTGTGTACAAAAATGGCAGAAATGTTTAACGTTGAGAGCTGAATCATTTCCCGAAATTGATGGATTTATGAGGAATATCTGACATCCAAAAAACCCACCGCCAACAATGTTATGGAGCTATGGAATATTAATCCGGCAATATTAGTAGCTTCTTACAGGTACAGTATGTGTGGGATTGCGGAGCTCTGAAATTTTTCCGACCCAGAAATGGGCCCTCACAGCTGGGACTCTGTATCTGTGTACAGCACAGAGGGACAGTTCTACATAAATGTACAATATTGGGCTACTTTAGAGCAACTTAAGCCAAAGCACATTAAATCCCAAAAGATTTAGATAGTGGTTTGTGGAAGACTTTGATGTGTTCAGTTAAATCATCCAAACTTAGGACGTGTTCGGATTGGCGGCTGTGATTGTGGCTATTGTTAAGGGCAGCCTTTGCTTTCAATGCATGCTGACGTGGTGACCAAGCACAGCCGAAAATTAGGAAACAATTTAGTTCATTACAAATTCAACAGCACCATTAGCGCCAATAACAGGATGACTAGGAAACGAGAAGAAATGTTCAGTTTTAGATGTGGAAGGGAAACCCCAGTGGGGGGAAAACCCATGCAATCAGGTAGGGACTGAAAACCCAATCCACATGCAAGGCTCCAGGTATGTCGCTCTAGTGAGTCTGTCTGTTTGTCTGAGTGACTGTCGCGTCTTGTCTGTTTAGGCTCCACACATCAAGCTGTGCTTTTGGGATATGCCTCTATTTCGCTTGCTCTGAGAAATTTACTTACAGTTTCTCGATTATTTTGGATTGTCTTTTAAATCATTTTCCCTTCTCTTTTTATTTTGTTTTCCCCATTATTTAAGTTCGATTTTTGCTTCTGTATTACCCCCTAACGTTAATTACTAGGGACCTTCCTCAATCCTTCATAGTCCTCCAAAAATGAGTTGTGCATGAAACTCACTGCCTCAATCCTTCAAAATCCTCCAAATGAGTTTGTGCATAAAGAATCCTTTGTGTATAACAATGCACAATTTGCAAGACAAAGCACATGCACTCAGCATACCATTCACATACAACAATAAGTTTCCTTAATTATTCATTGTCTTCCAAAATCCTCTAAAGTCCTCCAGAATCCTCCATAGTAAATTTTCATATTGCCCTAAATCCACCACAATCCTCCAAATCTCAATGAAGGATGCTTCCTGAATCCTCCACAATCCTCCATTTATCAAATGTCAACCTTCCTCAATCCTTCATAATCCTCCAATTGGTGATATTCCGAATGTGCCTCAATCCGACAAAATCCTCCAAATCCTCCGGAGGATTATGGAGGACTTAGGAAGGTTAGGGGTTACTGTCACTGTATCTAAATGTTCTTTGATTTGAATTGAATTGAAAAGGCCATGCAGCATATAAGTCAACACGGCCACAATCACGGAGTGAAGCTTGACTTAAACTCGGACATACCTGTAGGACAGCACCACATCACAGATGATCTCTTGATGTGTCAGCATGGAGTTATTCCACATCAGGTACGTCTGGTTTCCCAAGAGGTTCACCCCGGGAGCCAACCTCACCAGGTGAATGTGGTAGGTCGTCTCTGTAGTGAAGCTCATGTCCGAGGAGCTGTTGGTGGTCATGTTCATATCCGGCTCCAGGAACTCCATCTCCAGAGTGCCCGGGATGGTCTGGAGATCTGGGCAGGAGACGTTCATCCAGATGTCATTTACATAAAAGTCCAAGGTGTGAGACAGGTCAAAGGTGAAGCGGACAAGGTCGGCAGAGTCCGGAGACTGGCTGGGGTCAGATGCAGGAATGAGTGGAATGAATGGTTGGTCTGTGATTGTCACTTTGGGAGCGCTACCACTGTAGAAGGCCCCCCTAGAGAACTTGTAAGCCGCCTTGGCTTTGAGCTCTAGCTCCTGATCGGGAGAGACTTTGGTAAGCACCCGGGAGTAGAACCACATCATGATCAAGTCAGCGCCAGAGTCCTTATGATCTACGACATTGATGAAGGGCTCGACCTGGAAGATCAGCTCGTCGATGACCCCAGACCCCTCCTCGGATGATGCAAAGTGGGTGACAATCCCTGGAGACCTCCCTTCTGCCATCACCTCCTGGGTAGTCTCCATGGTGACGAGATGGCCTGCCTCATCGCAAGTCTCATTAAACATGGTTCCATGTGTCGTTGCCGCCAAGTTCGCCCCAACCGACCACCACGGAGTTTCGTTGATGAATGTCATGGGTATTGCTCCGCTGATGGGGGGGAACGAGACAGTGATCTCAATCCCGTGGTTCAGAGCTTCAGGATGTCTGATTAGGAGCCTGTAGAAGAACTGCTCATGTTTCAGAGCAAAGTCTACCTCTGAGAAGGAGGGAGTCGGTTGGAGAACGAGGTTGGGTCTCCTAACCGTGTAGTCCAAGGAAACTGCAAGCAAAATGACAGCAAATGTGTAAACCCTAATGTTAAACAAAAGAAATTCCAGATTCACTGCCTTGCAAATAAACATATCCCCAACAAACTGTAACTCAGTCATTCTGAATGTAGCTTTGATGACGTTATAATAAGGGAATAAAGGTGTGCTGAATCGGTTTATAACTATTATTTAAAACCGATGAGGGGCCTGGTGGCCGATAATTGCCCTTCGGCTCGGGCAATTATCGGCCACCAGGCCCCTCATCGGTTTTAAACAACAGTTAAAAACCGATTCAGCACACCTTTATTCCCATTCATAAATGCCTTTCTGTCAAAAACATGCAAAAATCTTCAAAAATTAGGAACAAATCTGACAGTTTCTCAGCTTGACGTTAAATTTCTATCCATATTTATGGGCCATTTTCATGTCTCTGCAGCTGTTACAGGCACTTGATGCCCTCTCGGCCAATCAGAAACCCAACAGCTGGAAACACATATACTTCTTTATTCTGATACAGGGGCTATATTTTTCGTTCGCAAGCTAGCCAGTTTTAAACACTTTTTACCGTGTTTATATCACCCGTTTAAACATGGCTACGTGATGCCCTCTTGGCCAATCAGAATGGATAAACTGTCTCAGGTATTTATGAATATGTATTATAACACCTCTTCCTTTGATTCTGTATGTTGATTAGCCGAACGTGCGTCATGTGGTGTTGTGTATTTTTACTACTGCAACGCACACCGACCAAAAGAACTATTAAACGGTACTATCCAACGATAGCCTAGCAAACGATGTACTATCGATTGGATACCCTGGTACCCTGACTGCATTGACTTCAAGCGCTGATTTAAATGAACGTTGTGACAACCTCGAACCCGGTGAAACAATCAATTAATACGTGCATTTGAAATACGATATGAGAATGAAGGCAATAATATAAGTCTGGCAGCCCTCTTTCTTTTCGTCAAGATTTCCTGTCAGATTTTATACAGTTGTTTGAAGATTGATTACTAGTAACTAGTCCTAACTTATAGGACTTGCCATCAGTTAGGACTAGTCCTATGTTATGACTAGTGTCCTAAGTTAGGACTAGTGTTCTAAGTTAGGACTAGTGTCCTAAGTTAGGACTAGTGTCCTAAGTTAGGACTAGTTTTGTGAAATCCACCCCTGGACTGACTTTGACAAGGTCCCTAATAACATGAATAATAATCACTTTTACATGAGTTCCAGATAACATTGCCCGCATCATTAAATCTTTACCGTTAAGTGATGTAATCTGGTCTTCTATAGGCTTGGTGGGTTGACTGATTGTAGTTGCCAGCACCGGTGAGAACATCTGATTTACCTCTATAAAGTTACTCAGCTCACCTGCAAATTATAAATTCAACTCTTCAGAGTGTGTTGCGTCGTTACATCTATAAACCTCAACGGGAGGTTTTGGAACACTAGGTGGCAGCAGACATACTAAGGGATGAATGCGAAATTAAACAAACGGTAACTTGAGGTAAGTGTCTTGGTTTTACAGGGTTTTCCCGAGGTAAAAAGGTAGTGGGTCTATAATGAGCTGACTATCAACGGGTCAATGGATTCAGAACTGATTCCTGGAGCAGTGTTTATAAACGCTCAGTGTGGAATGATTGCTAATCCTTTAATCCTATAATTACACAACTCCAATGTAAGGACAGTCTTTTGTTATGCCCAAGTTGGTCGTTCAAGCTGAATGTTTTTATGACCTGCCTGTGCCAAGTTGACCTTAAGGTCTTGAAGACTATTCATAGCTTCATTGTTCGTATGCAAGTTTGTTTTACCTCGGGAAAACCCTGTAAAACCTAGACACTTACCCCGAGTTACCGCTTGTTAAATTTCGCATTAATCCCCAAGTAACTTTTTAACTGTTTACAAAGATCTGAGCTTCAACAATTTCTGAGAACAATAGGTTTAACAGGGCGCTATAGACTGTGCAAGTCTCGGGCGTATTCAAACTTCCGGGACCGAGTTGGTCCCAACCATATTGAGTTTTACGTGTGCGAGATTCGGTTTCTTCAAATCAATGAAGAAAACCTGAGAACGGGACTTGACCTCAGTTTCCAGTTACTTGTAAGCAATAAAGAATTTTGCCCAACTGATGTTCATGTTTATGATTAAATCAATGAAATAGGATGCAGGAATTCGTGCGTGATTCGCAATTCGTACTGCATGCAGTCTAGAATCATTGAGGTTGAAGAAGCATCCTCATCCCAAGTTTTAAATTTACTTCAATGTAAATTTTAACAAATTATGTGAATTATATAAAAAAAAACTGAAATTGTTTTTATAAAATAATTGCAATGAGTATTTATATTTTCAAGAATTTTGTATAAATAAAATTTTAAAAATAAGCTTCAACGCATGATGACACAGTAACCACGCTGCAGCCACAGCCGCTAATTTGGAAACAGGCTCAGTAAATGGGGCTTATTTTTTTACTGCAAGAGGGCGCCCTTTGGGGTAGAGTGGGGGTCAAACCATAAAAACAGTGTGGCAGACTTCTAATAATACAATTTTGGAGGGTTTTTTTCATTTTACAATGTAATCAGTGTAAGATATTTGCTTGGAAAATTTGTATCTTAAAGTTAATGTTTGTGTAGTTTCAAAATGGGATTAGTATTGCGCCCTCTGGCAGTCAAAATACGACCATTTTCACAAAATGAACTTAAAGTTTACACACCTGTGAGAAGCACCGTCAGGTTAAAATCTTGCCAACGTATCGGTTGGGGTGGAGGATAGTAGAATCCTGTGGTATTGACATTGATGCAGTCCTTGGCATACAAGTAGTCTGTGGTTGTTGGGAGGTCCTGGTAGGGGTTGTACGTTGGCTCTGGCGTCGTGGGTACAGGCTTCAACTTCATCAGGACAGTGCGGCAGTCTCGTTCCAGGTCCTCACTGATGAATATATCCACCATGTAGACGGTGCCATTACGGTCTTCTTCATAGGCTGGGAATAGTAATATCACAATATTTAAGGAATTCCCACAAAATGATTTGGTAGAAATGTTTTTGACTCTGGTCTAATAGTGTTTTTGGCACCCCCGAAACAAAAAGATATTGACAGAATAGTAAAACCACAGACATAGGGCTGGAAAGCAGGTCACGGGTTCGAATCCTATTTTCAGTAACTTTCGTAAAATTTGTCTTAAATCGACCAAAATGAAGGTATACTTTTTAGTTTGTTATTAAACATCTTCTTTTAATAGTTACCTATAAATTTGTATTGTTCACTTTTTATCATTTTTGTTAAAGCAAACTGTCCCTATTTAAGTATGGAGCTAGTAAAATAAAGAATCCGTAGACATCGAGCAGGAAATGTTGTTTCCATGGATGCATGTTGAGTAACAAACTCATCATTATTTAATCTTTACCTCAATTGGTTTTTTGTTTTGTTTTTTTCTCATTTTTTATTTATGAATAATTAATGTGCCAACTGTTTTATAAAATTTAGTATTGGTCATAAATAAACATACAATAAAGAACATCCCTCAAACTTAAGGAAGCGTCTCAAAAGCTAGAGCAGTAGGAACGTTCTATATAGATGTAAAATTTGCATCGGGGATAAAGATTATTGTTTGTGTTTTACCCATACACCGATGTGTGTTGAGCACTGTACGCTACTGAGTCCTAGGGAAAAACAAATTCCACGGGCAAAGGGCCTATTATTCCGGTGGGATTTGAACCTACGACCTTTGCCTTTCTGGAGCAGATGTCTTACCAACAAACCACCGAGATTGCCCGGTAGCTACAGTCAGTTTAGAATCCTTTATTTTTAGCAGCGGGTACCGCAACGATTTTAATCCATGTTAAATTTGCATCGAGGATAAAGAAAAATTATTTGTGCTTACACCGATGTGTGATTGAGAAACATTCTGCATAATAATTTTTTTTTTTTTTAAATCCACATGCATAGGCCTATTACTCGGGTGGGATTCCAACCAACAACCTTTGCAATTCTAGAGCAGATGTCTTACTGTTCTAAATGTTCTTAAGTTCTAAATGTATCAGTAAAGTATTCCAGTGGAAGTACATGGACTGGTCCATTGGAACATTCCAAATGCTTTCGGGTATTCTCTTTAGTGTAGGAATGCTCCCATAGTTCGGCACAATTCTTCTGCAGTCCAGCAGAACCGTTCTAGCAGTCCACTGAATTGCGGACGTATGCCTACCATGCCGACTGGAACGTTCCTTTCCGCCTCAAACTTTTGAGACGCTGCCTTTTGAGATGCTCCCTTAACTACATGTACTTACTCCAAATCTCCTCAGTAGACTTATTACAGAACTCCTTGTTGAATGAGGCTAAGATCGGGGCTTTCGTTGGCACTGTCCAGTCGTACTGAGTAAAAAATAGACCTCTGTCATTCACCTGGATGCAAGTTGTGTTTGGCTGAACAGGACAGAGGAGCTCGTGAGGTTCATCAGGGAAAGAGGCCAGGAGGCGAGAGAGGCACTCATAGGGGTGGACGAAGAAGCATTCAGAGGTTGTGTTGTGCGGGAGACACTGGGAGATGTTGAAGTGGTAGCAGAAGGCGGGATCCCAGTTCTGCTCCTCAGATGTGTCAAAGAAAACGCAGTCTGTAAAGGTAACAAACCAAAGACAAAAAGAGATGATCTATGATTATGGACTCATTCTAACATCAGCTAAGCTTATGATACAATAAAAAGCTTGAAGATCATTTTGAGCAGGAGCATTGGGAGCTTTGCTGCCAAACATCCATTCATAGAGTGCCCTTTTGTATGGAAAATTGCCTTGCACTACAGCAATGAAGTATCAGGCCCTAGTGCAGAGGCGAAAATAAGGTAAGTTTTTAAGGGGCACAAGGGGGCGCAGTACTTTAACTAGGGAGGCACTGCTAGCTAATTAAATCCCCTGAATCTATTATAGAATTTTTTTACGTAAAGAATGCTAATGCTAAATTAGAAAATCTTGATGTTGAAATGGTTGCAGAAGTGGGATCCCAGATTATTTCTCAATGAATTTACATGAAGTTGTCAGCAAATTATACATAGCCAAACTTTAGACGAGAGAAACACCTGGAAAACATTTTTGGGGGAAGTCACCATGGTCACTGGCTGTTCTTACAAATTTGTCAATTTCAGAGTGAAACTGGCATACCTTCATAGTTTGTCTTGTAGCAATTCTGACCAGGTGTCCACCAGCAATCAGGAAGCCTCCAGGGCTCAGTCAAATTTATCCACAATGGTTCTGAAAGATCCACACCTATCTGAATCTGGGAAAATAGAAACCAAATTCTACCTTCAAGTATTCTTACAGGAGAAAACTTCCCATGCATCTCTCAACTCATTACCTTGTACAAAAAAAATCATCACACAAGTACATGTAGCTAGCCACTACAATTTGCTAAGCGCATAAAAATACTGCTTAGTAGAAACAGGATATTTGCAACAAAAATAATAATAATACCGGCCTGTGTCGTATATAGCGCACGTATCTACCAACAATTAGGTACACAAGGAGCTTGTTATAATATTTTTAAAACAGGTTTTTGAACTTTTTTGAATTATGAAACCCGTTTATGTAGCACCTGGTAATGGTTTACAAGGTGCTGCGGTGCATTCAGCATCCACTGCCAGAAACACCGGGGCAAACCCCTTCTCTTAGCGATAAGTGTGACTGGGTTCTTTTACGTGCGTTAAAAAAAATCCACTGACAATAGTTTTCTTTGAGGTGCATGTAGAGGGTAAAATTTGTTGATGTAAATGATTAGTAAACATGTTCGCCCATTTTGTTACCGGTGCTGCATACTCAAAAGGAGTAAAGATGGTATTATTATTATTATTATTATTATTATTATTATATCTTTCTGGTAATGAAACCAAGGGACCCTCTGTAGTGACTAGCACTGTGACCCGTAGGCCTGAAGATATCTGTGTAGAGAAGATGAAGAAGAAATGTCAGTTTTAGATGTGGGAGGAAAACCCCAATGAGGGAAAACCCACGCAATCAGGTAGGGACTGAAAACCCTATCCACATGCAATGCTCCGGTCCGGAATTCGAACCAGGGTCCACAGAAGTGCAAGGCGGGGAAGAAACCACTGAGCCAACCTGTATCTTAGGAATGCATAAAGGCTGGGATGATAATCGCCTACTGCTGTAATTGCTAGACAGTGAGCCTTTTTTGTTGCAGTCTTTAATCGCTGAGGCATCAGCATTGCTACGAACTGCGTTGCACGTCACTTTTACCAACATGTGACCAACGCGCGACCAACTACATGTATAAACCAGCGGTTTGCTAAGCAATGTTTACTGAAATAGACCACTTTTTCTACCGTGCTTTTCTCTGGCAACCAGTTGACAAAGATGGAGTTCATCTCCGTCTCATTCATCTCAAAGGAGTAGCTCGAGAGACTGATGTTGACTGAGTTCTCATGGAAGGTCAAGGATGGGAAATCCACCTTAATCAAAATAAAAAATATAAAATACAAAATTAAAAAGGTAATAATAATATATGTTTTTGTATCGGCCGCACTTGTGCATGAGGAGAGCCCTGGCCCCTGTTTTTCTATTCCTATGTGGGGCGTCCACAAGATCAATTTGGACACTGGTTTACCTGTGTGACAGTAGCAGTGCCAACTATAGTGTATTAGATAGACTTGGTTCCAAGTCTGTGATCGTGGTTCGCTATTATGTCCGACACAGAATTATTATTGCACCAAAATGGCGCCCTCTTATGCCCTGAGCATGAGAATTTTAACCTTCGAGCACAGACTTGGGAATGTTGTTCATCGGTTTGTACACAGCATGCAGCAATTCGTCCAAAACTGGACGGAGCAATCTGATTGGTCAGTAACCCCCAAAATAATGAATATTCAAAGAAACCTTTTACTGGTTGGAAATACAACTTGCGTGCATGAGCAACGTTTGCCAACGTGAGTGGCCATCTTTCCGGCGTCACCTTTGCTATGTAAATTTCAGTTACGAATACATGAATACGCCATGAATGCAACAGGGTCAAGTATGAGATCGTGAGTCGAGTGTGGTGATAGCATGTGTGTGTGTACGGGCAATCTAGTCAGATGATGTTGCGGGGAGTATACGGACAAATAACCACGATCTCGGACTTGGAGTCAAGTCTATGTATTAGACCTTGTGCAACTTCGTCACAGATCACACATGCATGTGCTTTCAACATTGCCATTTTGGTGATCACTTCTCCATAAGAAAAATACACAAGTTTCATGTTTTGTTTATTGTAAATTTTTTACAGATTCGAGCGGGAATTTTGTTATCATTTCCGAAAAACTGAAAACGATTATGTCACTTTTGTAATTGCTTCCGAAAACTGATTACTATTAAGTCACTTAAATAAATTTACATACCAAGCTTACTTTCAAAATGAAGATTTTGGTACTTTGAGTTTAAAAAGAAGATTTTATGTGGTAAAATTACCCAACACTTAGCAACACGTGTGTCAGCCTGACACGCAGCATCATTACGCACATAATTTAGCGTAACACAGAAATATTTCTTTGCAGTGATTGGCTCAATACCGCATCTTGGGTAGCGCGCCGTGTAACTGACACAGCTGCATCCGACTGAAATACGCGCTGGTGATCGCCAAAACGATTGTAAGCGGTCGGTGACGTCACGTGCACAAGGTCTATATACAGGCAGCTCCTTCTACAGAGCTCACTTCAAAAGCCTGTTTCTATCCCCGTACAACAAAAAAAGTAGGTAAGGGTGCCTGGAAGGTTACATTGATAGCATACGACAGGGCTTATTCAAGAGCCTGTCTATCCCGTACATTCAGACGGTAAAAAGTAGGCATAGGTACCTGAAAGGTTACATTGATGGCCGTGTGCTCTGGCTCTACACGATGTGTCAGGTGCCAGTTGTACACCAACACACTCCCTCCATCGATGAAATGGGGGACAGTGTCACCGCTTATCCAGAAATCCACCTGTGATGTCAATCAATTAAAATGTCAAGTTGCTTTCATTTGCCGTGGATTTGACTCTGCATAAATGTCAAGTGCTCTTGGAGGCATTCATGACCTAGCACTTATACTTGAAGTACTATGGGTGTTGAGTAGGATTTGGAACTTTGCATGGTGGGGAATTCAATCTATTTGGAGGTTTGCGGGTACACCATGTACACAAAACTCTCTCTATCAGTCGTGGTGGTTCTGAAAAAACAATTCTTTTCGGAACCACTGGTTCTTTTCAGAACCACCACAACTCGCCGCGAGTGTTTTATATGTATGTGGATCGTGGGAGTACAAACAGGTTGCATGCGAGGGGTTGAATTTCCCTCGATATTCCTTGATAAAACTCGTCCTCACTCGTCTCGCTCGAAAGTTTTTTGGCTACTTCCTCGAGATCATCACTGTATGGCGTCTCTGCAAAGCTCACTAGAATGTGGGTGTTGAGTTTGATTAAGAACCTTGCCAAAATCCCAACTCTCAATGCAATTTCTATACAAGTAATCTTTCATGTTATTGAATTCTGGCACAACCGAAATAACGTACGCAATTTAGCGCCAGACATGACAGAGAGCATGGACGCAGCTTAACAGCATGCTTTGTAATACTAACAAATCATATGGCAGGTACCTCTCGTTGCACGCGCAGGCCGAACGCTGTACTTGTCATGCATACAAAGGTAATTAATGATAATCAATCAGGCCTATCTATAAATCTAAGATCAGAAACAGATCATGTAATTTCACAACAATAAGAAATAATGAACTGATAGGCCTACCCTAAAGCCCGGTTCATACTTCTGGCGAATGGCGAAAGTGAAGCAAATTTTCTGGCATCGCATTTGAAAAACAGTGGTACTAAAAATCGCGAAGTATGAAGCGGGCTTAAGGCAGATGTAATACAAACCTTGCATGAAGTTCACCTGTGTTGATTTGATAAAACATTTGCATTGAGTGAAGTATAACATGGTCCAAATATCTTACAGCTGCTTAAGCACAAAAAGTAGCTAAGCCATTACAAAATTATGCTTAATCAGAATAAGTTACCAGCCTAATTAACATGCAACATGTACAAGACCAGATATCCTGCTTATTTTCTCTCAGCAGAAAATGAGCAATATTTTCTGCTCTAACATGTCTAAACAGCTCTATGAAATAGATCGATCCATTAAGCCCCGCCTACTAACGTATTGACCAATCATAGCCTTGACAACACCACTGAATGTCTGACAAATGTCCGACACGTTAAATATCCATCGGAAAAGTAAACAAACCGCCGCCATTGTTCTGACACACAACTGTACTTACTTTTGTTTAGCTTTAATTTATTCGTATTTCTGATGGTGCAAACCCCACAGCAGTGGTCCCTGTACAGACGTGTAAAAGTGGTTTAACAGTGTTCCTGTCTGCATTGTTCTTTGGACTCAACGCACTGCTCAAAAGGCCACGAAACTCATGTCCGTTCACGAAAACATGTCTGTGTGTGTATATCCGATATGTGTGTGTGTGGCCACAACCGAACCACAGCTGCGATTGTGGCAAGAAAGTCAGCCATGTGCTGTTGCTGGGCAGTTGCTAAAGTAGGCGGGGCTTAATGGATCGGTCTATTGTGCCCAGTGCCAAGTTTCATAGGGATGTTTTTGCGCAAAAGTTAAATGACCAATGAGCATACAACAATATTTTGCTTTATGATCACTATATTTACCACAGGAATAGGAGCAAGGTCACTGGGGTCATCTGTAGTCTCTTCTTCAGCCATCAAGTGTCTTGAGATGAATCCAGGACCATTATTGTCGACTTCGCGCTTATCTTTACAAAACAAGAAATATTTGATGCATTAGACCAACCCATGTATACAGGTAATAGGGCCTACCACATAATCAATTTGCCACTTTTGGGAACAGGGACTTTTCTAACATAGCCTTTCGTCAAGGCCTTCGTGGCTTAGACAGCTACATTTATGTAGCCGCGAAGACCAAGGAAGCGCGCACGATCGAGTGGCAAAGCCACGAGGGCCCTTTCCAACTTGATTTTGAGTTTTGTTGTTGTTGAATTATTCATAAAGTTTCAACATAAATTATTCAAAACTTTTACGCAAATAAGAAAAGCACTGAAAGGTTAACCAATCACAATGCGGATGAGGTTAATGCATGCTGACCCCATTACTTCTGATTGGCTGGAAATTTTGCTGCCCCGTTACGGTAGCAAAAATCACGAAATACAGAAAAACATTAGAAATTCCTGACATGTTGGAAAAAGCCCTCGTCGTGCTTGATGACTTGGTCTTTGCTCCAGTGGCTTTGCGGCTACACAGATGTCTAAGTCCTTCTAAGCCACGAAGGCCTTGACAAAAGGCTATTTCTAATATTGCCCCTCGACTCTGGAACACTCTACCTGAACATCTCAGAAGACACACAGTTCAATACCTTACGCTTTCAACAATCTCTTAAAAGACATTAGCCTGCCGAAACATGTGAGAATTTTCTTCTTGTTCTTAGAGCATCATCTTTAAATGTTTTCATTATTTTGGTCGAAGAAGCACACATGTGCATCCACTAATCTGAGCAGCGCTTGTTTATATGGTGTTTTACACCACTGCAGCTATAGCCGCCACCTGCAGAGCGCGACACGACAATAGCGCATATCAGCATGAAGGATTCACAGTGCGTGTGCGTCGCACACGCATGCAGCAGCCATAGCTGCGGTGGCGTAAATGCCCATGAACAGATGAACGAGCTGCTTTGGATTAGACTATAGTCCCATACACTTGTCAATTTTTCACTATACAACCGGGATAAAGTTCTGAGACAAGAAACCCACCTGTCAAGACGAGAACAACTCCCATGGCGAGACACAGAAACAGACCAATCATAGCGAACCTCTGAGTCGTCATCATTATCCATTTCCAAGGACTCATATTTTCAGGTGGTTGCACATTTCTAAGTGGTCAACGAAGCAGCCATCGCATTGTTCTCTGCTGTTGGAAAGGAAAAATCTAATCATCACAACATGAATTTGTTAAGTGACGACAGACTAGTCAGTGGAACTAGTTTGTCATTTTGCTTGTCTGCCAGATTTGTCACAAAAAATGTCAACAAAAGGCTCCATTTTATTTTATGGGCATAAAGAACAGCATTCTCCTTAAAAAAAAACCAGACTTTTAAAAATTTCTTTATAATCCGAGCGCCGCTTTCTAAAGGGGTCTTTTAGATTACTTTATTTCTCTTTCTTAAATATTCCTCTTGAGGAACTAGTAGGCAGCTAAAATGCTACTTAGAAATTAGTGACCTTTAAAAAAGAAAATTCAAGTGGACATTTCATTGCACGACCGGAACTCTCATGCACTCTTGCCTAAAGGAACTAAAATGGTGTTTTTTTAAGCATGTTTAGTGAGTAATGTTGTCAAGACCACCAGCACTGATAATCTTGTGTTACTCATGTTACTCCTAGAACTGAGTAAGACTCATGTAAATTGTCTCCACTACAGCGGCGTAGCCAGGATTTTTTTCACTGTTGGTGGGGGGGGGGGGGCATTTGAAGGGGCATTGGGGGGGGGGGGGATTACTTTTGTTTTTTAATAAGATTTACTTCATGTACTTACTAGTCCATGTTTCAGTCGCCTGTTACTGTTAAGGCTGGTTTATAGACGGTCGCGCGATGGTCGCATGACAGTAAAATTGACGCACAAAGCACTTTACAGTCGACGCTGACGCCTCAGCGACTATAGACTGCAATGAAACGGTTCAGCGTCCAGCGATCACAGTGTCCGGCGATTATCATCGCGCGGCGAACTATAAACCAGCCTTTATCCGGTGCGCGATGTAAGGTGTGGTATTGAGCCTATGCTAAAAGTGGATAGTATCACTGCAAAAAAATATCTTCTGCATTATTCTAAATTATGTGCTGTGGTGCAATGGAGGCTGACGTCCTTCCAGGGTTAGTCTAGGCCTAGGCTAGGCAAAGAAGTGGCTTAATGTTTATTAAATTTGTATATCATGATTTCGACACTTCAAACTTCAAAGTGCCTGTTCCTCCTCACTGACTGACATTCACAATGACACTGACACTGCACTGTAGACTTTTTTGTTAATTGTAGTCTTTTTTTTTGTATACACTTTCTGGTCAGGTTAAGGATATAATTTGGCCTAAATTAACAGAGATAAAGTGGCAGTCGGCTTCAACAAATAAGAAAAAATTTCCAGGGAGACAATGTGAGTATTGTGACACTGCCAGTCAGTGTCACGCTTGCTCTATGGTGTCACCATGGTCACTGTCGCACAGCCAGCATGAGCATGGCCAGGTCGGGGAGTTTGATAGCCCTGGTAGGACGTCAGTCTCTGTTGCACTGCCACTGACGTCCTGGGTATAAAGCTTCTCTACAGTGCCAACATGAAATCACAAAAGTTGTTTTCTTTTTTTTTTACCTGATTTTGGAAGCTGAAAGTCTGTTCATACATGTATATTTCCAGTACTTTAAACTACTCCCTGAATATCTTTTAAATATCTGCGTCCACTTTCGGTGAAAATTATACCTAAAATTAAATGCGAACTTGTACAAATCGTCCCGAACATAATGTACTTTCAAATGCAATCTCCCACACAAGGTAGTAACTAGACAGCGTCCTCTTTAGTTATTGCTAGGTATCAAATTCCACGGGTGCGCGTTGTTCGTTTTAACTGGAGTGCAACTGAAGTTTTCGCCGATTTCTGATTTTTATTATGATTTTGTTAATAATGTGTGCTCAAAACATTTTCAAGATTTATAAACCCGCCCGTCTTGCAAGTATATGGAACACAAGGAATATACGAACGAAGTTTCAGCTGATTTATTAATCAGGTAATAATGGAATAATTTTGTTATAAATTTTTTCGCTATGTAGCGACCCCTTTAACATTGTTTAATTATATCCAGGACGTCAGTGGCAGTGCAACGGAGACTGACGTCCTACCACTACCAGGAGTTTGGTTGACAGCATCATGTTTGTTAACATGGGGCTGGGAGTGGGAGTGGCATGAGTGGGACTGCAGACTGGGTAAAATTAAAATGTCCATGACATGTCTTTTCTTAGACTCTTATTTGTACAACGATACGTTCTTGGATGTCGTCACCAAAAACTTCACCCACACAAAACAAGTTTGATCCTGAAAAACTTTTAAAAAGAGTAAAGAACGTCAGAAAATACTTACACAAATTTGCAGACGACCTCGAAGAAGTGACATGAGTTGTTCAAGTTTGACGGCAAAATGAATATCGTCCTCGCACCCACGTTTTGTCATTATCGTACCGTTTCAATTTTCAAGAGGGGTCGAACATTTTTATAACGAGGTTATCCGAAACTGTCAAGTTGTCTAGACTGGTTCCATTACCTATAATAACGTATTGTTAAATGGTCAAGTTCCCAGCCTCACTGTTATATACAAAAACTTACACGTGGTTGCATTACAGGATGACAACAACGTGTGGTGGGGTTTGTGTGGAAATGCATCGAGATGTGTGGTTAGAACTAGAAATTGTGAGATAAATAACTCTCAAAATGGATGACAGTGATCTACAACAACGCCTATTGAGTAAACTCAGTGAATATGGTAATTATAAAAGAAGCAATCGGTGATTTTTGTTTTTTTGGGTGTTTGTGTTAGCAACTTCACTTGCTTGACTTTGTCTTGTTTTTATTTAGCCTATTTTATTTAACTTAAAATTTGAGTTAGCATGGTTAGGGCTAGCCCCACTAGTGTGGCAAGGATTTTTGACATCGGTTGAATCCTTAGCCACACGTCCAAGCCTATCTTTTGTGCAGCTCGTCCCCCAATCCGCCGCATCGAAACCTAACGGGTGCGGCGCTGGATTTTAACCAACTAAATGTGTCCACGTACCTCTTAGCTTCCCTCCGGTACTTTGGCTGTTGAAGTTACTAATACTAACCTTATTAAGGGCAAATAATCATTTGAATTTTGCTCAAAATTACTCCACACAAATAGACATCGGCTAGCGATCGGGGCCATTTTGATTACCCAAAATGCAATGCCATCACGAAGTCACGAGAGTGCAAAAACATTATTCAGCGGCTGTTTCACGTGACAGCTACAGCTAATGAAACAGTTTAGAATACAAAATGCATGGAGTCAGAAAAAGTGCATGCACCAAATCTATGCATGGCATCGGTTGCATGCACGCATAGTTTGGTACTTGCACTTTTTGCTGACTCCATTCAGAAATTGTTTTTATACTCTCGCGCCACACGTGATTTCGTGATGGCATTGCATTCTGGGTAATCAAAATGGCCCCGATCGCTAGCCGATGTCTATTTGTGTGGAGTAATTTTGAGCAAAATTCAAATGATTATTTGCCCTTAATAAGGTTAGTAACTTCAACAGCCAAAGTACCGGAGGGAAGCTAAGAGGTATGTGGACACATTTAGTTGGTTAAAATCCAGCGCCGCACCCGTTAGGTTTCGATGCGGCGGATTGGAGGACGAGCTGCACAAAAGATAGGCTTGGACGTGTGGCTAAGGATTCAACCGATGTCAAAAATCCTTGCCACACTAGTGGGGCTAGTTTAGGGCCTGTTAATATTATTATTAACATGACTTTGACTTGAGTATGGGGCTAGACTTTTGTTTTGAGGAAATTGATTTGATTTTGTGATGGATGGATCGATGGTTCAGCAGTTGGCTTCAATCATATAGTGAGTTTGTACGAACATGACGAAGATGAGCGGTAGTCTATAACTTAAGTTATAAGTTATTGTTGTAGACTACTGATCCATTTTATTAAGCCCTACCCCTACGAATACGTATTGACCACAATCAGTAATCACAGCCTTGGCTACAGGGAGTACAGCAACATGGAAAGTCTGACAAAAGTATTATTACAAAATATTATTATTAATATTAATTAATTGGAAAATGTAAACACTTAGTCTTACTTAGGTTAACATGCTTTCTTTCATGTACTTAACACTACAGCGCACGCGTTTATGTCATGCAGTGTGGCATTGAAGAGATGCACATAACATTGTGCTGCCCACCACATGTACAGTGGTGATATAGCAAATGCTGTGATTGGTCAATATGTTTAGGGGGCAGGGCTTAATGGATCTGTCTGTTGCGTACACAACGTAACTGAATCCTCAGCGTAGTTACTATGGGTCGGGTGTGGCTGCAGTGGATCGGAGGGGTGCTTAAATGTTGCAAGAATTGATACTTTTGTTACATGTTCATTTTTATTCAGCATTCCATTTTTTTCATTCATGTAATTACATTCAAACAGGGGACAGCTTGCTGGAGGAAGACAGGAATGCCAAAAAGAAGAAAACGTCGACCAAACAGATGAAAAATAAACCCCACCCATCACATGTCAGCGACCACCAACCAATCAATTTGAAACAATCTTTGTCGACAAAAGACTCACTGTCAACAGCAAAAAGTAGGAAGAAGAAGAAAAAGAAGAAGAAATTGTCGGACGACAAATGTGATGATATCCCCAGAACTAAAGCAGCAAAAGATGGCATGGATTTTGAGGAGGAATTAAGACTTTTTAAAGAGGAACAATTGGAGAAGGCGAGGCTGGAGGAGGAGGCGGAGGAGACAGAAAGAAGGGAGGGAGGAGGAACGATGAGAAGACCTCCCCCAGAGGTCATCGTGTTCAAGGATCCAAGCAGACGGAAAAAGAAAAGGGTTTGTGGCTAGATTGCCTTCTGTGTTGTTCAACAACAAAAAACAGTTGCATCCCCGCCCGACCAGAAGAAAAAAGCCCCCCAGCCCATTTTATTTGTATTTTTCCAAACAACTTTTTAACACCTACTGTAGACAACTCAAAAACATCTGGCACTCCAACGTAACGTACATTGATCGTTTACATATTAAGCATAATGTTATCCTGTCTCTAGACCAAACTTTGTTTACAAAAAGAGTGACCTTGCACATTCCAGGGCCCTTCTGGCAGGCAAGATAGTACATTGGTCATGTGGGAAATTTACATTCTGTGTAATAATTTCCACATAAATTTCAGAGTTCAAAAAATAACAGCTGAACAAGTTTACAAATCAGGCCTGATTTTTCATGGAGGCAATGGAGGCAACTGCCTTCGTTGACCTTGGTCATTGCCTTGAAATGTTCCAGTAGAAATTTACAATTTCTTCAGAGAGGTGCCCTTTACCAAGGAGAAAATGCCTTGGTGTCCTTGCCCTTTCAAGAACGAAGCAATCAGGCCCGAGTTTTGAGATGTGCCCCCTCTCTTCATTATCAAAAGTGTCATATCAAATCATATCAAACGTCTGATAGAAATCAGACAGTGTAGTAGATTTAATCTACTTTTTTTGTGCTGAATTGCTTTCCAGGTAAAAGAAGCGGACCAAGCCGCCGAGGCAGATGAAGGCAAGTTCAACCTGAAGAAAGCTCGTTACGAAGTCAGACAGTTCGGTCTTTCGGGATTTTCCTTCGAGGACCGGGAGAAGTGTGAGGCTGACCGAGCCGTGACCCTCGGTGCATGGGTGAGCAATTTTTGACTAATCGAAACGTTGAGACCGGTTAATGACTCACTCCGCGGCAGTAAAGTTATCTGAGAATTCCCCTCAATCCACTAAGCGAAAGTAGTAGTAGTCCCGTTTGATTTCTTACCTCCCCAGGTAGTACTTAGAAAGCAGGACAGTTCTTTTCAAAACTAAGTTGTCCCCCGAATTCCGAAATCTACTCCGCAGTAGTAGAATAATAACAGGACAAGTTCTCGCAAGAACAATCTTCTGTATATATAGCAAAGTAGATGTGATCATATGGTGTTACCGCAAACCAAATACACATCAATTTATAATTATTTATCTATCATTCAGAACCACAGTGGATGATATTGAATGGTCAGACAGTAGATGGTTGACTGTGTATTGTGTGGATGCATTCATCACATTATATCATATTGTAGACTGGCGTAGTTTATTTATCATTCAAAGCCACAGTGGATGATATTGAATGATCAGAGAGTAGGAGGGTTGACTGTGTACTGTGTACATGCATTCATCACATGGTAATTGGCATAGTTTATATATCATTCTAAACCACAGTGGACAATATTGAATGGTCAGACAGTAGGAGGGTTGACTGTGTACTGTTTACATGCATTCATCACATGGTACTTGGCATAGTTTATATATCATTCAAAACCACAGTGGATGATATTGAATGGTCAGACAGTAGGAAGGTTACTATTTTTATTATTTCAGGCTCCCAAACGAGAGTACATCAACTACAAGGAATTTACCTCAATACAGAAAAGCAAGAAGGAACAAGCGAGACAGCAGCGAGAGATGGTAAGATCAGTAGATCTTAAACTTACTCCACGAGCTATTAGAATTATTATTATTTTTATTATCATTTTCTGGTAATGAAACCAAGGATGCCTCAAAAGCGAACTTAATCACTGTAGCTCTCAAGCCTGAGGAAACCTGTAGATGAGGGTGCTTGCTATCTGAACCAGAAACACCGGGGTAAACCCCTACTCTTCCTCGATAAGTGTTCTGGGTTCTTTTACATGCACTACCTATCCTAGTACATGGGACCTACGCCTCAATGTCCCATCTGAAGGACAAAGCGACTATGGTAAAGTGTCTTGCTCAAGGACACAAGTATTGCAACTGGCCAGGGCGGGATTCGAACCCACATTCTGTAAACTACAGAAATCAAGCTTTTGATTTTCTGTCGCAGGATTCTGCAGAGCCAAACCCTCTGCCCACTCCATGGCTTAAACTGACCCCAACTCCTAATCATGTTTACAAATAACGTGTAAAGTTATCCTGCCTTACAACAATATTATGCATTACAAATAGTATGGTCTCATTTTGTACGAAGCGCGCATATTACACAAGCATACGCGCCCCAAAGACACTGCACAAAGCATATATAGATCAACGGTTTGCCGTTTCATGATTTTGACACTTTGTAATCGTCCAAAGTGCCTGTTCTCTCTGTATACATTCTGTCAACCTTTCTGGACAGGTAAGGATATAGTTTGACCTAAATTAAGGGAGATAAAGTGGCAGTCGGATAAGGGCGTTTTCGCTTACAGTCATGTTACTTAAAAATCTGTTTTAATCCCATGTTTTCTTGTGAAGGATCGTAAAATGGGCTACAGCGTGGCCAAGAAACCAACCACGGAGAAGATTAGAGTCAGGTAAGTTGAGATTGAAGTTTAAGTTTGATTTGTGTCGCACCGCGTTCAGGATCGTCGTTTGTCAGGACTTTTTTCAGCTGTACATTTTCCTGAGAAAATAAAATTAACTGTTGCTAACTGCTTAACAACCAAAAGGACCTTTTGTATAAATGCAAAAAGATTGTTAATCTTGGCTTTGTCAAATCAGGGTTTCTTTTGTGCCAGCAGTACTCTCAAAGAAAAATGATTCCAGCAAAATGAAAAATAAAAAAAAAAATCTTGTTGGGGTGGCTGGGAAAAAATGAACGATCCCTGGCGGCAAATAGCTAAACACAGATGTAAAACATCATTTCATTTTGAACTTCAGAATAACGCACGTCAACTTTTGAAATGTACAAATACACACAAGTTGACTGTGACTGTGATGTGAATGTGTCCCAAATGTGACACTCAACACCAAAATCAGGCACTTTGTGGTAAAGTGAAATTGCATTAAAAGTTTTTTTTTTTTTTAATGAAAGTCGCCAGACACACAAGGCCAATAAAGCACTCGAGGTGTGGGCTACAAATTAACTGTTTTTCCCAGGGGCCGTTGCCACCTACTCCTGGGGCTGAAACAGGGTAACCCCCTTTACAGTCCGTAAGGATGTAGGCTTGGGTACCGTCCATCAGAAGCCTGGCTGGTAGAGCAGAAGGCTCTACCTCCCCAACTTTCACGAAGCAATTATGGTTAAGTGCCTTGCTCAAGGACACAAGTGTCATGACCGGGACTCGAACCCACACTCCGATGACTCAGCCACCAGAGCTTGAGTCCGACGCACTAACCACTCGGCCACGACACGCCAAAAGGCGGCTACCAAAACATCGGCCATTATATAAATGTGCAGTGAAACATTCTACATCTAGAGAAATACTTACATTTATAGGTCCTAACTAGATGTCATTTAAAAGCTCTTTTTTCTCATCTATTTGATAAGCAAATCAACCCAGTTTTGAGATTTAGAAGGAAGTAGTGCCTGGTTTCGCCATGGACCAACGCAAATAATTACGACCAAAATCATTCAATGGGAGACTTTGGAACTATAGGTGGCAGCAGACTTACCAGGTATATTGTCATTGTTTACGTAGTTATGAGCATGCGCTTATTTCCTGGCACAATGGATATACCTGGTAAGTCTGCTGCCACCTAGCGTCCTCAAAAGTCTCCCATTGACTGTCGATACATTTGTAAGTAAAACAAATGATTTATTTCACAGAAACCAAGGATTTTGGCGGGACCCTACGCAGGACAAGAAGTTCTTCATAGACGGCCAGATCGGGAGATACAAACAAGGTGTTCAGGTCGTCAGTAAGAATGACATTGCCAACGTCAAATCAAGCAGAGGAAAGCGATCAAGTCGGACAAGCAAGATCAAATTCTAATTCAACGCTAAATTGTTCATAAGACGAGATATAATATAGGCAATTATAACTAAAAGTCCAGAAATCGTAATTTGAAAGCTTGCTTTAAAGTTGGTTTTGCATAAAACTGACCTCCCAAAATTTTTTCTTCAAAAGAGGTTAGCATTCTTGAGATATTGGCGAAAATCTGGAGCGGTTATTTCCACACACAAGGATCCAAAAATGCTGAAACTGCACGCTTTTCATTACATAAAAAAAGGCTTCATGCCTGAAGCCCTTCTCAGATTCAAGTATTTTAGCGAGAAATTACGTCTTTCTCAAAAACTATTACAAAGGGAGTCGTTTCTCTCAATGTTTTATATCAACAGCTCACCGTTGCTCCTTACCAAGTCAGTTTTTATCATTTATTTTGGAGTAATTACCAATCCCAAGTGATCTTTCTTTCCTGGGTCATCTGTAAAAACTTAAAAGTCATTTTTTTGTTTTAGACAAAACAACATAGACTGTAGGTGTTTGGGCATTTTGGATCTTTCCCCTCCATTTCGAACGGATAGCATAATAGCAACCCTATGTCTTTTTTCACAACCATTGGAAAGATCTGAGCTTTCTCTTTCCAACCATTGTAAGACAGTGAACATGGACAAAACTACAGCTTTATAACAGCCCATTGTGGGTTTACATCATAACCTGCCAAGTGTTGAAGGTTCTTTGCTGTTTAATCATCCGTTATTTTACCGTGTCTTTTAAAATTCTGTGACATAACAGAATGAAATAAATGAAAAATTAACCATGAAAAGTTTACAATCAAATCAGGTAAATCTTTTATTACTTTACATATTTACAATGTTTACAATTACATAGCATTCTCCAAGAAAACCCCAATCTTTCAGAACTCATTGTGGCCTTCTTCCAGGCACACAGAGTACTTTTTGTCTCAGTAACAGAAGGTCCTAAGCAATAAAATGGCTCCTGACAAAATAAATATGGCATTACTGTGTTATTGTTGCTAGAATTACCCCAAAGACATGTTGACTCATTCCAATGTAGAGTTTAACCTTCCAATAATGACTTATGAATGCCAGAAAACCGATCAAACTTTCACACTCAGTTTTCTCAAAAACACAATTTTGCACATTATTGCTTAAAGCCCCAGCTTAACATTGGTAAACTGACTGTAAATGCTTCCATTCTTTGCAAAATTCAAGATATTTGTAATGAAACCAATGTGTGAAAATGTCAGCTCAATTCGTTGTTTCACTAGCGAGAAAACAGTAAAAATGCATTCAGCATTTTGTATGCATTCCTATAGGCAGATTTTTTCTTCTCAGTGAGACGAAAACAATTTTTGAATCTTATTTCATGTACTATTTAAAAACGATAACACTTCAGGCAGAAATATTTCAAGTAAAGTTTTCTACCATCATTATCTTTATAAATACTATGTAAGGTATATATATGTAAATCTGTGAACATTTGTGTTTTTCTTCTCACCAATGTTGAGCTGGGGCTTTAATGCCCTCTGCCTACACCCCCCCCCCCCCCTCCCCCACGATCCAATAATGTACTGTGTGGCCATAAATAAGAATTAGGACAAGTTTTTTCAGAACTAATTTCTACTCAAAAGTAGCTTTGAGTAATTTCTACTCAAAAGCCACATGCTGAACAAAAAACAACATTCTTTTGTAGACCAGAGCTGACTTGTGGTCGAGACTAACTGCTTTAAACCATCCCCAATGGGTGTAACCTAACATTGCCGACTTCAAAGATTTAACTAGTTTTATTTACAAATATTACATCTGTACAAATATTTCAGTCTCTTTATCTTTGGTTTACAAACCCTCATAAACACCACATTAATGGCAATTTACTCTCTATAGAGACCCCACAGCAGCTGCAAGTGGCTTGTACCAAAATGCCAATGACGGCCGAAAACGGTCGCAAGATTTGACCTACTTTCCGTTCAACAAATGTAAAAGGTCAAAACAAAGGTCATGTTGACATACTATCTACACTTCTAGACTTCCAGCCAATTGAACAGGAACATTCATGTTGAAAAAAAAATGAGCAAAAACAGCCAAGTCTGGGCCACTGGAAATGGGTATTAACATCTTGACTGCCGTGCATAATTTCACATGGCATTCCCATTTGCCAAGTGTTATGCGCATGCACGCATACTGAATAGGTACTAACTTAAATAATTTGAACATAAACCTTTTATAGAAGCATGTCCTCACCACTGCCAGCAGTGTATTAATTGCGCCCTCAGTGATGCCAGTGTATTATATTTACAATGCAAAGACCTTTCATTCTCTACGAGTATACTCGTATCGGCAGCAAGTGGAACACCTGTTAGTATCAGTATACTCGTAGTTGGCAGTCAACGTGTTAAAAAACACCGTCCCACATCCTCTGGACTCCTCTGTATCCTCGGCTCTACACCTCCGAATCACCTCAATAGACCGATTGCGCGACCAGTGTTGACATGCGGTCACGTGACCTCCTACTGGGTATAACGCCATATCAGCTGATGGCAAAATACGTGCAAAGAGATATGCCGTGACACAGAGTGAGTACAAAAACAGTCCATTTCACTTTTGTTAAGTGATAAGTTAGTTAATCTGCCGCTTTATTTGAAGTAGTATGTTGTGGCATTAATTTAAATCACATCTCTGTTTCATAATTTAACAGAATTCTACTAAAAAGAGGTTTTTTTTCAGTCATGCACTACCGGCGTCGGACGACTATGTAGCCACCCGCCTGTTATTTTGTTTGTAATGTAGGCCTAAAACACTGTTTAAAAAAAGGGTAAAGAACGTTGGAAAAGTGAGCATTTATACCTAGCCTTGCGAAATTTTAAATGGGCAAAGGAATCACACAGTTTCGGAAAGCAATTTCTTTGGATGATTTCAGCTTCAAAACTTTGAAATTCTTGTGTTGCGATCGCGGTCGTCTGGCCTAAACGTTCCATGGTGTACTAGTACACATCATGCACATTTATACGGTACTTTTACAATTTTCAAGACTTGCTGGAACTGTCCTTACTGGCTTTATTCAGCCACTCGAAGGTATGTGGTACATACTCTGGAATATTTTTCACAGATTTCGAGAAAGAAAAGCCTCGATCGAATAAACTAAATGCAACAATCATCATGTACCGTACCGCACTTTCCTATGGAAGACGTCGTGTGTGTTTACAATTTCATACAATAGGTCACGTGACATGGACCGCGCTATCGGTCTATTACAGAGATGAAAATGAAAAATCCACGAAACACCGATGGAGGGTTTGGTGGCTACATGACAAGTTCTCACAAGAACAATCTACTGTGTACAGCAAATCACATGGTGTTGCCGCAAACCAAATATACATTATTTTACTTGTTTATCAAACAATCCTTAATCAGCCACCACATTACATTATGAATTACTATCCTGTTAGTGTTGATAAGTGTGACATAATTCCACTGTAAGCCACGCCCACTTCACACAAACTGGCTCCATCGATTGACAGTTCCTAAGCCAATAGGAAATGCTTTGAACTTGTTGTCGTTGATGATTTATGTAAGAACAACATAACTTCTGGACTTGCCTTTCACGTGTGTCTTGCAAAGACTCAAGGCCTTATCAGAAATACCGGTTTCTTTCAACGAAGGAATAAGTGCTTTTTGGTAAAATAACACAGTAACGTATACAACCTTTGGAACCGGAAGTAGCTAAACCCATTGGTGTGCAGCAGATGTGCGTGCGTGTGACGTAACGACTTGCCAATAGGATACCTCATACATATTCATCATCGAGAGCCGACTTCTCACCGGTCCATTCGGCAGCACGTGCCAGAAGCTATTTTTGCTGTTTACCAAGCGCGCATGCTAGTATTCACGCACAGATTAAATACGCATGGTGAGCAGATTGTCGCACGTGTAACAGTCTACTACACATGCGCATTAGGAAGCACTCATGGAACTGTGGCACGGGTGTAGTGCAAACATCACCCTAGCTACACAATCATGAACACAGCTGTTTGAAAAATCTAGGGCAGAACTCTGCATTGGCCTTTAAATGGGCTAAAACAAAACATGGTCTCTATGGGTTCAAAACATGGTCTCTACAAGCGATATTAATTATCACCTGGTACCCTGCCTGATGGTGATGAAACTCAAGAGACCCAGCCAGAGTAACCGTGCATCTAACTGTAGAGTTGAAGACCTCCCTATTCTGAACGGGTAGAAGAAATCGTTGGGCAGCTTGTCCTCGAAGCCAGGGTCCTCGGCGAGGATGACCACCGGTCGTGTTGAGGCATCGATGAAAGAAACGGAGGAGACGACCTCGAACTGCTGGAGGAGGGTGTCGGGACCGGTCTGGCAGAAGGCACCTGAGCACTGGAAAGCAAGCAAGGACAATCGGGACATATTGCCATTAGAGGGACACGCTGCCTTTGGATTGGGCGCTTTGGGGGCTATAAAAAGCATTGGTTATAATAATAACAGCTAGGATCCTGCGAAAGACCCTCGAGATCTAAGGCTACGGGACGTAGCCCGACTTGAGGAGTTACCGGCACAAAGGAAAATGAGATCTTTCTTTTGCATGCTGTGATATCATTAAATAATAATAATAATAATAACAATAATAATAATAATAAAAATAATAATAATGTAAATTTGCTTAGCAAAAATAACCACCACACTGGTAACAAGAAAAAGCAAAGCAAGTTGACAAAATAAGTTCATAAATACAGCTCAAAAGCATCCTTGAACAAGAACGTTGTTAAGTTCCTCTTGAAACTTGGCAAAGACGGAGAAAGATGCAACACGGTTGGAAAGATCTTTAAAAGTAGCATATAATGGTTCGCAAAAATAACCCTTGAAATTGTGTGGTTTTTGTTTAACTTTGTGACAGAGCACAGTCTGCCATTTTGTCGAACCAAATTTTTGACTCCACAAAATGACGGACGGTATGTTTCTATGCAGAGGTACATTTATAGGCAAGTTCGCGCAAGGACAATTGTCGACTATTGTTCAAACTAACTTCACCCGAACGCTGTCTAGTCACCTATGGTTAGTCAACGCTAGTCAACTATTTGGAACCAGCCTACTGACGGTGGTCGCTCAATGGTTGCTTCGCTGGTTATCACAGGATTTGATCGTTCTTAACTGTAACAAACTGCATGGGAACCACGACAAAATAAAAATAGCGGAATCGGCGGAAGAGAAGAACATGTGAGCAGGCCTATGTTTATAACAATGCAAACATATTACTGGAGGCCGCCACGTTGACATTACACAATTTAGCTCACGCTAGTTCGACTAGAGCCGTTCGCGCTTTAATATTAAAGCGCATGCGTACTGTTAGACACAAACCGACCATTGGTTGACGATGGTTGCTGCACGAACTTGGCCTATGTTTATTGAATCACAGTCAGTGTTTCATTGCATGAACAACTCCTTAAGAGGATAAGGAGTAATTTCAAACAGCAAAATTTTAAAGAGATTTGAAGGCAATGTGTCTTTTTAAAGGTTTGCATCTTTAAATCATTGTGTCAGTGGAAAGAACACAGCCTTTAGTGATACGAGTTTGAAACTGCTTGAGCGTTGATCTTACTCAAGTTATCCCGGCTGTACACACAAACCCTATTATCTTCAAGCAAACTTGAATCCTCAATTCTGATTGTTCGATCCATAGCAACGAGAGTGTGATATATAGTTTTATGTAAGTGATATACAGATGCTCATCATTTGATTGGTGGAACTTACATCACATGACATTCAATATTACTCCAATCCCCATCAGCGATCAAAAAGTCCTATTCCCCCATGGAGAATAGTATTTCCCATTCAACAGTTAGGATCATCCTTGTTCCCAATATTTTTGAGTAGCGAAAACAAAGTAGCACCTGTGCAAAAGGTTGTAATATTATTGCACCCCGCGTATTGCGCTGTTCTACCTCCACGTACTTTGCTATTCTAAGCTGCGCGTCAAGTTTGCTTGAAGATAAATCCATTATCACGCGCGCATTGAGTACGGAAAAAATATAGCATGTAACATGTGTCACAAGGTTGGTGTGTACATGAAGTCGTCCATGTTCTTTCGAAACAAGGGGTTTTAGAGTTTTCAGGGTGTGAGGTGGACGATGAACCTGGGTCGATTTCACAAAGCACTAAGATTCATCTTAAGATGAGCTGTCAGTATTTACCATAGTAATTTGAATGGTGACATCACACTTTGCTTAGCAATTACGATTGATTTGCACTCAAGATCAATCTTAATGTGAAATCGAGCCCGGGTCTATTTTGATTTTGTCTTGTTTGTGTTTATTCTATTTTCTCGACTTTGACAGTATTTCAGACAGAAACTTTTTTTCGGTGGAAGATTACTAATAAAAAACTATTTTGGATGAATACCAATCCTTTATTCTACCTTTAATATCAATTTACCAAAAAAATCCTACAATAAAACCATTTTAAATGCTCCAGATTGCACAGTAGAGCTTTTCAAACCAAACATAAACATAAAATAAAACATTCCGAGGACCTGGTTTCAATTCAGCGTGATTTGGCCACGCTTGTAATATTTGGGTCCAGAATGCCCCCCCCCCCAGTTTTGAAAAAATCCTGGGGAAACCCTGGTCAGGACATAATCGGTTTTAATCTCACCTTGTATTTGAGTGTCCTGCCCTCAGCGTAGTTGTACCTGACCCCAAGGATCTTAGCTTGTGGGTTCGCCAGGGAACCAGCGTTAGCGTAAATCACCTCAATATGAACTCCCATCACCATGTTGTTGCATGTCCCTTCAATAGTACTCTGAAGACAGAAAAAAATAGTTCACAAATCAAGCTACTGCTATACACATAAGGACTGGCAACGAGGGCAATAGTGCACGTCTATTCACCCCGAGGGCCTGTGAGTGACCAGGAGAGGGTCCTATTTATAGAACGTTCTCCTGGTCACTCACAGGCCCGAGGGCTGCATAGACGTGCACTATTGCCCAAATAATGCCAGTCCATGTGTTTTATAACAAACCTCAGTCCAAAATGTCATGTGAAAACAATATATTTTCAGGACGCACGGTTTTACAACTGTAAACTGTTATGAGAATTGTAAATCTCTTGAGGGCGCTGTTTACCAGTCAATAGTTTTGGGGTTTTTGAAACCATTTCCCGCTTTGCGAACTATTTCCCCCAAATGAAGCGCGTGCGGTGCGTTGACGCGCGTCAAGTTCACGGTGGTGCAGATTTCATGCACTAGGCTATATTAGTTCACCCCACGTGACCGTGTTTCAGCCAATCAGGATAAAGGACCAGGGAGAGGTGTGTTATAAAAGTGACAATAACTAGTAAACGTCCAGTTCTCCATCTTACTTACGGGTACAACCATGTAAAAATCTCTTTTGGGAGGAGTGGTGGCCAAGGATTATAGAGCGCCGAAGGCGCAAGATGGAAAACTGGGCCTTTATCTATTGTTGGAAAGTGAAATATGCATGGGCGCTATTTCGGCAAGTGAATGCTTTGTTTGCCTTTGATAGCAATGGTCATTGTCTGCACTGATCTGCACGTATCAGTGTTGTATCAATAGACCTTTATCATGCTGCAACCATCTTGGTCATGTTCCCTGTGTCCAATAACAGTAATAAATGCCAATATTCATTGTACAAAAAGGAACCAGACTATTTGCCCTTCCAGCCTCGGTTTGAGTTACATTGGTTTGAATGGGAGAAAATCAAGATGGCCACACCATGATAAAGGTTTGTAGAGTCCCTTGCCGAAATGGCGTCCAGTGAGATTTCACATTTCAGCCAGAGCTCCCAATCATGTGCCTAAAGCGCTCTATAATCTTTGGTGGTGGCTCTGAAAAGAGCCGGTGTGGTCTTGACGTTTCGAATCAGTTTACTCTGCTCGTCTTCAGTACAACGGTTAAAGTTTGAACGGTTGAACATCGGCCAATAAGACTGTCTGGACTAGTCCATTTTATCTGAGGGTGGAATTATTTTAAATACTGTAATAACCACTGAATGTTTACACAAGAGAGCATTCGTAAATTTTTTTTTTTTGCTTCAGAAATTTAATAAATCATCAAACGAAGCTCCTTAGCTTGAACGAAATTTGTTACCTGTCTATTTTTAACGTTGCGCGACAAACTTGCGCCAATCCGTCCTCCGACGAAGCATTGTTATTCATAATCAGTTTATGCAATGAACGCATATGCGCTGAAAATGAGAAGCGTTCGCGCAGGGGCAATGCCTGGATGTAATTATTGCGCTCCACACACAAATAAATTTTTTCAATTAATTACTCTGTCAATATTGGTAGATTGTTTTTGGTTCGATATCTCATTTGAATGTTAATAATTTTGGTGAAACTACAAAAATAGCAATTCAACATTTGGATTCATTTTTCAAGGTAAAACCGGCTTGAGCACTGATCGTACGACTTAAAGGTCCCATGAATTATTTTTTTGTTATTGGTTAAAAAAATAAAGTATGCCTATTATAGTATATCTTTACTTTTTTTCACCTTTTTTACATGCGTATTATTCGTAGAAATAACTATTTCTAAAATTAGGGGGTTGTCATGCTCTGCCCACCCTTCCTCATTAACATAAAATCTGTGACGTAGACAGTGGAACGGCTGACCAGGGCCATGCGTGTGACAATAACATACAATGCATTGTTGACCTCTCGTCACCAGAGCCGTCTTCGAAATGTTTTACCACAGCCTACGTCATGGATCATTGCGCAATCAAATGGCACACATTTTCGGGGCTCAATTAAAGTGTATTAACGCATAACAGACACATCAAAATAGTCAATACTATGTTTTGTTAATTTCAAACCATATATTA
The DNA here is from genome assembly GCA_911728455.2 of Marthasterias glacialis. Taxonomy (NCBI): domain Eukaryota; kingdom Metazoa; phylum Echinodermata; class Asteroidea; order Forcipulatida; family Asteriidae; genus Marthasterias; species Marthasterias glacialis. The sequence goes on along the minus strand of OU452220.1, from coordinate 13,142,320 downwards.
AGCCACAAAAATGTTCCGTGACAAAAAAACCTCTTCATGGGCCCTTTAAACAATACTCGGGAAGAAGAGCGCGTTTGACGCCATGCACTGGACGTTCTAAAGTCTCATATTAGCAACTTACCGATGGGGAACCTATGATGTCCTCTACAATTATTGGAACCCAGTCGCCGACAATCTCCACGTCGGAGTTGCCGAACGTGGCCACGTATCCCCGCATGTCGCCGTTCAGGGCGTTGAGGGCAGCAGACTGAATCAAAGAGCAACTGTCGGCAGTCTCGCTGTAGGTTACGCTGTATATAAAAACCAAACGTGTCACACTGGACTGATTTCTGAAGCAATGTCTCAGTTCAGCACTTCCATAAATGTGATTTGAATTTGATTTGAAAATGGTTTGTTTATAATCGACCATCTGTACCGATGGGAGCAAGTTCGGGTGCTGACTTTTAGTCAATTTGTGATTTAAACCACGCATGCGTGATCTGTTCTTCACTCGAACGCGTCTAGTCGAGTGACTAGTCAATATAGTAAATTTAAGTCAATGTATGCTTGTTGAGCAGACGATAGGATTTAGAAAGTTAGCATGTCATTTTCAAGTTCATTTTCTATGTTTTTTCCCAGCTATTTTTATCTCTACGTGCAATAATTAACTAAATATTTCACTGCAAAGACAAATTATTGTCATATTCAACCAAACCCCTCCGTTATCGTTGAACTACTCTTTAATTGTGACGTAGCACGCGAATTGACTAGAGGAACAGTGCTCCGGGGCTAGGTTGATTCAGTTGGACTAGCTAGTCAAACCACGTAGCGTTCGGCTGACATCTAGATCGACTATGGTTAAGTCTAGTCGACTCTTGTCACCCACCCAAACTTGCTCCATGTTGCAACAGACGCGATCTTTTATGACAATTTCTATTTTGGCCTGTACATGGAAGCCGCATCAAGCTCTGTAAGTCTCAACGCAGCCAGCTTGAGTTGCTTACTGACCAATCATGGAAGGGGTTTATGAACGAACATGTGTGCGTCAAAAAATGTACAGTCATTGTCATCAAAGATGGCTGATTTTTCCCAGGGTTGTGCCTACGCCAGGCAGCAGCGGGCACGACGGGCACAACACCCGGCGCCTTAGCAAAATGCCTAGCACTCAAGCAAAATTTACCAAAAATGCACTATTATGTGACGGCCGAAGTGAATTGCTTCGTTTCTGCTTAACCATGTTAACTTTGTAATCATGATGTTGTTTAGTTATTTATTTTAGCACAGAGGGTTTTGAACTGGGCTGGGCCACGTCTAGTCGAGTACTTCGCACCGCAACTACTCCCGACCAGCCACGACTTTTCTCACAGCGCATTATTTTGTGAAGGATCGACTAGAGAAGTGCAGCACACACAACACAATACATTTTGTACATACTTGATTACTGTGGTGTAAAATAAACGTGATACAGTGCCTGCACTGATGTAGAAGGGACACCATAGGTGTGACATTTGGTGTCCCTGTTACATTGTGACATATATCCTTAATTTTCTTATGAACTTGGCATAAAGTTTCTGTTGAACCTTGTATATTTGTTTGTTACTTCCATAATATTGAAAAAAATGTGTTACAAGCATGGTGTCCCTGTTACATTGTTACCTTGAATTTTCAAGATTACTAGCAAAAATATCAGGTAAGATGGTGTGGAAAGGATTTGAAACTCTCTGAAACACTTTCAAAACCCAAATAAAAGGTGATGATTGATAAACATAAATTAGAATCAACATTTTTGCAAACAAAAGTGATAATATTGAAAAAAATGTCACAAAATAGGTCCCGCCTTCATGGAATGACCCGTGTACATGTACATCCATGGAGCCACGAACGACACGAAATCGGACAGAACAGCGAGTTCTTGCATGCACTGGGTGTTCAATGTACTGGACTATTCCATTTATTAATAGGTAGATTTTCCCATGATGTCCAAATTTAATATATTCGTTGAAATTAAAAAACTTGTCGTATAAGTGTAATCCTCAAGGAAATAAAATGACTTGGAATTCTGAGAGTACAGACACGTCCTAGCCATGTACAGCGTTTACAAGTGATTTTAGAAATAAGCTTACTGGGCGACCTTACTACAGTCGACTCTCGTTAATACGAGGTCCGCCGGACTGGCCTGTTTTTCTCGTATTAACCGAACCTCGTATTATCCGAGCGCGGTATTAACAATGCACAGTGCATGACATAATGGACGCACGTAAAATGCACACGTACTGCAATGGAAACTGCATAACTGTGATGATTTACAGGTACATGTACCATACAAACATACAACATTTTGGGCAAATAAAACTCTTTTGATTTAATTAATTTATTTCGAAAGTCAATTTATGAAACAATTTACATTTTTCATGACTGAAAAGGGAACGCATATGACTTTAACTTGCCGTTCTTGGCAGCCAAGTTTCGGTCGCAACAGCCAACATGACAAGTTGAATGTTGATTTTCATTGGTTGTCACACCGTACCTTAGTAAGTAATGCGAGATAGCTCATAGCCAAGGCGGGATACCAGCGAACAATAAACGGTCTGGTGTCCGCCTCTCATCTGCGTTGTACTACCATTTAATAGACTGGTACCATTGCCAACGCTCAAATAGCACCTCTATTGATCATGATCAACGGAGCGGTAGCACATGTTTTGAAAGGCTGGGACGTCAATTTTTCACCTCAATGAAGGTAAACTATCGATGCCCAACAATTCATTCCCCAAACTAGCTATAAAAGTAAGACAAACAATACATTTGCTTGTTACGGGGCTGCAAGAATACCTCGTATTATCCGTGTTCTCGTTATGACCGTGCTCGTATCATACGTATTTAAATGCATTAAAACACGCACGGGGCAGTTCAGGACCGACAAAATACCTCGTATAAACCGGAACCTCGTAACATCCGAGCTCGTATTAACGAGAGTCGACTGTACATGCAACCCTGGCGCCTGTGCATTGCCTTCGTGCTCATTGGATCGCTGGGTGACTCTTCTTATGAATATGGATGAGGCTATGTGAACCGGAGGCTGTTGTGTTACACGTCTGTAATTGGTTAAAGCCCTACACTGAGTAAGATTATTGTTCATTGTGATGGGTCACCTGATCATGCAGCCTGTCCTCATATCCTCCCCAAAGGTCACCGGTGTCCTGTTGTCTGGGCTGGTCTCACATGATCCAATAGCACTGCTCTTGATGACCGTCAACCAGTTATTGGGATCGCTGCTTAACTCAATGGAGTATCTGAATGAAGGCAATGACATGATAGGAACAAAATAAGGAGGTCAACCAAGAAAAAAAGGGGAAAAATCTTACAAGTTAAAAAAAAAAAAAAAAGAATTTTGTTAAATCCTTACCCCAAAAAGACTATTGTCCAAACCAACAGCGGAAGAACCGCCAATTACAGGAAAGGGTTAAAAAAGATAACTTAATCTGCATATTTTATAATATAGAGTCATAAAAATACCTAAATGTTAAGAATTGAAATTTAAGATATTATATAAATAAATACTCATAAATAAATACATAAAGTAAATAGATAAATAAATAACCAACAAATAAATACACTGTAAATCAGTAAATAAAACTAAAATAAGTATATACATATATTTTGTTTGTATATATGTATTTTTCTTTTAAATTGAAAGACAAAGTTTAGTTTCAGTCTAGTTTTCTCTCCATCATAAACAATTATTGCATTTCTACCCACAAGTCCTTTTGGTTGGTAAGCATTTTCGCAAGAGCTAATTCTCTTTTCTCATGAATATTCAAAGGGTCATTGATACCTTGTTACCCCGTCAACATCCTGCGTGACCCGATTGCCTGCCAGCAGAGGCTTGCCTACCACATAACCGGGGTTCCCACTCCTAGGGAACGTATTGGATTCATCGGCCTGTATTAGGGGATGTAAAGACAACATATTATCAGAAAAAATGGGAAAAACAACTCATCTGAGTTTTGATCTACTGTGCATTCTCCTTAACCAGTTGCCGCATGAATTTTTTTGTCCCGTCCCCTTGTCGGGATTCTTTTGGGAGAATTGCCGGTATCATTTTTCTTTGAGGGTACCGCTTGCATAAAAAACACCCTGACTCGATAAAGCCAAGAGAAGAAAGATTCTCTTTACTGGATCATCCGTTTTGTTGCTTGACTGAGAAAACGTCAAATTCATGCAGAGTGAATTGTAAAACACCTGCCGATACCTACGGAGAGGGAGTGGCACTAAACACGGAACCATGGCTCGATTGCCGACTCACTCTGACTTACCACCAGTCAGCCGAAATACAATGAATGAACAATGGTGGAAGCCTCTCGATGCCTCGTAATCCCCTTCTTGGAACAAAGGGACAAAGGTCTATAATCATGATAATAGGGGATTACACAAAAAATCGCCTCTGAATGGCCACAAAATGCGTAAACTCTATCTTTAGAGATCCGACCTTGTTGCACCGACACAACGATATAGACCTTTGTCATGCTGTGGCCATCTTGATTTTCTCCCATTCAAACCAATGTAACCAAACCGAGGCTGGAAGGACAAATAGTCTGGTCCCTTTTTGTGCAATGAATATTAGCATCTTTTACTGTTATTGGATACAGGGAATATGACCAAGATGGTGGCAGCATGATAAAGGTCTACTGTAATTAATGCTACGTGTACAGCTGTCGCAACCCACCTTCACAAATGCTGTTGAGAACTTCTGATTGAACAGCAGGGCACCGGGCCGGATGCTACCGAGTACCAGTTGAACATCTGCCTTGTCAATGAGTCCAGAACCATTCTGGGTTATTGTATACGCAACCTGAGAGATTTATCATAAATTTATGCATTAAAAATCAGTTAAAACCGATTTTTCTTTTTAAGACAACACAACTCACACATACAAGTATCAGCTCAGAACTATAAGGTCATTAACATTTCCAAACTAAAAAACAGTTTTAAAACTCAAAAGACTAATGTTTGTCTATCCAAAAAGTAGTTTAACCTGTTATTCTAAACTACTTTTTGGATAGACAAACCATTAGTTTTTAATTGTTAAATCTTATTTACTGTTTTTTAGTTTGAAAATGTTAACGACCTTTTGTCGATTACGGAAGTTAATGACCTTATAGTTCTGAGCCGACGATATACACTTAATCCAAGCAGCTCCTTCCTGGTGTTTTACACCACTGACTAACGACTAATAATAACAATAATAATATTGTAAATTTGTAAAGCGCCGGTATCCATCAACTAAATAACGCTCAGGGCACATAGCAAATACAACAACCACACACTGGTAACATGAAAAAGTAAAACAAGTTGACAAAATAAGTTCATGAATACAGTTCAAAAGCATCCCTGAACAAGAATCTTTTTAAGTTCTTCTTGAAACTTGATGGAGAAAGACGCACAACAGATGAGAGTGAGTTCTACATCTATGGCTGTTACATGCGAACGCGATGCGACAAATACACGTCAGCTGCGCATATGTACCAATCAGCACGGAGGATTCACAGTGTGTGTGCGTTGACGCGCGTGTGACGGCCATAGCTACGGTGGTGTAAACGCACCATGAACGAGCTGCTTGGAATAAATTATGAGTGCAACAGAAGCAGTCAGGTGGGAAAGAAGTGAAATGAAAGGAGCAGAAGATGAACAAACGAAAATAATCAACAAGCGAACAAAGAGGGCTGGGAGAGGGGGGTGGCGCGGGAGTTAGAAGGAGTTGGCTGGTGCAACCACAAATGATATTATTGATAATACTAACAAAGATTTCTAGTGCGCACATATCCACCATGCTGGGAGCTCAAGGCATGGAGACAAAGAAAAATCGAGAATGCAAACAATAACAAACAAAGCAGACGTACAAATCTACATCCTCAACGAAGACTTGTGACATAAGATGAGTTTTAAGTAGCAACTTAAATCTAGTACTATTACAAGATTTGAGTTGAGAAGGAAGATGATTCCAGAGTCTCGGAGCTGATACAGAAAAAGACCTATCTCCCCCAGGGTTCGTTTTGAAACTGGTTCCGATAGGAGTGACATGTTGCCGGAGCGCAGATTGCGTGATGGAGTGTCGACTTGAAGTAGTTCAGAAATATAGGTTTGAACAATGTTATTTAAAGATTTGTGAACAATCAGCATGAGTTTGAAAACAATTCTCTGTGAAATAGGAATTCAGAGATTTCGAGATTGGAGTGATATGGCATGACTTTCTGGACAAAGTTTACAACATGAGCTACTGTGTTTTGTATGCACTGAAGACGAGATATCTGATTCTGCGGGAGGCCATAAAGGAGAGCATTCCCATTATCGAGCCGCAATGTGACAAGCGTAAAACACAAAGGCGAAAATCAAAGGTGGGAAAACGAGACAAAGTTAATTAATTTGATAATGAATATGAAAACAATTCTTGAGGGGGCATCTATTTACCTCGAGCACAACATTATGACACTGTCCTGTCATTGCATCATAGACCGGTGTCGGTACCATGCCTGGATCATAACCGCAGTCGGTCTGGTTCCCCGTAGCATCCTGGCACATTACGGGGCTCTGTACACTGAGCTCTACCAGCGACTCATTCACATAGAAGCTGTAGAACTCCACAGTGCCGTTGACTGTTGGTGGCGTGTAGTTCTGAACTGGTAGGTTAGTTATTAGATAGTCTGGAGTCTGTCAAACAAAATTGAATAGTGCCTTTAAATACATGTAGTAGCCTATAGGTTTTCCCACTCAATTTTAGCAAAAAGTGATTCAATGGGACGCTCGAATTTTACACTGGACCACAGGCCCGAGGCCAGTGATTTTAGCCTTGGGCCAGTAAACTCATGACTGGACAAGTCCAGCAGTCTTGTGTTTTTCAATTGAATAATAATACCTCACTGTGTAACATCTTTAACAAAAAGAAACACGGGAAATGATGTTCAAAATGTTGACTTTGAATCTGAATTCTGAGTATCAAAATATACTTAGGCCCTACCCACAAGATAAAGGAGACAAATCTTCTCTTAGTGCTTGTTCAAATAAAAAGAGTTTCCATTTTAAACTTTGTAGAAAGTTCTTTCTCATCAAGATTCTGGTCTTGTAAAATAAATTCTGGTCCGGTAAAGCTACAAGCCCTGCGGTCTTGTGGAATGTTACCCCGAATTCGAGCCCTGACAACGGGCCCTTTTTAACAGTTCTGAGCGTGCGCGCACATGCTCAGTACTGCGAGTGTAGTTCTGAGCATGCGTACTAGTGGTAAGAACCGTGAAAAAGGACCATTCAAAAGTTTCCCATTGTATCAACACGCATTCAAATTCATGCATGTTTCCCTAATTCATTCAATTTAGTTGTGTTTTTTTAAGCTACTTCTTTATTTCAATTTCCTTTTCGTGCGCACATGGGTTCATTCTTAACTCATTCAGGTTACTTTCAGTCATTCTACTTTCTTTTTAGACTTTCAAGACTACATTTTCACCATTCTTCAGTCGAACTTCTACAAGCTATTTACAGCTGATCAAATTGAGATGGTTGACCAGCCTCTTGCTACCGGATTTTTACGAAATTGAATGATCTTTGCGATCTAATGAATTTGGATGATCTTATTTCGACCTTTGAATGCTAAACTGTTGAAAATGAATTAATACTTCTTTTGACCGTTGAATGCTGATGCGACGGTGCAGTTATTTTCGAACAAAATCGAACGAGTCGGGCATTAAATTGAAAGAACTTTTGTTGAAATGGTCAGGAAAAACCTACAGTTTCATCAAAACACATTCAAACTTAGGGTTTCTTTTTAGCCACTACTTATATTCAAATTTGTTTTCGTGCGCACACGATCTCGTTCTTCTCGTTCAGGTTTGTTTTAGTCAGTTCTATTTCGTTTGTAGGCATTCAAGGGCCCATGTCACTCGGGGCAATCTACAGGCAACCAGTTCCAGGCAATCTCCAAGAACAAAAGGCATTCACATTTCAGTGTTCACATAATTTTCTTGAGGATTGTATTAAAGACATCACCAGAAAAATACCCCCTGTGCTACCAAAGTGTTCCTTCTGCATGCAGTGCAGTTGGTTGCCTCTAAGAGCAAGTTGGAGTGTGCACATTTTGGTCGAACTGTGGTTGACCGCTGACTAGCAATGCACGTGCGCAGTGACGTCTACACTTGAACGACCCTTTAGGTAGTCTAGCTTAAACTTTATGAGTTTAAACACAATTCTATGCGGCACTCATACATGCACTTCCACGACTTTGCACCATTCTGCAGTAGAGTCCCTGGTTCCCTTCTGTGCTTCACACAGGTTGGCATGAAACAAGGCTACCGGGACAAGGGAAGAAACCAAGGTCCTGAGGCTGGTTCCAAATGGTCGACCACAGCAGTCAACCAATAGTCAACCAGCCTGGGTTCGGATCAAGATGGTCGACCTATAGTTAACCATAGTGTGCACTCAAACTTGCTCTAAGTTGCCAGTAAAAATTGCCCTGTGTGACAAGGCCCTAATACTACATTTTCACCATTCTTCAGTTGAACATCTACTACCTATTTTACAATTGATGAAACTGAATGGTGGACCAGCCTCTTGCTGCCTGCTTTTGCGAAATTCAAGGATCTTTGCGATCTAATGAATTTCCATCTGTCCCTCTTTGTAAGGGGGAAATGAAGCATTGCAAGATCAGGGCATGCACTGTGTAAGGCTGTTCCGTCCCAACTTGACAATCGCCCCAACTATAGTTGGGACTGGTCCCAACTTGAGTGCTACAGTTGGGGCGCCCCAACTATAGTTGGGATTGCAGTAAATACAGAGTACCATCGGAGCTAATACAATATCTTAAGTATGTGGACACGGAGGCAAAATTAGCGATGCCATCCCCCCCCCCCACAGAATGTGATATGTCCGCACAAACGGCAACACAATACTGAAAGTGTGGACAATGTTCATTTCTTCAACTATTTTAACGAAATGGACAAGAATAAAAAATAAAATAATAATAGTATGAAGTTATTAAGGCCACTTTATCCTAGTATTTGTTAACATTTGAGATGAATTAGAATTTTGGTTTCCGAGAGAAGGGAAATTAAATCCGTACTTAGGAGACTGCAAAACGTCACCTGTCATATGTGTCCGCCGTCAGAACCCTCTAAAAAAAAACAAAGACACTTGTAACCCACATGTTCTGTACATAATTAAATATGATGAGTTAGCGGCCCAGAAGATCGATACTACTATCAACCAAAGGGCCTTTTCCAAACCTCATCTTTGGCTCCGGCTCCACTTTCGTGTAAAGCTGCATGGGCAAGTTGGGACGGAACAAGGCTACACCATGGAATATCTGGGCATGTTTCGTTCCAGTATTTTGAGCTTATGCCTGAACAAAATGACAGTTTTAAATGACCTCCGCTGCGTGTTGCACAAGAGCTCTGCCTGTTAATGGGTCCTCAGCAGCAATCTGGTTAACGCCAAAAATAAAACTAAGCACAACAATATTATGCTAACCAAAATAAGGTTACCAGCCGAAATACCATGTCACAAGTACCATCTGTGGCTGGTATCCTACTCGTTCTTGCTTAGCATAATTTTGTAACATTAGACAGCAAATCATCGTAGCTTACCGGTGACAGTTTGAAGCCATCAAAGAACGTCCAAGCAGACAGGTACGACGATGTTTCACACTCCACCATGAGATCAGTCAGCTGGCGCTCGCAGGCAGTCTCCTGGTCCATGAGGAAACTGGCAGGGTTGTTGTCGTCACAGAGGGTGCTGTAGCTCGGACTGGGGAGGCCAAGGATGCCCAGGACAAGACTTTCAAAGACAGTGTAGATTGGGTCTCCAGCCTTTACCGGGCAAAGCAAAAAAACAAAAAAAACGACAATTACAGGAGGGTTTTTTTGTAGAGTGGCAAATCAATTTTATCAGTTTTATCAATTAACCCTCCTTCTTTATAAATTTCAATTTGTCTTACACCGATGTGTGATAAGCACTGTATACTCAGTGCTTTCGAGTCCTGTGGAAAAAAATCCACAGGCAACTCGGGTGGGATTCGAACCCACGACTCCCGCATGACTAGAGCAGATGTCTTAACCACTAGACCACCGAGCACGCCCGGTGACGAGGGGCCAGTTCGAATCCAGTATTATTAGCGGCAGGTACCACAAACAATTAACTGTAACCCTCCTTCTTCTTCTCCTTCAGGTGCCATGTCCCTTCAGGACGTCGGTGATCATGGCTCTCCACAGTTTCCTGTCTCTTGCTGTTTTCAGCAACTCCTGCCCCTTTATGTGTACTCTTTCACTTTCTAGTACCCTGTCCGCCATCCATTGACTTAGACTTTTCAAGTAGGTTAGCCATTGCCTCCCCCCTGCTTCTCGTCCCCTCGATGCGCCCTATGATTGTTCACGGGGCGCATCGGATGGCTTTTCATTTAACCCTCCGACTCTTGCAGAGATGCCAACGTTTCAAATTTAAAAAGAGTAATTTGCCCTCACACAGAATTTCCCTTACAAATATATCACATTACAGAGCTACTTGTACATGAAGCCATCGTTGTACTCCAATAACCGAAGAAAACTAATCTCATAAAAGGTTTTATCCAGGCACATGCACACACAACCACAGATGTATTTTGTGAACACTCCGTAAAACACGCGGTTCAAACAACCGCCCTATAGTAGTAGCATTGGGGCAATTTGGTTTACTACTAGTACAACTGGTTGCCAACCTTCTTACACGCATTATCTAGGGGAAAAAAAACGGGAAACCAGACTATTATTCATTACGCCCAAATAGGCTCTTTCACTGATCGCTGTGGTTTTTATGCACACACCACTACATATGCGCTGTTTTATGCGCTAAAATTCGCACAATCGATAGTCTGATAGCAAATATATCTTATTGATACGTGCTATGCAAATAAATAGGAGTCAAGACAACATATTATAGAAAGTGTGCAGCGTGATCGCTGCACAACAACATAAATACATTGGATTTTTATAAAATCGTAAAGAATGAAGCAAAGATCGTACAGTCGTAATTGGGATGAAAAAATCGTATAAATTACACCTAAATCATAAATGTTGGCATCTCTGCTCTTGGTAAAAATTTCTATTGAGTTTAACCAACCAATATTTGAAATTATAACACCATAATTATAGCGTCCTTGTCATTTGATTGGAGGATTGGAGGTCATGTAGTATTTGTTACTCACACTATTGCAACTGTTGAAGTATGGAATGTTCCATTCAACTCGGCTTCGCTTCCTTGAACGAAACATTACATCTTTCAACTCAAAAGAGTGTTCTCACCATTGCACTCCTAAACATTTATTAATTGTCTACCATTCAGTTGCACAGTTGTGTTAGGTTTTTTTATGATAAAACGGCCGTTGATGACATTAAACGGTCAGACAGTGGGAGGGTTAATATATGAAATGCCCATGGTGGTAACCTGGTACGGATAACATTATCTTGACGATGTTACTGAGAACAATTGAGCGCCAATATTGACAAAATGTTGGTTGTCATCACCTTGTAAAAATTCCCAAACATGTATGTGTCGTTTGCAACGTCTGGTGGTGCAAACGATGTGGACCCGTAGGTGTCGGCCAACTCCCCGAACCTCTCCACCGTGTCGATCAACTGAGGTACTGTGTAGTAGTTCCGTCCCACATCTGGATGGGTAAGAAAAGTTGCATCAAAAGTCGAAAGAGAAGTCAGGGTGCAAGTTCTTAGATCTGGCCCCAATTTCATAGAGCTGCTCAATGGCCGATTTTTGTGCTTACTGTGTGATTTCCTTCGCATAGCGCTGCTAACCGTAAGCACAGGAAAAGGCATGCCAACCTTCCGGTGCTTACTGTAGGAAAATGAATGACGTAACAATGCAAATCCATGGTGTACGCGCAAGTTGGCCGCCTCATTTTCTTTCTAACCTGTGAAAGACGCTTTCGCTTCAGCAAATTTTTCTGCCATAGTTATCACAAAAATGTTTACCGTTAAGCAGCGCTATGAAATTGGGCCCTGCTGTGCCCCCCAAAAACTGGCTGATCATCAGACACTTTCACTATCAGTGTTGTAGCTAGAGACATTTGAGTGCCGGTTGAACAATTTGTAATTCCAGCCCAGTGTGCACAACGCACACCACAAATGCACATTTTTTCGTCCGGTGACCATGGTGTAACATTTGCAAATACTTAGCTTACCAGAGTGACTAAACATTGATTACCTTACAATTGTTATCAAAGTATTGACACAATCACGCAAGCCGTTCTGAAACCAACTTTCTCACGTGAGCACGACGGCAGCTGATTTCAATGACTACTGTGTGCATGTGAGAGCCTTTGGTGTAGCGTTTTCATTACGCATACCAGTGGCAATCACCGGAGTACCAGCTCAATGCAAGCCTGCATGTCTTGGTTCTTACGTTGTCAGTAAAACCATGCAAACTCTCAACATTACACTTCACTGCAACAATCCCACCAATAGAGGGCGTTCGCCACGAACAAGTTGGAACAGCGCCCTCTATCGTTCGATGATTCATGTTCAGGCCTCGAATTTAACCCACGGCACCTGCAGCGATTGACGTGGTGCCCTCTTCTTTCGCTGTGGTGCCCTTTGCAAAGTTCCATTACAAACTTACATTTTCCTCATAGAAGTGCCCCTTACCAGAGGAAAATTGCCGTGCCCGTTTAAGAGCGAAGTTCAAGGCCTGCGTGTATAATGGCACGCGGCGAGGGACAATCGCGATGGTCGAGTGATGAACAATAACATCTTGCACCAAGAGTACTATTGTTCGTGTCATGTACACTGCACAGACAGGTTACTACCACATACAGGCCTTGATCTTAAGAAAAACGGGGGCAAGCCTTTGCTGGCAAAATCATAGAAATTGTACAAGGGCATGCTGGCCACGTTGGTAGTGACAGTGCAATTTTTCTGAAGGGCATGTTGGCCAACTCGACAGGGCATGAGGCCAATGGCCTCGGTGGCCTCGGTTAAGATCAAGTCCTGCACATAAGTGCAGTCTGTTGTAGTATTTGGCTGTATGATAATCATTTGATTAAAGATCGGTAAAGATGCATGTTTTACTGTGTTTGATCATGATTTGATCGAGTAAGAAGTGAATGAAAAAGGTTTGCCAAAAATAAATCATGCAGTAATCAGGATTTTGCAGTTAAACTGAGTGCCGGTCGTAATGACGTCATTTTTCTTTTGTGCTGGTTGGCACTACCGAATGGAGGTCGACTCCACCTAACGGTGATCCAACTCGGTCTGCGGCCTCGTTGGATATGGAACGCAGCTAAGTCTATATTTTTCCGTTCTCCACTCGTGCTTGTGTGATAACTTATAATATACAAATCCTTGAGCAAGATACTTGACTACAATAACTTAAAATAGGGGAAGAGGCAGTTATGTTTGTCTCGCAACGGATTCATTTACCCCTCCCAGTTCTTAGCTGTGCTGTGAAGAGACTTGCGTTTATATCTCGACATGTCTTGTTTTTGAGCATTGGGGCAGGTTTCCATCCCTTCAAAAAAAAGTAGCTCACACCTCAAGTGGCTGCTGGGCCTTGTGATGGGTGAATCGTATTTAAGTAGTTATATACTTACTATTGTCAACCGCTATGCAGAAGAAACTTGGGTCACTTATGTCAACCTCTACTGGAGTGTTAAGGGTGTACATGACTGTAGATTTGAGGCACACCTGGTCATTTATTCTGCATTGCATTGAAAATGAACAAAAAAAAACTCTCATCCACACATTTTTAAAGCCATGTATGCCTTGTATCCTTGTCCCTTTCTGAACACATGAAACCCTCCATGGTTTCCGAAGAAAAACAGAACTTTACAATTGAAATAAATTTAGTGTGCAATTACTTAGGACGGCGCATGTACATATTGGGCAACAAAGTAATGCTACACGCCTGGTACTTCACGAGGGCCACAGAGGCCATGGCCTTGGTGCCCCTTCAAAAGTTCCCCATAGACTTTAAGATTTTCCCATAGAAGTGCCCTTTGCAAAATGAAAATGGCATTGCCCTCTCATAGATGAAATTCCAGTCCTGATCTAACATTATGATAATTGACTGTCGCATTCTTGATAGCCAATCTACATAAATAATAGTTTTCCTCCCACATCTAAAACTGACATTTCTTCATCATCTTCTCTACACAGGTATCTTCAGGCCTACGGGTCACAGCGCTAGTGGCTTTTGAGGGTCCCTTGGTTTCATTACCAGAAAGATATAGGCCGTAATAAGAATAAAGAAAAAGGTGACATGATCTCAGCCTCGCTACCCATGGGCAGTATGCCATATCGATACTTCTCGTCACTGACCCCAGGTAGGGATGTACTGAAAAACAATGCTGATTGGCTCCCAAAAGTGACTGCTTTGCACGCACGCTTGTTAAACACTTTCCAGCGCTTGTAGGACGCTTGTTTGGTGTTTAGCACGCAAGTGTCAAAATGCAAGTATTTCGACGCAATTCCGCCATGTCAAATCAATCATGCTTTTACACGGTCACCCTCAACCGCATACAGTAATACATGTCACAAAATCAAAGAAGAATGAGAGGGGACCAGTTGCTCTATGACTTGATGGCTCTTTTGCGGGCTGCCATGCTTGAGCGCGCACGTAGAGTGGATCGGCCACAGGCCTAATTAAAATGGGACATGTACTGGCACATTTTAAATAACCGATTCCAGTGGTTATGATTGAGCAAGGCATGATGGGAAAAAAAATGGCGCGGCGAGATCGATCACCCCTGGGAATGAGGTTGACATGATCTATACTCACATGTTTACAGTGTCTGTACACTCACTGAAGGACAAGAAATCAGCTGTGGTACAGTCACCATCACAACAGCAGTTCACATCACAAGCGTTCACTGTCAAGTCACATACACAGGTACCAATATCTGGAGAAGAAAATGCACCAGTGAATACACAACCAAGAGTCAGAAGCCCCAAGCCACCGCGCTGGGTCCACAACCTTGCATGGTTGTACAGGGTTCTCATCAGGGCCCAATTTCATGGCTCTGCTTACTGCGGAATTCTGCGCTTACGCCCTGCCACGGCCCATAGGAGTACACGCTTTACAGGGCGCCGTAAGCGCAGAATTCTTTGGTAACCAGCGTCATGAAATTGGGCCCATGTTGTTGCAAAACTGGGGGGGGGGGGCATTCTGGAACCAAATTTTAAAAGTGTGGCCAAAGCATGCTGAATTGAAACCAGGTCCTTGGAATGTTTTTATTTGATGTTTGTGTTTGGTTTGAAAAGCTCTACACTGTGCAATCTGGAGCATTTTTAAAATGGTTTGATGTTTTTTGTTTTCTCGACAGAGAAAATAAAAAACATCCGTCGTTGACATGGGCTTATAATATCACCGAGATTTGACATAAAATTCCAGCAAAAGCCTAGGATTTATCGCACAGCGGACCGTGCGGAAATCTTCTCCAGACTCTGTCTGTGAGTCTGACATGTCTGACAGCAACAACCGACCAATCATTGAGGGATAAATTTCTAGATTTGAAAGTTGATGTCTGGATTTAAAGGACAGGGTTCGTTGGGCCAAGAAGCGGAGTAGTCCAGCGTGTTGGCACAATGTATGGGACTTAGACCCAGTAACCGGGGCGCTGTACTCCTTTCTTTTAAATTTTGACATTGTTGGTCGTACTAGCGCCCCAGAAAAGTATGTGTAAGTTGGTTTGAAAAGCGGAACCAGCCCATAGGACCAGCGCAGCGCACCGCATAGCGGAACGAACCTCATAGTTCTAGGAGTAGGGCTAGACCCAGTAACTGGGGCGCTGTACTCCTTTTTTGAGATTTTTGACATTATCTGTCGTACTAGCGCCCCAGTCCGTAGTATATTTGGAAAGTGCTCCGAAGCGGTTTTTTTCTGAATCAGTTACAAAATTGTCAAAATTGCGACAAAGACTCGACAGAACTGCTTGAAAATCGCCTACTGGCTTCTCCAAGTATTTACGGTGAAATAAAATGCAGTTAATTGTACTCACGATCATTTTTGGTCCTCCAAATCGATGATTTTTAGCCCACTATCACGCGTATATCAAATTTGCCGTTAGAATCACCATTTTGAATGTGATACTCAACGACCGTTTCCTTATGTGTAAAAGCTGCGAAGATTGCGTGTTCGCTAAGGCCCTGACTTTCATATTGTTTTCCGCGCAGTCAACGCAGGATACCAGGCTGTGTGTACTGCCAATGTTCGCTGATGCCCTGACATTCATATTGATTTGCGCAGTCAATGCAGGATACCAGCTGTGTAGCCTGGTATCCTGCGTTGACTGCGCAAATCAATATGCATGTCAGGGCATCAGCGAACATTGGCACTACACAGCCTGGTATCCTGCGTTGACTGCGCGGAAAACAATATGAAAATTAGGGCCTCAGCGAACACGCAATTCTGCCATGTCTGCCTTGCAGCGTTTATACACATAAGGAAACGGTCGTTGAGTATCACATTCAAAATGGCGATTCTAACGGCAAATTTGATATGCGGGTGATAGTGGGCTAAAAATCATCGATTTGGAGAACCAAAAATGATCGTGAGTACAATTAACTGCATTTCATTTTACCATAAATACTTGGAGAAGCCAGTAGGCGATTTTCAAGCAATTCTGTCGAGTCTTTGTCGCAATTTTGACAATTTTGTAACTGATTCAGAAAAAAACCGCTTCGGAGCACTTTCCAAATATACCACGGACTGGGGCGCTAGTACGACAGATAATGTCAAAAATCTCAAAAAAGGAGTACAGCGCCCCAGTTACTGGGTCTAGAGTAGGGCTATGGTCAAAATAAAAATGACTGTATTTTTAATAAATAATTGATCATGATGATTTAAAATAGAAATTACAATACACTGCAAAAAAATAGTACCTTTATTATTTCATGCATTATCATTTTTAAACTTTGTTTTTCGCGATTTAACTTTCCAACCTGTGTTTGGTTCGATGATGGTCCCTCCTTCCCCAACGCCGGGCGGTGGGTCTGTCGCCACGGTAGTCATCACCGTGGTCGTGCCGCTTGCCGCCGCGGTGGTCGCAGCAGCAGTTCCGTTAGTCGCAGCCTGTGTTGTTAATGTACCATTATCAGTAGTCATTTCTGTTGTATTGTCTACAAAAGCTGGAGTTGTTTGGGAATACGAAAGGGAAGAAAACACAGCAACTTCCAGAAAGAAAACCAAAAGTTTTGAGTTCGACACCAGCGCCATTTTGTTTTGTTTACATCGGGGTGCATGATGGTACTTACTTCTTAACATAAATTAAAACAATGACAGAGCAGATTTTATTATTGTTTTTATTTTTTTTATTTATTTATTTATTTATTAATTTTTTATAAAATAACGGTCTTACTAATTTTCTTTTTGTTGTTTTTCGACTCGGAACAATCATTTTAACACAGACAAAGAAATATGTTTTTAAACTCGAGTGGCCAATCATAACGCCTGTTTCATTTTTCAATCGAGAAGTTCACTAAACCCTATTTCGATTTGTTTATTTCCAATATAGTACTAAATCGGCGGCGGGGGTCAACAATAAAAAAGACAGGTTCTACATGCTCCTACATGTGCATGGTCGCCGTTACAAATAATAACATTGTCAGTGATCAAACAAGTTTGAATTCAACTTCCAAGTTTCACCGCAGGTCAGTGTAAAACTCATGATAAATAGTGCGCATTGAGCTTCTCTGACTGTAGTTATGTAAAATGTTCAAACCCTTTTCAATGAAACTGCTTGTATTGTCTGATTGTAGTGTACATCGTTCATGAATCTGTTTTGAAATTTAAAAGTACAAAACTGCATTGCCATTGTGTTTGTCATGATTGTGCATAATTTGTAACGGAGTTTGTTTCCTTCTTGCGGCCTAGCCGCGTTGGTGTGGACTATGGTTGATGATTTTTATGGTTGCTCTTTCCTTTTTAAGTGCGGATCCGATTCAGTCAGTGATTGGCAACTTTGTTGTTTCTCTTGTTTGTTGTTATTCTTTGTTTTGATTGATGTTTGTTATGTTTTGATTGGAGCTTGTGCTGTAAAAGAAGGATTTTTGACCGATTTTTTGTCATGATTAAGTGAATTAAAATAGTAGTGAATCATTCACACACATTGTGGCAAGTTTTTTTTATATTTAATAAAGTGTGTGTACAAAATGTAATAGACTGATTGACCGTGTCACGTGACCTCTTCTGGGTATAAAATTTATAAACACACAAGACATCCTCCATAGGAAAGTGCGGTACGGTACACGATGATTGTTGTTTATTCAATCGAGGCTTTTCTCTTGAAATCTGTGAAAAATATTCCAGAGTTTGTACCACCAGAGTAGAGACCTTCGAGTGGCTGAATAAAGCCAGTAAGGACAGTTCCAGCAAGTCTTGAAAATTGTACAAGTAACCATGGTAATGTATAAATGTGCGCGATGTGTACTAGTGCATGACGGTACATAAGGCCAGATGACCGCGATCACCACACACTTTTCAACACAAAAATTTCAAAGTTTTGAAGCTGAAATCATCCAAAGAAATTGCTTTCCAAAACTGTGTGATTCCTTTGCCTGTTTGAAATTTTGCAAGGCTAGGTATACATGTAAATGCTCACATTTCCAACGATCTTTAACTTTTTTTTTTAAGGTGATTTAGGCATACATTACAAACAAAATAACAGGTGGATGGCTACATACATGTAGTCGTCCGACGCCGGTAGTGCATGGCTAAAAAAAAACCTCTTTTTAGTAGAATTCTGTTAAATTATGAAACAGAGATGTGATTTCAATTAATGCCACAACATACTACTTTAAATAAAGGGCTGATTAACTTACTTATCACTTAACAAAAGTAAAATCGACTGTTTTTGTACTCACTCTGTGTCACGGCATATCTCTTTACACGTATTTTGCCATCAGCTGTATGGCGTTATACCCAGGCATTATACCTAGGAGGTCACGTGACCGCATGTCAACATTGTCACGCAATCGGTCTATTGGTAGTGCCTAGTGTAGCATGTATTAAGTGTAGTGTAGTGTTTGTGTAGGTAGTGCTGACTGGTATAGTAACATAATATGGACTAGCAATGAGGTCATTTGCTGCACCCCCATGACCCCGAGCCCTGGCCTGTGACTGTGTGAGTGACTAGCAGGAGGGTCCTATTTCCCCGAGGCCAAAGGCCGAGAGAAAAAGGATCCTCTTCTCCTGCATCCGCAGCGATGTTAATTTAAAAATGTATACTGCCAGGTTAATGGGTTTGTTTTTGTTATTACCATTCCATTTTCCAGTGGAAATGCCCTTTGCAAAATGAACATGATGAAAATGGCCTTGCCCTCTCAAAGATGAAAAAGTGAACTCTGTTTTTATATCATTCGGTAGTCTTGGTTGGCAATGCTCATTTTAACGTACTTGCGGATATCGCAACATGAAAATACATGTACCGGAGAAGAGATATCCGTATCAAACAAACATCCTAATAAAAAAACTAGCGTCGCCAATCAAGACTAATCATTCTGTTGAACTGGACCATTCTTTTGTATGTAGGAAAGAGCAAGTTAATTATCCAACACCAATAACAAAGTCATTGCCTAAATTTTATTTCAGAAAAAAAACAAGAGTAAGACTTTGTCTTTAGTTGGAGCGAAGCCGTGGAACGACCATGCCCTCAGCGGCAAACTACAACCAGCCATGGGGCCCGCTGCCACAGCCATGCTTTCAGATTTATGGAACCAAGCGCAAAGCTTCCAACAATGAGACATCAGCGAATGGACAGGTACGGAAAGGCCAGCCAGGGATGTGGACATCTCAGACTTTCATCTAAATTCAGGCTTTTGGCCAGAGCCAGTCACAGTGGGAGACTTTTGGACGGTCCTTTTTCACAGTTCTTACCAGTAGTACGCATGCTCAGAACTATGCGGGCAATACTGAGCATGTGCGCGCACGCTCAGAACTGTTGAAAAGGACCGTTGTGTCTGCTGCCGCCAGCGTCTCAAAAGTCTCCCATTGATTGAAATAACTTCAAAGATGCTCACGTTTCATTGAGCACATATTCTCATAATAATTTTTCTGACTTGATACCATGTTAACATGATTGTTACTGGTTTCCAAGAATGTCACACAAGTTATTAGAGAGGTTTTGCAAGTCTATGCAATGTACGGAGACGTATTCATCAACACTTGACTGTTTGTGTTCAGGCTGTTTTATGTCTGCCTGGTAGCAAAGATAAGTTGTAATTTTCTCCAGGTAAAAACAAATCTTGGCTCTTTGACCTATGTCTCGCACCCAGGATACTGTTCCCAGAAGCTCCTTGAACACTGTAAACTCCACTTCTCGATTTCACAAAGAGCTAAGATTGATCTTGACTGTGAATCACTCTTAATTGCTAAGCAAAGTGTGATGTCACAATGCAAATCACCATGGTAATACTGACAACTCAACTTAAGATGAATCTTAATGCTTTGTGAATATATGATGGAAATACCATCATTTCAACACACTTCGTAAGGAAACTGTAACCAGTAAACTAGTAAAATTTTGCGGGTACAATCATATAAAAATCTCTTTTGTGAGGAGTGGTGGCTCTAAAAAGAGCCGGTGTCACCACTCCTCACAAAAGAGATTTTTACATGGTTGTACCCGCAAAATTTTACTAGTTTACTAGTTATACATGTAGTTTCCTATCCTTTCCCACCATGCAAAGCTTCAAACATCATTTACACTTTCATACAGCTGCTTTAAGCACAAAAAGGAGCTTAGCACATCAAAGTTTATGATTACCAGAATATGGTTACCAACCAAAATACTGTCACAGGTACCTTCTGTGACTGTTGTCTTGCTTAATTTTTGCTTAGAAGAAAATTGTTAAGTGGTATTTTCTGCTTAAGCAGCTCTGTGGGCCCAATTTCATAGAGCTGCTTAAGCAGAAAATATTGTTTAACAAATGTCTGCTCAGCAAACATTAGCAGGAAACCAGTCATCAGATGGTACATATTACTGTACATGATATTTTAGCCGGTAACCTTTTTCTGGCAAGAACAATTCTTTTGTGCCTTGCTTTTTTTGTTTGTGCTTTACCAGTTCAAGCTGAAGGTCGTGTTTACACTCAAATGTTCCCCTGCCTGGAAACAGAAGCCATCCTTAATCGCTATTATGTAATTTCGGACCACTGGAGCAAAGGTCGCCTGGTTATTCAACTGCGGAGCGTGCACAGACCACACACACGCAATCTAACGCTTCGTTTCACCCACACAGGGACCAAAAAAGGGTCTTGAATTTATTGGCATTTTGTGGCCATTGAGAGGCGTTTTTTGTGTAATCCCCGATTATAGACCTTTGTCCTTTTGTTCCAAGAAGAGGATTACGAGGCATCAAGAGGCTTCCACCATTGTTCATGAGCCATGGTTTTGTGTCAGTTAGTTCCACTCCTATGCTGTAGATAATGGTAGATGTTTTACAATTCACGCTGCACGAATTTGACATTTTCTCGGTCGAGAAACAAAATGGGCGATCCAGTTAGAACAATGCATTAGAGAGAAGGGTGTGATGTGGGCTGCAACATAACTATGTAACACTCTTGTTGCTATGGATCGTTCAATCCGAATCAAGGATTCAAGAACAGGGAAGGAAACCCTGTTTGTAGATCCTGTTTAATACCTTAGTTCTACTTTACTCATTACAGTTCTCAACAGCTATAAAGCGTCACTGCATCAAGCTATCCCCCAACCAAAGACACACAACAGACCACTATCCATGCCAGCCCCAACACCTCAGCAATCAACCACCATCACCGTGGCAAACGAGGAACTCATCATCCATCCAATCAGACCACCCACTCTCATCAAACTCATCCCCAGCATTCCAGCAAAGTTCAGCGATGCAAGTAACAGATGCAACCTCGCCACAGCACCCGACCTCTATGCATTCCCTCCCACAGTCCCACGGGGTCCCGGTAACACCCAGGAATTCACACTGCGTAAAGGGTGAAGCCGAGGACTGGCAGAGTCCGGAGAATCTCGGCAGGCAGCTGGAGCTGCAGAGTGAGCAGCAGAGGCTTGGGCTGGAGGCGGCTGCAAGGGGAACCAAAAAGGAAGAAGATAACCAGAAACTGGTAAAGCGTAGTGTCAGGCTGAAGCTGAATCAGCGACTATGGCCGTTTACGAAACCACGGCTTGGACTTGGGCTCCGTCCACCTGTTTGAAGCCCCGTAAGGGAAACCACACGTTTTCTAAATGACTGACAGAGCCTAAGCCCAAAGCCAAAGCCCAAGCCGTGGTTTCGTAAACGGCCTATGGCTACGGCTCTGGCTGGATTGCCACGTCATCATGCCATGAAGTATAGGACATCCTTAGCAACACCCTTAGCAATAGTCAAAGCCGTAGCCACCAGTTCGGGTACAGCCTCACAGTTCTCAAGACAGGGCCCAATTTCACGGCTCCTGCTAACCGAGGAATTCTGCGCTTACATGAACAGTCATCATTCTTCGCTTACAGAGTTAGCGCCAAATTTCTGCGGTAGCTATATAGGCGCCAGAATGCTTAGTAACGTGAATTACAGTCCACAAGCAAAAAGTCCTCGCCAAACTCTAAAACTCTGAAGACCGGCAGAGTATACTGCTCGAAACGTCGAGACCACACCGGCTCTTTTCAGAGCCACCACTCCTCCCAAAAGAGATTTTTACATGGTTGTACCCGCAAAGTTTACTAGTTTACTAGTTATAGTTTCTTAAATACGCTGATGTATAGTATAGAGTTTTCTGCTTCCATAAGCACCGATTGCTTACAATAAGGAGAGCCATAACACTAGGTCGAAAGAGGCCGTTAACGTGACCTCTGCAGGCCTTTGATACATCAGGATCTTTTCACCGATTTCACTTCGCCTTCCAAATTTCTTGAAAGACTTGAACATGACCATCATTAGCAGAAATACATGTACACTCAGCCCTGCTTTATATCGAAACCCCGCAACTGACAATTGGAGAGCCTGTAAATCCTCAAAATGTTACATCCAGAAAGCTCAGATATGCATTCTGGACATACTAGGAGCCTGTCGCCCATTTTTCAAGATTTTTTTCCGTTTTTGTACGATTACACCACTGGCGTCTTGAAAGATCAAGGCAATACCAAGTACCAGTGCTCAATACAAGTGTGCATGTGTGTAGTGAACAAAACATGTCATGAACACTAAGTAAAAAATAAGTGTGGTCCGTCGTTACGCACTACACGTGCTGTATGAGTGAATTGAGATCTGTAAGATGCATGTTCTTAACTGTGTTTGGTCGAGTAAGAGTTCAATGAAAAAGAAGGGTTTGGCAATCATTCAATGAAATCATGTACAGTATTCAAGATTTTCCACTTAAATTGAGTGCCGAACTGGGAGTGACTTCATTTTTAGTTTGTGCTAGTCGGCATTACCGAGTGGTGGTCGGCCTCGACCCGTGTCAAGCAGAGTAGTTACAACCCTGTCATAGATGTAAATTTTTGCATCTGGAATAAAGAATATCATTTGTAATTTTTACCCATACACCGATGTGTGTTAAGCACTGTATACTCAGTACATTCCTGAGTCCTGTGAAAAAAATTCCTCAGGCATATTCCTCAGGTGGGATTCGAACCCACGACCCCCGCCATTCTAGAGCAGATGTCTTACCAACTAGACTACCGAGATTGCCCGGCAGCTAGAGGCAGTTTAAATCCTATTGGCAGTGGGCACCGCAACCATTTATAATAGATGTAAATTTTTGCATTGGGGATAAAGAATAATACAAGATAACATTACTATGCTGTAATTTTCCTCATTTTCAGGACATGGAGTTCGAGAGCAATGATTACTGGGATGTTCCTTACAACCACCAGCTACTCAAAATGGCCGACGACTTGGAACAGGCACGCATCGCCATGGAAACGGACATGGAGTCCCTTCAACAACATAAGGGTAGCGAAACAGCGCCCTCAGAGTCGACAATACATGTTATACCAGGGTAAGTGGAAAAAATACATCTGTTTAAACCGTGAAGACCATTTCAACTCCTTTGGAGTATGCAGCACCGGCGACCAAGTTGTCACGCATATATCGGAACCCACTCTGACCCTCGCAGCTCCTTGATTGATAAGAAGAACTTTATTATAGTATAAAGTCAGGCCTCGACTTCAAAAAAGGGGAGGGGGGCAGGCCATATCAGAGAAATTGCACATTTCTCAAAAAATTGCATGCTGGCCAAGTTGGTAGTGACAGTGTAGTTTTTCTGTAGGGGCACCTGGCCAACTCGGCAGGGCATCGAGGCCAATGGTCTTGGTGGCCTCAGTTTAGTTTGAGGCCTGTAATGAAGGGTTTTTTTGCGCAAGGATTCAAATGCAATGACCCAAGATTCAAACCCCCATCTTGATGGATTTCTCTGCTACCAGAGCCAAATTAAACCAGTTGCTGCCAGGAATCTTCCATTTGTTCCCGTCCAGCCTGATCAGATTATTTTCTCAGAACTGCCGGAATCAATTTTCATTGAGAGTACACTTTCTCGGTAGAGAAAACAAAAAATCAGTGCAATAACGAGAGTTTTTGTTCTCTTGGCTTTGTTAAGTCAAAGTTTCTTTGTGCCAGCGGTACTCTCAAAGAAAAATGATTCCAGCAAGTCCGAGAAAATAATCCTGTCGCAATTTTGCAATTTACGGTGCATGTATAATTTGGCATCTTCTTGATAGTAGAAAAAAAACGAAAATCCCAGTGATATAAAGAGAATCTTTGTTCTCTTGGCTTTGTAAAGTCGAGGTTTCTTTGTTCCAGTGGTGCTCTGGAAGAAAAAAATGATTCCGGCAAGTCCGAGAAAATAATCTCGTCGGGCTGGACGGGGAAGAAAATCACGGTGTCAACTGGTAAAACACAGCTGGCTAGCCCGACAGACTAGTCAAGAAAAGAAGTGCAAAGCCTGATTGACAGTGTGTGTTGTATCTTTACTGCAGGTTAGAAGCAGTCAGTCACATCAGGTGCTATTGCAAGCCAAGCTGGGAGGGACTACTAGAACCAGCTAGCTATATATGAAGAGAAGATGCTGCATAATTAAATCTTAACCACCTTCAAGAATTGTCAAAGGCCTTAAATAATCTTTTTTTTTTTTTTGTAAATTTACAAATGTACATTTACTCAGTATGTATTAGTTATATGCACACATGGTTAGTTGTTTTGTTTTTCTGTGGGTGCGTGTGTGTGTAAGTATGTAATCTTTCCAACACCCAGATGTGGGCACTTGCCTTTTTTTTTTCTAAGAGTAACCTTGTTGGGGGCCAAGTTGAATGAGGAAAAACATTGTTGGGGACATCTGTTCCATTGTGTAAAAGTACCTGTGTCTACCTGTTGATACTGTGGGATCCGGGTGTTTTTACACACTGAGGATGTTCTTTGCCTCAAGTCGTGTACAAAATAGGCCTTATTTTTGACTGCAAGAGGGCGCCCTTTGGAGTAGATTGGGGGGTCAAACCATAGAAATAGTGTGGTAAACCAGATGCAATTAGACTTCTGAGAAAGCAGTAAATATACAACTTTTGAGGGTTTTTTTTTGTTGTTGACAGTTTTACAATGTAATAAGTGTAAGACAGTTGCTTGGAAAATTTGTATTTGTAATGTGTTGAAATATTTTTGCACTTTGTCAAAAATACAGCCTTATAGGGCCATTGCAAAAGTCCAAACAATGGGAAGAGCAAAGAGAAGTCCTTGATTTACAGGGTTGATAATGGGTGGGTGTGTGTGTGAGTTTGTTTAGGCATTCAAACCGAGAACCTATAACAAAAGAGGACAATAGGGTCCCCGGTTGGAAAAGGTCCCCAGTTGGAAATCGTGTTCAAAACAAATGGGAGCTGTTGCTAAAAAGTTAAAGTACAAACAAAAGAGGGACAATAGGAGGTCCCCGATTGGAGGTAAAAACAGGCTTGTGTGTGCCCTTACACTCACCAACTTACGGGGCACTTTACACAATGGAACAATGCTACCCCACAAGGTTTTTTTTGTTCTAGTGCTACCCCACAAGGGAATTCTTTAGAAAAGGGACAATAAGTTGAACAATGAAGTACCCCGCAACTGGCCATGTGTAAGGGTGTGTGTGTGGGTGTGTGTGTGTGTGTGCTCGAATTCGCTCCCTTGTGGAGTCCTATAACAAAAGGGAAGCGCAAGAACAATTGGTCTCCACTGGGGAATTCTAAAGAGAGGGATGCTCCACAAGGAAATTTGTGTACAAAGTCTATGAGAAAATATTAAGTACAGGGACTAAGGAAAGAACAATAGAGGTCTCCACAAGGATGCAAAAATGAGAATCCATGGGTGTGTGTGAGTTTGTTTAGGCATTCAAACCGGGGACTTATAACAAAAGAGGACAATAGGGTCCCCAGTTGGAAAAGGTCCCCAGTTGGAAATCGTGTACAAAACCAATGGGAGCTGTTGCTAAAAAGTTATAAGTACAGACAAAAGAGGGACAATAGGAGGTCCCCGATTGGAGGTACATACATGTGTGTGTGGGTGTGTGTGTGTACTTGTAGTAACATTCAAACTGAAGACTTATAACAAAAGGGACAATAGGTCAATGATTGCTATCACAAAGGAAAACAATGAGGTCCACGTTTGTCCGGACAAAGAGTTGAACAAATTAGCAAGAAACCATGTGATGAGGGACTCCAGCTGGTAACCTTATTCTGGTAAAGTTAAGGCATTGGGGCTGTTTTGACGAAAGAGGAAAACACCTTGTCTTTCTCAAATTGCTTGTTTAAAACTTGGGCCATGTCCGAATTGATGGCAATGGCTACGGCTAGGTCGCTGAAAAGTTGCTTTCGTAAAGATCAACCTGAACGAAATTAACATTGGTGTTCCTTTTGTTATGGAAAGGTAATTAAGTGCGTAATGATTACACATATATGAGTACAACGCAATAAAAATTGTTCCGTAGATAACAAAAACACATTTGATTGATCAAATGGATAAAAAATAGTCAAATTAGATTGAGTGATTTCGTTCAACATGTTCAAGTTGATCTTTAATTAAATGTTTTCATTGCAGCCGAAATGGCAATAGCCAAAGTCCAGACAGTCGGAGTTGCTTGATTCAGATACGGTCTTAGATTCCATTCAGTGGAATAACTTTGAAGGATTGGTGTGTATTTCATTTATTTATTTATATATTTTTTTTTACTGGATTAAATGTCAGTAAAGTTGAACACGTGTTTAAATTAAGCATACAGTATGTACGTATGGATGTGTATAGACTTGGTTCCAAGTCTGTGATCGCGTTTCGCTATCATTATCAGAATCATTATTGCCCGAAATGGCGCCCTCTTGTGGCCTGAGCATGAGAATTTTAACCTTCGATGAGTCGAGTGTGGATAGCATATGTGTGTATACGGGCAATCTAGTCAGATGATGTTGCGTGAAAGTATACTGACAAATAACCGCGATCTCGGACTTCGAGTCAAGTCTAGGAACAACACTGCATAGAAATGTCTCTGTGCCAGAAATGTCTCTGTGCTGTGTGCGCATTTACCTAATGATATCATTGCAGGTCGGCGTAGTTTATCCATCACTGGATGATATTGAATGGTCAGACGGTAGGAGGGTTGACCGTGTCATGTGTAGATATGCATTCACCACATGATATCATCTTGCAGGCTGACATAGTTTTATGTATCATTCAAAACCATCCAGTGGATGATATTAAATGGTCAGACAGTAGGAGGGTCAATGTACCAGTACGCTCAAAACTGTCGTGGAATGGAGGGGGGCGGAGAGATCGAGAGGAAGTTGATGGGGGGGATGCAGTTGAAGACCGGGAATGTCTATTGCAGCTAAACTTGTAGAAAGGGTCTTGTTTATCCCCCTTCCAAAAACCATCACGGATAATAAGAATACCAGTGTCTTATATAGTGGACGTATTTACCAATAAGGTATTCAAAAATCTTATTGATTTGGGGTGATTTTTAAGACAGGTTGTTGCAATTTTTGAATTATCAAGACCCATTTATGTAGCACTTAGTAAGGTGCTGCGGCGCATTCAGCAGCCACAGCCAGAAACACCGGGGCAAACCCCTTCTCTCAGCAATAATTGTAACTGGGTTCTCTTAAGGTCGTTACACAACACACGGGACCAACGGCTTTACGACCCATCCGAAGGACGCAGCAATAATGGTTAAGTGTCTTGCTCAAGGACACAAGTGCCAAGACCGAGATTTGAACCCACATTCTGCTGATCAGAAACACCACTCAGCCATGACACGCCAATAATCACCACCATTGTCTGTCCCCTGTGGTCTTAATTACACATTCAAATTATAGAGTATCGTCCCTGAAAATGGGAATCGTGGATCTCCCTGGTTACTTTGAAGTTCCTTTTAGTCTTTATATCGTAAGTGGCCTTTAACTTTTATCCAAAAAAACAATCCTATTTCGGTGTACATTGTTCGGATCAGTTGTGATATATTTTAAGTGTGCAAGTATGGTGTACTGTTTGTATTTTGAAATAGATGAATTAGTATTATTAGTAAAGATTTGAACATGTGGCTTTTTCAGCTGCCAAAAAAAAAATGAAGAAAAATAAACAGAATTAAATACAAAATGCAACCGAATAATTTGTTACAATCTGCATTATTTTATTGGTCTGTGTGTACAAAAAATCTGTATTATAAAATGGGGGAGAAATACACAATTATTGGGCTACTTTTGAGCGCTAGCTAGGTGGCAGCAGACAAAAGCCGACCATGTAAAATTTATAGAGGTTTCATGTGACCTTTTTTTCTAATGCTGTGTGCACAGACAGACGCTGGAAATCATTCAGCAGACGACGCGTCAGCCATTGAGTTTGTACATGGCTGCGAAATTAACTTTTCCGGGGGTCACGCAACCTCTCTATTGTTAACTGAGGTTGCGCACATTTCTGAGTCTGCTGCCACCTAGTGTCCCCCAAATCTGCCGTTAACATTACTGCAATTAACCTGAGACCATCTCTGAATTTTTTATTTTTTTTATCTAGGTATAGACCTTGTAACCTGTGTGACATCAATTGTTTACAAAAGAGCCACAGCGCCTGGAATGCGGGACTTTTGAGACGATAGCGGGCGTCCCACAGACCGGTCCTTTTCCATTGTTTTCACCGCTGAGAACAATGGATAAGGACCGGTCTGTGGGACGCCCGCTATCGTCTCAATAGTCTCCCATTCCTGCAGGCACAATTTGTACACAGCCCAATGGAAGACAATAAAAATTTTACATTTTATGGAGATTGCACTGTCTGATTTTTATTAACTTTTGATATTAAAGAAAAGGGGCATATCTTAAAACTTGTTCAGCTGTTATCTTTTATAACTCTTGAACATAATTATGTGGAAGTTTAATGACACAAAATGTGAAATTTCCTCTATGACCAGTGCAGTAGCTTGCCTGCCAGAAATACCCTGGAATGTCACTCTTTTTTTTGTAAACAAAGGTTACATGGGCTTTACATGTGAGCACAGAACGCTGCCAGTGATGCAGGTTTTGTAGCCCCAACCCTCCTCAAGTGTTTTGTGGATTTTACATTTTAGCCCTCTCTCATCCCTGAAGATGTTGGGCCTGGGGTGGATTTCACAAAGCGCTAAGACTAATCTTATCTCGAGTTAGGATGAGTAACTAGTCCTAACTTATAGGACTAGTCACAACTTTGGACTAGTCCTAAGTTTGGGCTAGTCCTTTTGTGAAATCCACCCCTTGGCACTGCAGCAGGTGACATGCTGGGCTCATCAAGCATGTCAAGTGAAAGACAAAATGGGTTGTATTAAAATTGAATATAAAATAAAATCAACAGTGTATTTTCGATCTCATTTTGCAGTTGTTTAGGAGTGGGGGGGGGGGCAAGGGTTCCTAGACGTGGGGGGGGGGGGGTTGTGATGTCAGTGCAGGGGGTCAATAAACACAATATAACTGACCTATAGCCAGTGCTGTAGTAACCCTGATACTTCAAGTACTCATACTCAGCTAGGAAATTACTAATAAATCTGTAGTCGAAGTCATTTACGCGATACTCGACTGAAAAACGTACTCGCACTCCGATTTCAAGTATTTGTTGTGGAAAAAAAAATCACTTTCCTTTCTGCTTTCCTATATACGTGCATTAATGCAAGGAATTAAAGCTCTGAAAAAAGTAAAATTGCAGTTGTCTATGATGTATTCATGTTTAAAAGATACATGAAATTATTATAAAAAGCACACATTGTCGTCTTGAAGTTAGTCCCCCAAAAAAGTAAATGTTTTTATACCTCATTTTGCAGTTTTTTATGTTTTCTTTTTTGTTTTGTTTTTTATATTAGTACTCATACTCAAACTTGGAGATCCAAGTACTTGGTACTCAGCTGTTGGACTCGATCCTCGGATATCAGAATACTCGCTACTCAGACACTCATACTAGTACTTGTACTCAGAGATCCAAGTACTTGGTACTCGGCTGTTGGACTCGATCCTCGGATATCAGAATACTCGCTACTCAGACACTCATACTAGTACTTGTACTCAGAGATCCAAGTACTTGGTACTCGGCTGTTGGACTCGATCCTCGGATATCAGAATACTCGCTACTCAGACACTCATACTAGTACTTGTACTCAGAGATCCAAGTACTTGGTACTCGGCTGTTGGACTCGATCCTCGGATATCAGAATACTCGCTACTCAGACACTCATACTAGTACTTGTACTCAGAGATCCAAGTACTCGGTACTCGGCTGTTGGACTCGATACTCGGATATCAGAATACTCGGATATCAGAATACTCGCTACTCAGACACTCATACTAGTACTTGTACTCAGAGATCCAAGTACTTGGTACTCGGCTGTTGGACTCGATACTCGGATATCAGAATACTCGCTACTCAGACACTCAGACTAGTATTTGTACTCAGAGATCCAAGTACTTGGTACTTGGCTGTTGGACCCGGTACTCGGATATCAAAATACTCACTACTCAGACACTCATACTAGTACTTGTACTCAGAGATCCAAGTACTTGGTACTCAGCAGTTGGATCCGGTACTCGGATATCAGAATACTTGCTACTCAGACACTCATACTAGTCATTGTACTCAGAGATCCAAGTACTTGGTACTTGGCTGTTTGACGCGGTACTCGGATATCAGAATACTCGCTACTCAGGCACTCATTCTAGTACTTGTACTCAGAGATCCAAGTACTTGGTACTCGGCTGTTGAACCCGGTACTCGGATATCAGAATACTCAGCACTGGGAACACTTGTACTCCAACTTGATGGTCCAAGTACTCGTACTAGAGTACTACTCAGCCACCCTAGTACTCGACAGCATTTGATACTCAACTGACAAGCACTTGACTACAACACTGACTGTAGCCTTAAAAGTCACATTTACACAAACTGTTTTAGACAACAAAAAAAGCAATATTATCCAGGGGAAACTCCCCTTTTACAAGTTTATTTAGTTCCTGTTTTTTGTTGTTTTCTTTTCCTTCTATTTCTGGTAGCAAGCAATTTGTTATAAAGAATTGCAACAAAAAAAAAACACACGATACAAAAATGTCAACTTAAAGGCTCTTGAGGTGGACCTGAATCACGACACCATAGAGCAAGTTCGATCAAGGACCAATGGTTAACTAGTGGTTGGTTAGTGACGTACTGAAGTTGAAGTGCGAATGACTCTAACTCAAGTCACGTAAACGCGACCATGAGAAAATGGCAATATCAACGTTATCACTTTTCTGATAACTGGTCCCCTCTGCATTGTGCTTGTGAAATGGCTATTGGTAATCAGCGATACGACCAACCTCGATAGGCTGGTTGTGAGTAGTCAGTCGTCTAGATTAGTCCAACCATCGTTGACTAGCGCGGGTTCGATCAGAGTTAGTGGAACTATGGTTAACTACGGTCCTTAATCAAACTTGCTCATAAATGACTCTAAAAACTTCACTCTGGCAAATAAACCATGCAGCACATCATGACAATTAAAAGAACTTTCCCTTCTCAGCCTACTTGATGCACGGTCATTCTTCATGTATGTATAGACCATGTTAAACCTTTGTTTTATTTCAAACTTGCTCATAAATGACTCTAAAAACTTGACTCTGGCAAATAAACCATGATCAGTTGAAAGGGGCTGTGTCGTCATGATCACAGCGAGTCTGTGGCTAGACTGACTTATGACCGCTCAACCTGTTATTGCACGCACACGCGCGCGAGTAGCGCTCACATCACAGAATAATAAAGACGGCGCCCTTTGTGATATGATGGTCAACGCGGGCGCATGCAGTAACTGGGTGAGAGTTCATGTTTCTGGGCCCAGAAACAGGCAGACTACGATCATGACGACACAGCCCCTTTAAAAGAACTTGTTTTTTCCTTCTCAGCCTTCCCCATACTTGGTACACGCTCGTTCTTCATGTATGTATAGCCCATAAACCTTTGTTTAAAGAAGGATGGGCATTTCCTGGTAGGCAATAAACTGCACTAGTCAAATGTTACATTTTGTGTCATAATTTCCACATAAATTCAAGAGGTATAAAAAAAAAAAACACAGTTGTACGATACAAGTTTTGAGATGTGCCCCAATCCACCCCCTTTCAAGAAGATGTAATTGGTCAGGGGTGGATTTCACAAAACTAGTCCTAACTTAGGACTAGTCCTAAAAGTTAGGTCTAGTTACTCGTCCTAACTTCAGATAAGACTAGTCCTAGCACTTCGTGAAATCCACCCCAGGTCACACATGGCAATGGACTGGCAACCATTTCCTGGCAATCTCACAAAAGAAAGCACAATCACATTTCGATTTCCACCCAATAATCTTCGTGATTGTATAGACTTAGTTTAAACAGTGCCTCTAATTGTCGGACCAAAGTGTTCATTTTTTTTTTTAAAGCAGTGGATTTGGTTGTCTGCACACACAAAAATTGCCATGTGCAACAAAAGCTTAAAGAAACACGTTGCCTTCGGACTGGGCGCTTCTGGGTTTAAAAA
The DNA here is from genome assembly GCA_911728455.2 of Marthasterias glacialis. Taxonomy (NCBI): domain Eukaryota; kingdom Metazoa; phylum Echinodermata; class Asteroidea; order Forcipulatida; family Asteriidae; genus Marthasterias; species Marthasterias glacialis. The sequence goes on along the minus strand of OU452220.1, from coordinate 13,109,364 downwards.
AGCATTTGTTATGGAATGAATATTGTTGGGAAGATATTTTAAAAGTAGAATATAATGATTCACACAAATGTCCCTTGAAGTTGTGTGTTTTTTTGTTAAATTTCATGACAGAACACGGTGCTATTTTGAAGAGCTTGGTTCCACTGGTTGTATTTCTGAGAGGCAAAGTATGTTTTTTGAATTACCAGTTTCCACCAAAGATTATAGAGCGCCGTAGGCTCAAGATGGGGAACTGGGCCTTTATCTACTGTTGGAAAGTGAAATACGCATGGGCGCCATTTCGGCAAGTGAATGCCTGTGTTTCCCATTGATAGCAATTGTCATTGTCTACACTGGTCCGCACGTATCAGTGTTGTATCAATAGAGTTACTTGCGGAAATGGCGTCCAGTGAGATTTCACATTTCAGCCAGAGTTCCCCATCTTGCGCCTACAGCGTTCTATAATCTTTGGTTTCCACTCACTAATTACGACACACTGTGGGTGTTTTATTGCATGAACAACTCTTTAAAAAAACAAAGGATAAGGAGCAATTCCAAACGTCAGAATTTTAAGAGATTTGTAAGGCAACGTGTCCCTTTAAGTCATGCGTACATTTTTAATACCTTTCTATTTTATAACAAAAGACTGAAATCAAAGTTGTAAGCAATTATTACATATTAATGTAAATCCATTATCCAACAAGAACATGCTTAAAATTGTGCCACACACAGATCAGCAATGAGTTAAATTCAAAATTCATCTGTTTAAAATTAAAAAACAGAAAATGGTTTCTGTGATAAAAAGAAATGCCATGATTTGAGCCATACATACACGTATCAACCCCCTCACACTGCACAAATCTTAAATGATGGGATCATTTTGTCGACCTTTTCACACTTGAAATGCTAACCCCGGTAAATTCCTGGGAAACATCAATTCCCTGAGAACAGCCACCCCTGCTGTGAAGCAACCCCAGGGGGTATTATATAAAGCATACGGTCTTCAACTTTCCCCAGGAAAACTGCATCGAGTGTGAAACAAACACGGGTGGCAGTGGGGCTAAAAAAATTAAAATTCCCAGAAACTTACTGGGGTTTTATTTCCTGTGAATCAGCCAAGGTAATGTGAAAAGGGCTACACAAAGTCCAAGCTCAACATTGGTAAGGGGGAAAAACATAAATGCTTACAGATTTACATATGCCTTACATGGTATAAAGATAATGATGGTAGAAAACTTTCCTTGGAAATACTTCTGCCTGAAGTGTTATCGTTTCTAAATAATAAATGAAAATAAGATCCAAAATTAGTTTTCGTCTCAGCGAGACGAAAACTCTGCCTATAGGAATGCGTACATAAAAATGCTGAATGTATTTTAACCGTGTTCTCGCAAATGAAACAACGAAATTAGCTGACATTTTCACAGGTTGGTTTTATTACAAGCATCTCAATTTGTGCAAAGAACGGAAGCATTTACAGTCAGTTTACCAATGTTGAGCTGGGGCTTGAAATCAATGTTATCATCCTAAATATTTTTTTTACAAATTCTAGGAGGGGGGCACAGTTTATGTCCAGCTCCCAACCGACATGTTGTATTCAAGAAACAGAAAATACATTCGATGCATATTTAAATTGTCAATATAAAAAATGTGGAAAAATAATCTACACTATTTACACTTATAATTCATAAACTTGAGTCACTATTTTTTATCGTTATTATTATTTTTTTGAATTACAAAAGTTCTATGAAAACTTTGCACTGGGCCTAAAAATTGATGAGTTACAGATGTTTTTAAGAAAGTCTGACAACCTTAAAAAATTATCATCATTTGCGATTTTGCACATTATTTCTTGAATCACTGGGCTTTTCGCAACAAACACGTTTTTTAAGGACAGCTGCAGTTTTTATATAAAATGGAATTAAAATAGGCTTCCAAATTTGGCAATGGTTTTTTTTATTTACTGATAAAAGGACACTTCAAACCGGAATTATGAAAGATTGTTACGTTATAATTACAGAGACTACATAATCCGTTAAATGTTTCGAAAAGTATCAAGGTAAGCATTTTCGGCGAGGAAAGTCCACTTTTCGGACAAAATAAAAACAGACGCAAAAATGAGCTGAATACTTGGTTTCTGCCTGCTTGAACCAAATGACAGGATCTTTTTGACTTGAATCTAAATTCTGATAGTTGACAAGTGTTTTCGCTATAGACCCGCCGCCCATTAAGCTCCGCCCCATAATGCATTTGACCAATCAGAACCAAGAACACATGCCATAAATGTCTGACAAATAGTCTCACAGTGTAAAATCTCATTAAATAAGGTCAAGACGTTTCTGACGTTTGTATTGCTGCGTCCGTCGTTTGTGGTGCAGGGCAGTTGCTATGTGGGTAGAGCTTACCATTGTTCAATTTATTACTGAAAATGAATTAATACACACAATCTTTCCAAAATGATATTGGGGGTAATGACAAAATACATCTGGAAATACACACTACAAAACTTAGTTTAATTTACACAATTTACACAAAAGAATTTCCTCTGAAAGATTTTTTTTTTTTTTGTTATCGCATTTCTGAGATGTACATTTCAAAATAGTACAAGATATTGAGGCAATCTATTTCTTTGTCTCTGGACAATTACACACAGTGATGGGTAAAAATCACAAGTCACACCTGATTACAAATTACTGTTTGAAAAGACACTTCAGACTATTTTTTTTTACTGTTTCCGCCTTTTTGATTTCTCCAAATCAAACTGATAAACTGAAGTGAGGCTTGAAGGGTTTAATAGTCTGGTACCTAAAGGGAAGTTACATAATACCTTCGTCTGCACTCAATTGGAGTCAGGGGTGTGTTTTAACGATTCCAAACCAGAAACATGTTGAAGCTTAGGTCATTTAATGTTTTCTGGGTAACGTAGCTGTTCCGACCAAACTGCAACCCCAATTGTTGGCTCGGAAGTAGTTTCAAAATGGTGGATGTTACGAGCTATAGAAACTGACCAATGCTGAAGCATACAGGTCCAATGTTATCGAGACTATAGAGACTGAGTTCCATTAAATAAAATAAAAAAAATTTTTTTTAAAGCTGTATATTTTTCCCAACATTAATTTCACAAAATGTTTCTGGTTACCGACCAGTTTTCACGCAACTCTCAGAAATTGATTCAGTCAGTAAATTTTAAATCAAAAACTAGTTTCTGGTCAGGGCCGCCAAAACACCCCCCTGCAGGAGTGGATTTCACAAAACTAGTCCTAACTTGACTAGTCCTACAGTTACTCACACTGAAGATAAGACTAGTCTTAGCGCTTTATGATATCCACACCTGTGCTGATTACTGCTGTGTCAAATGAGAAAATATACTATGGAAGCATGATTACAGTCTAATTTGGCAATACTTAAATTTTTTTCCTCAATATTTCAACGACTCCTTTTTCAAGTTATTAACAGTTATTATTTTGTTATATCTTGCGGGTTGAGTGCAGTACACAAAACTGCAATGCGTTCAACTGCTACAAACAACAACTCCATGTTGAAAATTAAAGGAAAGAAAATGTTTCACCCGAAACACATGGCCGTTCGACAATTTCTGTATGTTCTTCCATCTATTGGCCCCTTGCACGCACGTCACACATGGCGACTTCGCCACGCTCACCATTTTGAAAATCAATAGGTAAGCATTGTAAACGCTGCGTTGTCTAAAATCCGCACTACACTCTGTATAACCATATAGTAAGAACAGTATAAAACACAGTGACACTGACTTCCAAATGGCGCCACAAACATTATTGCGATGATGACGTCAGGTGAATTGGGTCAATAGGTGGAGAGAAACTCAACCAAATGTTGGGGAAATTAATTAAGGATATTAGTACATACATCAGTGTTTTTTTTGGAAACAGTAACAAAATCTTCTTTTCATCTAGTATTCATCTAGTTTTCAACAACCACACCTCGCAAACAACCACTTTTTCCTCAAATTCGGTCACAATTTTAGACAAAGAAATAAAAAACAGTTCATCTTTTGTCAGGCATTTTGTGCATTGGGCTTATTCTGATTGCGGCAATCAAAATAAACAACGATGATTTGCTGTGTCTTCGAATGCTATTTTCCTAAATTCTGACAGTATTTCAGACGGAACTATTTCTCCTGAGGATTGGTACTGGCATGCACTTTGTAAATCAGTGAGCTTTCAGATTGAAACAATATACAGTTCTTTTACCAATGCTGGGCATAACTGTGGCTATCATTTACTACTGTGTGTAATTGTCCAATGCATCGCATCGTCCAGTAATTTACCAAACAATTTATTTCACTTCAGTGTTGTTGCTATGATAAATCTTTTATTGCTCTAAAAAGGACCTCCCCCAAAAACCAAAACACCTGAGTTTCTTCATTTTGATCTAGAAAAATTAAAAATTCTAAAAAAGAAAGTCATAGTTTATTTTTGTTTTTTCTCGATCCACTTCGATAAACTTCTTTTTTTCTCCCTGATTTGAGTTGAAGGCACTTGTGAAAGTTTCATTGTGAAGTTTTGTCTGACTTTTTATTTATTTCTAGTTCCAACTTTGTGGCCCATTCAGTGGCACCTACTTGGCACCTACGTTGTTTACAGGACTCGGAGTTATATAGTTGTGTGCCCAGCACACGGCTTTCGATATTAATGTTCACATTCACAGCACAAAATGGGACTCATTCTTTGTATTTAAACCTAAACAGCTGATCTTGGTAGAATCATCACTGAATGGGAAACTTGTGGAACGCTAGGTGGCAGCAGACTTACCAGGTAACTTTCCATTGTTTGCATTAAGTTCTGAGCATGCGTACATTTTCGGTAACAATGGATTTTAATACCCGGTTAAGGTCTGCTGCCACCTTGTGTCCTCAAAAGTCTCCCAATTTGATTCTAGTTTTTGTGACAGGTTTGTTTTGAAAAAAATGTTTACGACCGCAGGACAAATAATGGACTGTCGAACATTTTTATAATTGTTAACGTCGAACCAGGGAATAGGACATTACCAGTCGACCAGATTTTGCACTAGTTCGTTATTTCATATTAACTAGGGATGCTTTTTAGCAATGAACAAGCCAGTTAGAGAGAATGTTGAATGGTCCAAGGGTGTTTTGACTTGCATTTGGCCAGCAGACCACTGTTTGAGGGACAATACTGACAGTTTCCTGCCAGGAAATGCCCTGAAATGCACAAGGTCTCACTGAAATTTCATCTTTTTGAGAGGGCAAGGCCATTTTCATTTTTCAGAGGGGCACTTCCATTGGAAAATCTTTAAGTCTACGGGAACCTTTTGAAAGGGCGCCAAGGCCAAGACCAGGGCAACCGAGAGGCCGTGGCCTCCATGTAATTCCAGGCCTAATCTACATGTAGACAGATGGACCACTGAGAGAATTTCTTCTGGTCCCCCTAGTACAACGACTAGCGTTTCGCCAGCGTACGTCAAACGAGAGAACACTGATCAACCAGAGAGAGAGAGACGATCGGTGAGGATCACAAAACACGCATTGGCAGGGTGAACCCCCCAAAGGCTAATTGAACTCTACAGGTGAATTCCCTATCGTCACATGAACGCCGTGACCGGCGTTCTACTCGGACTACAGAACTGTGAATACTGCGTTGGACTCTCGCTCATCGTTGTGAGGGACTGGTTGTCTTTAGAAGGCGAGGTGTCCAGCAGTCCGCTGAAGAGGGGGTTGTTGGTCGGGAGGGGGGATATTGTGACCGGTATGTCTAGATTCATCAGCTCGCAGTTGAAGGGGTCCATGAAATGGTCCTGTGCGGAGGGGGAAAGACAACAACAACAAAAACAGTTGAAATAAGAGTGCATAGAAAATGGAAATTGTAATCCATTTATTTTAAACTGAAGTCTCTTTCATGCTTCCCTTATTCTTAGTCAAAATAAAAATAAAACTTGACTTTGTTTGTTGGAATTGCCAGAATCATTTTTCTGTGAGAGTACCGCTGACACAAAGAAACCTTGACTTGACAAAGCCAAGAGAAGGAAGTTTCTCTTGATAGCGCTGGCATTTTTGTTTTCTCTATCAAGAAAATGTCAAATTATAGTATTCAGGGCTCCAATTTGGGGTAAAATTCCACAAGACCACAGTATTTTTACTGCACAAGAATTTATTTTTCAAGACCAGAATCTTAAGGAGTAAGGACTTTCTACAAAGTATCAAAATGGAAACTGTTTTTATTTGAACTTAAGCACTTAAGAGAAGATTTGTCTCATTTGTCTTGTGGGTAAGTATATTTTGATACTCAACAGAATTGAAAAAGATACTGATCAGATTCAAAGTCAACATTTTAAACATCATTTCTCATGTTTCTTTTTGTTCACTGATATTACACAGTGAGGTATTATTATTCAATTGAAAAACACAAGACTGCCAGACTTGTCTGGTCTTGAGTTTACTGGCCCAAGGCTAAAATGACTGGCCTCGGGCCTGTGTAAAATTCGCACCCTGGTATTGCACATGCAATGTGAATTGCAAAACCTCGACCGCGACCATTAGTACTTAATCCAGAACCAAGGCTGGATCCCTGGTTCACTCTGATTTGAACCGAAATACAACGAATAAACCATGGTGGAAGCCTCTCGATGTCTTGATGTTCTTGGAAGAAAAGGACAAAGGTCTGGAATCTGGGATTACAGAATATCCTCTGCATAATGAACAACAATCGGCGAAACATCCAAGACCATGTTTGCTCTTTGTGTTGGCCTCTGTGCCTCTGCCTGATCTACAGATATTTCCATGGTAAATGTTCCACCAGTCTGGCCAACTTGGTTCCTCCAGCCCAGGTGTTTGAGCATGAGACCAGGCTTTCTACCTGTTCTCATCCTTTCACTCTGGCTGTGCCGAGATGCAGAACCAAGAGCTATTCCAGTAGCTTTTTTTCCACGTACTGCATGGAACTCCTTGCCTGGTGTATGTTTTCCTTCATCATGATCTGGAATCTTTTAAGAGGAACATCAATTCCTTCCTTCAGCTTCACTGAGCTTCTGCATGTTAATGTTTTCTTCTTTGTAGCCCTTTACCTAGAGTGACTTTGAGCCTTGAAAGAACAGCTTGAATCCTAAATTTACTGCAGACACGTTACACTTACCGGTAAACTGAAGTCTCCATCTAGAGAAGCGAGGGACGGGTCGAGAATGTTGATGTCTCCGTTGAAGACGTCAACGGCATGGAACAGGCCGACCGGCACCGGGTCCACCAAGTGCGACTTACGGTTGACGGTCGGCAACGTCGTCATGGTGGTGGTTGCCGTGCTGACTGCTTTCATGACGATGGTCTTGATTTGCGGGGAAGGGGGCGGATCGCTGTTTCGGGCCGGCTGCGTGTTGTTGCCTTTAACGCGTTCTTCTATTCTTTCCAGTTCCTCTGCAAGTAGGAAATATTATCGATTTGAAGTATAGAAAACTTAGAACACAGCAGATAAATGTCCATATTTTAAGCTGGTGAATCAAAGGCCTGGAATTTTATCTAATCTTAAGGGAAAAAGATATTTTCAATTTGGCAAAGGGCAATTCTTGTTTTCTGAGAAAATCATGCCATGCACCATTAAAGTCTTTGGGAATATTTTAAAAAGGGCATCAAGGCCAGTAGTAATACCAGGGGCAACAAGGCAATTGCCTCTTTGTTCTTGCAAGCCTGCGTCATGAGATGAAGAATCATTGATTACAAGCACGATCTCAGGGCTCACGCTTAGCACTAGCCCGGCGTACATTGTCTAGTAAAAACTGTTATGGCCTAGTAAACACCACTTCTCAACTTGCCCTGTGGGCTACTAAAAACTGTGCGACTTCTTCCTCTTCATATTTGAATAATACATTTTAGAAATGTGTTAATTTATTTTTGAGTGTGTGAGTGTAACTTCATTTGACAGCTTAACTGGTTGCGATCGCTACCATTAGTATCAGAAAGATACATTTATGACAATACATGTTAAAAATTTGGGCAACAAAAACTTCTTGGGGACAAGTAAAATGCACAGTTTACGAGCCCCCTTGGGCTACTTTACAAAAAACTTAAGCGCAAGGCCTGCATTCTAAATGTTCATTTCAATTCAACTCATCATACGAACACATCCTTTTTACAGGGGAAAGCAAAGGATTACAGAAAGTGAATTCAAAAAAGAGCGGGAAAATAGAAAACCAATAAAAATGCTAATTGGAGAACGGGCCATAAGCAAAGGTGGATTAGGGAACCAAACAATCAAGGGGATAGGAATTCAATAGAAGCATTTTATTTAACTTGTAAACACTTGGGAAAAAAAACATTAATTAAATCACATTTTTAAAGAAACTTAGAGTGCACAGCATTTCCAGGGTGTTTATGTAGAAAAATCTCACCAGGTTTAGCCATGCTTCGTCTGATGCCAGCAGGATCCTTCTTGGTCCACTTGTGCACTTCCTCCGCCATCTTGGCAGCCTTCTCCGGGTTCAGGGCCCACAGGCATCCCTTCCGGCTCGACCCGTTGGCCGTTGCGGGCTTTTCAATCTTGGCGAAGCACTTGTTCAGGGAGAGATTGTGTCTCACAGAGTTCTGGAACGAACGCAGTGAAAACAAATACATATTAGTATATCTCACCATTGTCAAATTGTCATAATTGAATGATTTAGGCCTATAAAGCAACCCCTGAAATCTTTCAGGCTTTGGCCCGATAAAATCTTTGTGTAATGCCTATTTATTTAAAGCTAACAGCAAAAGTAGAAACAATTGTGGTAATATGCACACTGGGCAATAGATTTAAACAAACTTCATTAAAACATAATGACACTGACAAATCAATTTAAACTCAACTTACAATTTACTTAAAACCCTTTACAATTATTTTACTAAACAGTCAATCAAACAAATTTTCACAATATGAATAATGCATTTTGAAACAAGCTAGATACTAAACTCCCTTCCACAAATACATCACTTGAGGGCGCCCTAATCACTTGCACGATCTAAACAACAATAAAGAGAGTTTGCTTGAACCCAGGAAAAAGTTCGTTTCGCAGCCATGTTGGGTACCGCCATGTACAAACTCAATAGCTGACGCGTCGTCTGCTGAATGATTTCCAGCGTCTGTTTGTGCACACAGCATTAGAAAAAGGTTCCGGGTGACGCCACCCTCTCTCTTACAAGCATGCAGCCATTTTCGTACGATAAAAAGTCTGTTGAAAAATCTGTTGAAGTTCAGATTTAATTCAATTCAATTCAATTCAATTTCGGTTTTATTCAAAATACCAAATAAAAAGTCCGGAGACTAAAAATATTCAGTTTACAAAGAGTAAAATAAAAGAAAAGTTAAACAGGATAACTAGATATTACAATTAAAATATAAAAAGCAGATATTGAGGGGAATTTATTGGAAGAAGATAATGAAGAAATTGTCTGTTGGCATGTGTCATGCCAGAAGGCATACTAACTGGCCGTCCCTAAATATGTGGATTGAACACTGGTTTTAAAATGGTATGTAAATTTGTGCATTTAGTAGAGTGATTTTAAAATGTACTCAAATTTGACATAAAAAAAAATACATAAAAATAAAAACAACTGGATTTTAGCTTTGTGGGTCTAAAGGGCTTATGTAGCTCACTATCATTCAACCCCATCCTACATTTTGCTTATTTTAGCACCAAATGAAAGAGCAGAACAAGAGCTTTTATTGAGTTATAGACCTTATGCACATGACGTCATTTGAGTAGGGCGCCCTCGCCTAGAGGTCAAAAGGAGGCTGTTCATTGGCCAGTCATGTGCGCCGCGCGTACAATTCTGTGCGTTTCCATTGTTTCATCATCGGTTTACCTCTAAGATGGCGACGTGGTGACATCAATGCATATAAAGGTCTATCTCAGAAGGATGAGATATAATGTCAACCGAGCTGGAAACATTAGGCCTCAACGTCATCAAATGTGCAGTACTTTATTCAACAGAAAAAAACTTGACGGGAAAAGGTTAATGTTTGTGAACTTTTATTATTTACCCAGTCAGTTTCCCTTGTGGTTTATTGCTTGATATTTATTTAAATTCTTTAAAAAGTCGCATCACCCTTATGGTAGATCCCCGTGCTGCCGCTTCCCTGGTTATATCCCTAGAGCTAGCTCTATGGTTGTATCATATATTATGGGGTGTGATCCCTGGCCCACACAGCAGTAACCAGTTGTGAAAGATATCGACAAAATAGGGAGACCGCCAACATTAGGGCTGGACAGCTCAGTTGGTAGAGCGTCTGTACAAATAGCCGGTGGTCGCAGGTTCAAATCCCGCTCCAGTCAATTTTTCTTTGTTCACCCCAAATTGATTTAAAATATGCCCAGTCAGTTTCCCTTGTGGTTTCTTACTTGTTAATAAACTATTATGGTGCAGAAAGGGCGTTGTGGACCACACCAAGAGATGAATAGTGACACTTTTCAAAAAAACATTCTCTAAACGTTCGTTTGAGAGTTATGTAATACCCTAAAAAATAAAAAATGTGCATATACATTTACTTTGTACCATGTACAGTACACTATTTAAAGTTCCAAGGCCATTTTTACAACTTCTAGTAAAGTTGACCTCTGACCAAACATGCCAGTCAATAATGATGATAAATGGAACCTTCCAACCCTATTGCAGGACAGAGTTCCTATTGTACACCTGTGCCTATGGACATTGTCATCCACGCTTTGTTATGCTAATTTTGCGACAGGTGCAAGCCAGGGGTAATTGTGTCAACAACCAATGGAATGTACAGTTTAAAGGTCACTTGTAGCTATTGGTTGGGCAGGTTTCATTATTTGCTTAGGAGGGTTAGGTTGATTTCTCGGAGGGGCATTCTTTCAAACAAGTACCTTTTCCAATGAAAAAATATATCCATTGGGTTTGGTTTTCTGAACGGGAAACTTGTTTGTACAACGGCACTGTTACATTTTCAGAATCCACTGTTTAATCAACCTGAAGGAACTTACAAAAGGGAAAATTTACACTGTTTTCATTTACAACTCTGTGAAAGAGTTGACCCTTTACTGAATAGATGAGTCCAATTTGTGTACAGTTAGTGGATGATGAATGGGTGAGTCACTGTGATTTACAGGGTAGCAGGAAAAATGATGTGTTTTGAAGTTGGGTGTAGTCCAACATGTTACAAAGGTATTTTAAGTTTATGTGCTTGGTAATAATGTGTCAGACAGGCAAAGTGACAAGTGATTCAGTGGAAGGATATCTGGGGCAAAATGGGGCTATAGATGTGTGGAAGGGTGGGTGGGGAAGTGACTTTCCATGCTGTGTGTGTGTGTGTGTGTTTGTGTGTGTGGAAGACATTCCACCCGAAAAGTATTTTTTCAAAAACTTAAGGATACTCTTGAGTTTAAAGCCCCAGCTCAACATTGATAAACTGACTGTAAAAATGCTTCCATTCTTTGCACAAATCAAGGTAATGTAATAAAACCAACCTGTGAAAAATTCAGCTCATTTCGTTGTTTCATATGTGAGAAAACGGTAAAAATGCATTTTAGCATTTTTGTTCGCACTGTTAGGCAGAGTTTTGGTCTCACAACATTCATTTTGGATATGACATGTATTTAATTTATTCATTCAAAAACAATAACACTTCAGACACATGGTCAAGGGAAGTTTTCTACCATCATTGTTTTTATAAATCTATGAAAATTGATGTTTTTCTTTCTTACCAGAAAGCTGGTGATTTAAAGTAACGTACAATGTCCTTATGAGGAAGAGTGGTGGATAAAGTAAATTTATTTTCTAATATTGCTGTCATTTGTTTTACAAATAAAATGAACGTCACAGTAACAAACTACCGGGTTCTCCACGTATGCACAAGCCAGCGTATCGGGCTGATGCATGCATATTTTATATCAAATTCACAAAAATCATAAAAAATAAAAACCATTTAAAATGCACCAGAGTGTACAGCAGAGCTTTTAATTCATTTAAGCATCAAGAAGAACAAATATTACGAGCACCTCATTTCACAGCGTGCTTCAGACATGCTTGCAAAATTTGGGTCAATAACGCCCCCCTCCCCACCCTCCCCACCTGGGCCTAATTTCATGGCTCTGCTTACCGTAAGCAAAAAATCGGCGCTTGCGGAAGCAGAAATACCGTGCTTACCTAAGCGTATTTCACGGGTTAGCAAGGAATTTTTTGCTCATGTGCATGCGTAGTTCACGTAACTAAGGATTCTTTGCTTACACAGCTTGTGCAGAAATTCGGCGCTAACCTCGTAAGCGGCGAATGGCCTTCGTAAGCGCAGAATGACGCAGTAAGCAGAGCCATGAAATTGGGCCCTGCTCTTGAATGGCGGTACTGTGAGTTCGAATTTTACCAGAGGAGTGTGGATTTATTTTTTATTTTTTCGTAGAACGGAAAGCATCGAGTATACAAAACTTTGATCACACATTGGTGTTGTGAAAAGAAATAAAGAAGACAAAAATTGCGTCCTGAAGAAAAATTATGTAATAATTTCAATCATAAAATGTGAACATTTTTAAGATTGCCCGAAAAGGTTCGCCAAAAAATTGCCTCAGGTGAGTACATAGACCTGTCTACCCTAACAAATCGAAAAACATAAATTGGTGCAATCTGACAGTGACTGACTTTTCCACCTGACTGGGTTTCAATCCCTTTTGTTATTTTCCAGGTCCCTGCTAAATAATGTTCAATGCATAATGGCTTCTTGATCTTCTGCACCACCCACTACAAAGAACAGCTAAACTGGTGCACCAGGGGGGCGTTGAATGGGCGGCCAACACACTTGCTCGTAACATTTACTCATTCGTAAACATTATGTGTAGGTGAGTAATTTCCACATACTGACTTTACTTTGGGCAATATGTTAACTTGTTACACCCTGTGAACAGGCCTCGATCTTGACAAAAACGGGGGCAGGCCTTTGCTGGCCAAATCAGAGAAATTGTACAAGGGCATGCTGGCCAAGTTGGTAAGTGACAGTGCAATTTTTCTGAAGGGCATGCGGGCCAACTCGACAGGGCATGAGGCCAATGGCCTCGGTGGTCTCGGTTAAGATCAAGGTTTGCCTGAAGGCCTGAGACTTCACCGAGGCAACAGAGGCAGCTGCCTTCGTGCCCCTGGTGCCCTTTCACGTGCTCCAGTCAGTGGCGTTTCTTTTTCTGTTTTTTTTTTTGGGGGGGGGGAAGGGGGGCAAAGTTAACATTTTGGGGGCCATTCAACTGTGCTTTTTCACGATCTCATTCTGGGTGGGGCAAGAGGGGGCCAAGGATTCTGGGGAGCTCAAGGCCGAGCCCCCTCACCCTTTACCCCCGTCTGGTTTTGCCTATGGCCCCAGTACATATTTGTTAATTCTCTCATTTATTTGCTTTAGAAATACCCTGCCCAAGTTACAAGGGGTAAACATCAAAGTTGCATGCCTGACAATTGCATCCTTCTTGATGCTAAAATGTTTCAAAATGTTGACTTTTTGAAATGGACACAATTTGGGAATGTACTTAATTTCCGAGAAGTGTCTGGTTAAATGTCAACTTTTTTTAGTTTTTATTTGGGGTGTTTCAAAATAACATGAAATATGTGTCAACCAGTGGGTCAAAATTTCAAGTATGCTGAAATAAGCATATATACACATATTTTTTATTGCCAGATCTTATATTTATTGAAACCGAGAGGAAATTCTAATGCTCCCTCTGTTTAACTGTCGGTGAGACGTTGAAAATAGCAACCCCACTGCTGTTACGCATGGGACAATGGCTATTGTAGCCCTCCACAAATATTTTTAAAAGCAATATAAATGTAAAATAAAGGCTAGTTTTATGAGGAATGCATACTCCTGAAAAAAAGAAGATGAAAAAATCTCAGAAAAACAATGGCTTGATTTATCTACACCACAGTTAGGCATGCCGCATGGTGCTATGAAAGCATCACTCCAGTGACCAATCACTACAAAATAAACAGAAGGCTCACTATCTCATCAAATCCTACCTGGACCCCATTAGGAATAACACATAAATAAATGACAAAAATGATGTTAGTATATGATTAAAACTTTTCACTGTGTAGATGAAAAACTTAAGAGCTTGCATAGCGTTATGCATGGGACAGCCCTGTTACGCATGGGACAATGTCAAGAAGCATTAATTGCTATGCTGATAAGTTGGTTTTTGTGGGTGTCTTTTGTCAGTAATTCATGCACAATACATCCAACAGGATTAAACCATATAAAAACATTTATATAACTCACAAAGATCTTTGCCACTTGATTGGTGGAACTTACATCACGTGGTATTCAATATTACTCCCATCCACGTTGGTGATCAAAAAGTCCTATTTGCCCATGGGGAATGGTAAACTATTCAACGGTTAGGATCATACGTGCGTACAGCGCGTCTGCGTCCAGTGTCTACATGGAGTCGTCCACGTTATTTAGTGGAGGGGGAGGGGGGATTTTCAAAGTGTGGGATGGTCAAGGTGTCTACTTTATGTTTCTTGTGAAAATGACATAGATCTGTATGTGAGTTATATAAAACAAATATTGAGTGGCTTTAATTCGTGAAATGAGAGGAATATTATCGCTCGGTAAATTTTGGATTTTAGATCAGGCTTAGAGCGGTCGGATAGGGTAAAGTATAACTATTTTTTTTTAAATTGACTCCAAAAAAGGGAAAACTTAACAAAAGAAAAATATACCATTTTCGAGGATGATAATTCTGAACTGCAGAAAAAATGCCACCCGGCGGTAGAGCCGACAACCATTCGAAAGGAATTGATTTCCATAGTCAAACATTTTCACAATGTCAACAGCCATAAAAAGAATAGTAAGGGGGGGGGGTTGAAGGGGAGAAACCTGTAATGTTTATGAGGGGCTGTTCAAAATTGTACTCATTTGAATAATCATAGAACCCTACCTTATTTTCCTAAAAAAAATATTTTAAAAAATTGAAGTGGTTGTTTGCATGTTAAAAGATGTGAAAATGATGGAATATGCCGTCTCTTGTTAAAAAAAGGAAAGAAAAGAACCTGGATCTGGACCTGCGACAAAATCTTCCGCTAGCGGAAGTTTTGACTAAGGATGTGCGCGAAATCATCATGTGAAAGGAACCTTTGTTTATTGAACAATGTACTGTGCGAAATCTCCCATACTACGCATGCGTGGCAACTTTTTTTGTGTGACCTTTGCATCGCAACGTAATTATAAGCACTGTCAGGACTGTTGACTTGAGCTGGCTCAAGTTGAGCATTCACGCTGCTGGCGCTGCTTTTTGCGGCATATTCTTAACTCTGTTCGTCATAGAAATAGAATAAAAACAATTTAATTTCAACTACTTACCTTTTTAATTGCCGTCGCCCTTAAATAAATGCAAAAAAACCCGCTACAACTGACATAATTAGACAAGAAAAAACAATCTTTTTACTGCTGTCTTAAATGCAAACAAACGTTGAAAGTCACTCTCTGGTTGGTGCAAAAGACAGAAAAATTTTCTTTAAAAAGCAAAACGTATAACAAACATGCGTAAAGCTACGCAGTATCAGGGAAATTCCCTTTGAAATCACTGGTGTGCATATTAATAAGGTTCCTAAGGCAGCCGGCCAATAAGAAAATTCGTTACCTGCTCTGTACTACTTAGCATTTTTTTTTATTGGCTGAATTCCCAAATAACGAAGGAATTCAACCAATAGGAAAATTTGTTACGAGCTACATGTAGGAATTCAGCCAGCACGCGCGTTGTTTCATGAACACTGCAGTCAGTAAGTCACGCTATTAGAATACCAAAAACTATTATTTCTCGGCAAAAGAAATCTTGCATCTTTTCCGTTTTTTTCCTGAGCCTGGTATTGCACCCCAAAACATGCAAAACAAACGGGCTGATTCTACTGGTAGTATTATCTATTTCGCTGATATATCAGTCATTCGCTGGTTACCAGTGATGTGTGCACTATCATAGCGCACAATGGTTGTTAGATTTTTACATTAGCCATGTGAAAGCTCGCTAAATCGTTCATGCATGATGACAACAAATAAACAATCAGCGCTCGTAAAATGTGTAGCAAGGGACGTTGGTAATTTTGTCGTCATGTGAAAAGGGCATGCCTAGGCCTAAGATAGTTGTTTATTAGGGGACGCCAATAAGCGCACATTATTATGAGTCATGACCATAAAAACAGAACCCAGAGAACGCTGAGTGCGTCAGTATGTGTGCGCTTCTGTTGTGAGACCATTTTATGGACACGCGTATGCCATTTTTATGCGGCTGTTGCATGTCAACACTGTGATACAGGCTTGCCATCTCGTAGTGTTACAACCGACAGCCATTTGAAGAAAAAGAGCGAAAACAGGCACATTTGGGCGTGCACGCCGGGCCCCCTTACGGACAAATGAGAGAATATCGGGATCCGGGACGTCAACGTTAAGTGTTTCCCGATTTTTCCCGATTTTCTCAAGGCCGGTCGAGTTACACTTTTAAACATATAAAGGTGTAACTCGGAAATCACCTCTTTTTGCTTCGCCTCGTGAAATGGAACAGTCCAAATTTTACCTTGTGATAATATTCCTCCCATTGCACTCTGAGCCACTCAATATTTGTGTACTATTCGGTGACCAATCACAACAGAATGAACAGAAGGCTACATGTATATATCAAGTCCTACCTAGACTTCATAAGAATAACATACAAACAAATGACATGAATTGTGATAAATGAATAAAACTTTTCTGTATATTAAATGAAAAACACAATACCTCGCAGAGTGCTATGCATGGGACATGGGGACAATGTCAGGAAGTATCCATTGCTACATATGTTGGCAAGACTTGGGTGCTGGAAAATTGTTTTTTATGGATTAGCTAGGGTCATACTGCAATACATGTACAATATTCCAGAGGTATTATGTGAATTACAATCAAAAAATTGTAATCATTCTATTGAAGAAAAAGTATTGTTAGCACATTTCCTTTAACAACACTGAATAGATTTATTCAATTGCTAAACACGAAACAAATTTGTCCAATTGCTGAACACCAAACGGATTTGTCCCATTTCTAAACAACATACTAAATATTCTGCCTTAATCACACGGAGAACAGTACAAAATGGTGTTTAACTGTTCTTACACTCAATAAATACTATTGGACCGAAGACAAGACTGAAATCCAAGGTTTTTAAAGTTTTGTCCCATACGTAACGCTGAAGGCTGAAAACGTTATGCATGGGACACCAATTTTGAATCATGCCTCACCAACAAGCTGCATGGTATCAAACCAAGTTTGTATTTCTTTCCTATTTCTATGTCATAGTGCTACATAATAGCATGATCACTTTTCATCTGGAGGTTCCTACCTAATAATGGAATATGGTGTTATGCATGGGACAAATAGTTTTTTCCCATAACAGGGCATGACATTTTGGGCACTTTGTGATTCCAGACAAGTTCAGTTTAAATCAAATAAGAAGTGTCTATACAAATAAAATATAGATATCTAGCTTTGATTAGAACTGCTTACATTCTTACTAGCTCAAAGAATATTGCCTATGATGTAAAAAGAAATTTGCCATTTGTAGATTTCTGGCGTTACGCATGGGACAAACAGGACCAGGTTAACAGATGGTCTCAGAAGAAGACCACAAGTGTCCCCAGGCTCCCTTGAATGGCTTTATATGGATGAGGGATTACAAAGCAATGTTGCTAAATGTATTTTAGCAATAACTACCAATAGTTCATGCAGTATCGTGAAAATGTAAAAACAGCTTAATTTGCGTTACGCATGGGACATGTACCAATGCAAACTATACTTGATGACTGCTGGCAATTAATGATATGCTTACCCAGGTACATTATTTTTTTTCAAAGCTGTTGTATGTATCAGTCTCCCAAACATTTTAAACCAACTTTATCTGTTTTATACCCCACCTTATTTGGAACCATGAAAAATGAGTAGAAAATGCAAGAAAAGTGTTACGACGACGCTCAAAGTTCACTGTCTCCCCAAAATCTAACAAAACACACAACAAGCAAAAGCTTCCACTGACATAAATTTGGGACCTTTTTCTGAACAAATAAATTAGAAACATCTCCCTCTTCCTCTGCTATATTTGAAAAATCCTCTGTTGAAATCATGATACCCTTCCTGGTTGACACAAAAAAGCCCAAAAAGCGTTATGTATGGGACACATCTGGGCAAATTTTGAGAAACTGTCCATTCTGAGAGGAAATTCCGAAGTGCGCACAACCTAAACAATGCCTAAGAAGGAAGAAAATGCATAAAACTTACAACTAGACAGGCACAGTTAGTCTGGGGCTGCCTGTTACAAGGCCTTTGTTGGAAATTTCACGTTATTTTGAAACACCCCATTTCTCTTTAAAAATGAGGATTTTGAGAGATTGATAGGCTGCCACCATTGTTAAGTCATGGGAGGCAAGTGATTATAAAAGGAAAGCAGCATCAAAGAAAAATTCTTGTAGGTTCCCTTACCTTCCATCCATCTGGCGCTGTCTTGAAGTATGGGAAGTTCTCACTACGGAAGAAAGAAAATACTTTTTATTTTACTTGCTAAAAAAAATAAGTCGTAAGGGATTTTGTGCACGTCAATATGGGGTTTACTTCCAGCAACCAAAATTTATAATAAAAGCAATCGGTGATTTGTCACGTTTTTCTAATGTTAAATGAATGATATTTCCTTGACCTTTGACAGCATTTCAAAAATATTCCTCTTAATTGGTACCAGCAAGAACTTCATAATCAGTGAGCTTTCAGGTTGAAACTAAATAGCCCCCCCCCAAACCCATTTTCACCAATCTTTTACTGTCTCTTGAAAGATTTATTCAAAAAATTGTAACCATTTACACTCTAATCCTAAAAATGTAATAGTTTTGAGTGGGGGTCGTTCGAATTCAGTCCGTCATTTTAAAGGGGCTGCGTAATTATGAATATAGCAGGTGGCTGTGCAAGGAAAGATGAACTCACACCCAGATACTGCACGCGCGCGGGCTTGAGGTGAAATCACAAAGGGTGCCGTCTTTGTCAAACTGTGATGTTGACCACCGGCGCTTACGCACGTGTAGTAACTGGGTTATTCCATTTTACTATAATCAGGACGACAAAGCCCATTTAAGAAAATGTATGTGGACAAATTTATTGAGAGAGCTCTTTGCACTCCTCAGAACCAAAGCTTCCCACATTTGTATAAAAAGTGAAATTGAAGCACAATTCTTACACATCTCATATGACTGTTTATTTTAAGCATTAGCACACAGGTACTTCTGATGAATCACAGCCTAGGAATTACACTGAGGCCAAGGCCTCTGTAGTTGCCCTGGTCTTGGCCTTGGTGCCCCTTCAAAAGTTCCCCTAGACTTTCAGACTTTCAGATGAAATTGGCCTTGCCCTCTCAAAGATGAAATTCTAGACCTGAATCATATGCCAGGCCTTGATCTTAACCGAGGCCACCGAGGCCATTGCCCTTATGCCCTGTCGAGTTGGCCAGCATGCCCTTCAGAAAAATTGCAGTGTCACAACCAACTTGGCCAGCATGCCCTTGTACAATTTCTCTGATTTGGCCAGCAAAGGCCTGCCCCTGTTTAACTTGAGGTTGAGGCTTGAATTGCGTGCTGCAGACGACTTGCATGATTGGCACATCTTTGTCAACAGTGAGTGGTAACAAATAAAATCACTTTTTTCCCCATATTTTTAGGGGGTACTATTTTCACTATCCTCAGACGGAGTGCGGAGGGTTGCGATTTGCACTCACATTCCTTAAAAATAATTGGCCCTCGAATTACTCAATGTTTTCATTGGTGAATGTTGGATGCATTAATTGATGACAAATAAGGTAAACTTAAAATGTACTACTGATGCACAATGTGATGGTTAATTTCTTGCTATGATTCGGGCGTTGTTTTTAGGCGTGGCCTTCTGCGTTAATTGTGTTGAGGAATTTGTCATACAGCAGTTCATTGTTATGATTCGTGAAACTAGCCACAAGTTCTGTCCTGACTCAGCCTGAAGACGGTGAGTACTATGGAGTACAAAGAACACTGGCAGGCCTGATTGCTTCGTTCTTGAACGGGCATGGACACCAAGGCATTTTCTTCTTGATAAACGGCACCTCTATGAGGAAATTGTGAATTTCTAGTGGAACATTTCAAGGGCACCGAGGCAATGACCAGGGGCAATGGAGGCAATTGCCTCCGTGAAGTATCAAGGCCCAATTTCATAGAGCTGCTTTAAAGCAGAAAATATTGCTTAACAATTTGCTGCTTAGCGAAGGATACCAGTCACAAATTGTACATGAAATGGTATTTTGGCTGGTAACCTTATTCTGATAAGCATGATTTTGTTGTGCTCGGCTACTTTTTGTGCTTTTAAAAGCAGCTCTATGAAATTTGACCCAGGCCTGATCCTAGGAAACCACCCAAGGGAGTTCATGGTTAATAATAGTAATTAAAGGTAAATAACATGGTAAATTTGGGTGACTGGGTAAAGAGTGTAAGGTAGAGCAACAACAAGACTTGTTTTTAATTCAAAAAGGTCATAATCAGGAGTGGATTTGAAGGCTACTTTTTTTTCCGTACCAGGAAATTTCCAGGCAAGGCACGACTTTCCATGTTTTAAAATTTTCAATGCTGAGAAACAAAAGCGAGAAAATCAGCGGATCAGCTAAAACATTGCATCTCTAGTTCCTACTTGCATGCCTGCCAACTGTGTAAAACACCCTTTGGCTCCACTTCTTTTCTTTTTCATTTCAAAGAAATTCCTGAGTTCCATTTTTTTTTTATAAATCCATTTAACAACACTTGACCATCCCCTTTTTGACCACAATGTCAACAAAGATGTGGTTATTGTGGTATTTTTGGTAAAGTGGTTGACCTGGTGACCTACATGTACATCCATTTTCAAGCACCCTGAACAGGGGTGGGGTTCACAAACATTCTCTAAAATGTTAATAATTGGACCCCCCCCCCAATCAAATTTAAACATTTTGAACGCAATTAATTATAACGTTAAACTCTTCCAGCTGCTTATTTTGTTGGAGTAAGTGTTGGACACTGAACTGCAACACTAAGTTGCGATAATCGTAACCCTCCATCCTCCTGACAGTCTGTGACATCAGGATGGAGGGTTACAATTATTGCAATCAACTGCACCAGTAAATATTCCCGATTCCCATCCAAAGTTTTTTCAACACTTGGAAGTTCAGAAGATCCTTGAGAGGCAAACGGGTATGGTCCTACTGTCGTAGGATCAAACTCTCCTTCACTTGCAAAAATTGCAAAGATGCCGATGAAACTGTGGTGATGCTACAAGTTTAGAAACCATACAGGTGTGGATATCACAAAGCGCTAGGACTAGTCTTATCTCGAGTTATGGACGAGTAACTAGTACCAACATAGGACTTGTTATCAGTTAGGACTAGTCCTAAGTAAGTTGGGACTAGTTTTGTGAAATCCACCCCAGCACCTGTAAAAAAAAATGTGGTTTGTAAATTCATCTTCTTGGACATTTATACTTACCACATGAACTGGTAAATATCACTGACGGGCATGCATCCCGTTTTACTATTCTTCATCGCCATGGTGATGAGACAACTGTAAGAATAGGCAGGCTTTGGATAAATCTTTTGCTCCGTGCCTACAATTGGCTCAAGCTTGTGCTGTTTACTGAGCAGGCTGCTTGCAGTCTGGTGTTGGCTGGAGATGGGGTTGTTCGCCTCGCCGCCGTTGGGCTGCAGTCCTGCGATGGATACAGTTTGGAAGCTGACCTGGTTGGACTGCTGCAGATTCTGCTGGACACTCTGCTGCAGCTGCTGCTGCGCGAGGGATAAAAACCGCTGTTGCTGCTGCTGCTGCTGCTGTGCATTGGTGAAGTTGATTGTTGGTGTGTTCATGTTGTGCGTGGAGAGATTCCCAAGTGATTGTCCCTGCTCGAGTTGCTGTGCTTGCTGCTGCTGTTGTGCTTGCTGCTGCTGCTGTTGAAGAATCGACTGGTTTTGCTGCTGCAAATCCACCACAAAATTCAAGGCAGACACCGGCTGACCCGTCTGCGGGTTGACTAGCAAACCTTGGCCGTCCAGAGCGAATTTTTCGGGCGAGCTCAAGTGGGAGAAGGCGAGATTTGAGTTCATCGTGGTGGTGGTGGTAGTCGCGGTGTTGGCCAGCGAGCCGATACCGTCGTCCACACCGCCGAGCGTGGTCGGCAGCCAAATCATGTTATCGCCGGTGAAATCCCCCACCAGATCCCCGTTGTCCGTGGGGCTGTAACCGGTCAAGTCTATCGTCTCCGACTGCGGGTCGTACCCGGCCGATCCGGACCTTAAAATCTGATCCATCTCGGTCTGAACTTCAGATTCGAAGACGTCGCGAACTGACAAGTCAATGTGGTTCGAGTCAAAATAATCCATTTCGGCTCTCCGGTCCTCCTGTGCACAAGTGTTATGGTACGGTATTTACGTGCAGTGGCATGCGTTTTCAATGGATGACCCCCCAGTAGTCAATGAATGAAATGTCAACGTACACACGACGTTCCAAGTTTCCAAATTGTGATGAAATGTATGCCTCGCTTTTACACAAACTCAAGCAATGATTTTGAAACAAAATACCTTGGAAAATGCAGCAGGAAACCCTGGATCGACTGTCAGCGTTCGAAAACCGGAAATCGGGCTTGAAATGCTAATTTCATTTGATTTCATTTGAGACTGTGGAAGCAGCGCTTCGGTACAGGTGGCATGCTTGTAGTAAAATCGTAGTAAAAAGCCGTTGACTGAACCTTGAACAAAGGCAAAATGTGATTTGAATGAGACTCAGTGGATTGGACCGTGCGCACCACGTGGGAGCACTTAATTATGCAGAGCACTCTGATTGGCCAGTTTTACAGAGTTGTCAAAGCAAACCGCAATGGGACTGGGGTTTTTTATACACATTTTGGTAAACATGTAGTTTTTCCACTAGCCCCGGGGAAAAGTCAACAAATAATAATGGCATGTTATTTAAAAGGGTGTAATTTGTGACAAAGGGTTTCTTGAGCAGGGTAGTTATTTTTAGAGTGGGCCTCTTCAAACAAATGAAATCGTTGCTGCAGAACGGTTGTTATTACTATACTGTATTATTTTATGCCGTGACTTTCTACGTTTGAATGTCTGTTTTTATCCTTCAGAATAATTTAACCGATTACTCAATGGTAATGACGTAATCAATCTGTCGTTGTTGCAACCGCCGCCCTGAAAAAAAGTAATTCGCCGTCATCAAAAATATTTTTCGAATTTAAAAACAAAAATGCCAGTAGCCGGGTATATATATATATATATTTCTTTTTAATCTGGCCCGTAATGTAATATTTACAAAAAAACTTGATTAATAATTGAAGGAAACAAGAGGTTCGCTCTATAATTGGTTTTCCTGAACGATCATATTTTATTTCAGTATTTTGATATGTTGTTTTCAAGACATTGCACTAGGATTACTAACGCGTTTATGTCAGTGCTAGACAAGTACAGAGAAAAAATACCGTCCAATATAATTTTGCAAGGCGAGAAAAAAAGCATTTGAAGACCCAAATCACCGTCATTTATTTATGTATGTATTTATTTATTTATTCATTTCCTTTATTTACCCACCAGGGTGAATCACTGCTTACTTCAATTGTTGCAATCGAATCACTTATCGGACGCGTGCACGTTCCTTGACGGACCATAAACCATTCTTGAGCTTGCATTCTCATTTTTGCATCCTTGTGGAGACCTCTGTTGTTCTTTCCTTTGTCCCTGTACTTAATATTTTCTCATAGACTTTGTACACAAATTTCCTTGTGGGGCATCCTTCTCTTTAGAATTCCCCTGTGGAGACCAATTGTTCTTGCGCTTCCCTTTTGTTATAGGACTCCACAAGGGAGCGAATTCGAGCACTTCATCAATGATGATAAATTTAAAAAAAAAACGTAAGTAAACAAAAATAACAACAATAATAAAATAATAATAAAAATGGGAAGAAATACTGCCCGCATTCAAATGCCTGTTCTGATTAAATTAGAAAAAAAAATGTGTTTGATCAAATTAGAGCACAAGTGAGCCTCAATAGCAACAATAATAATTATGTTGTGGCTTACGTTTGATGTCCTAGTCGGCAAAACTAACCTTTTTTTTTTCTTTTTTTTGTGTTATTAATCTGTGCTAACTTCCAACTTTTACAGTTTAAGTTATGATAACCTAACCTACTTAGTTTCAAAGTTTTCTCTGTAGACCTACACCTATGCCCTACTCTGATCGGACATACACAAAAATTATGCTCCATCTTTTCTTGTTTTAAAGTGATTTGTATTTGTATTTATTTATTTATTTATTTATTGATGTATTCATTTATCGATGAATAACACAATCAACGCAATTCGTGCAGTAGGCCCACGTTTCTTTCACTCACTCAAAATAAGTTTTGGGAGAGTCATTATTTCCATACCGAGTCCAAAGTTGTAAAACCAAACTGGTATTTTTACTCTACTCTCGGATCGTGCTGCCGATCGCCGGGGATAAAAAACTGGACCGCACGCTGCTTTTCCCAGTACCTCCCTACCCACAACAACAGGCCCCGTCTCGACCTTTCCGTTGGAGTATTGGCACATCGGCTTATTATATGAAGCCTTACTTTTCTAGTACATAAAGAACACAACAACGGCGCACGAGGGCGGGTATAAATGCCACTCAGCCTTTTGAAGAGTTGACGTTTACCACGCGACTGTCGCGTGCCCAATAATCCGCCCACAAGAACACCAGTTACTACGTGGCGTGACACGGCAAAAAAATGCACTTGTTGCTAGGGAGGATTGTCGCTGACTTTTTGAATCTGGCCCCTCGCGGTACGTATGTAGTGCAATCGTGTTTTTACACAACTGGGGCACAGCTTGACTTCTTGATTAGAAAGGGCGGCCAACCGAAACTACTTTCCCCGGCTCCTGATTCTGGCTGGGCATGCATGGGTCTCGGCCTCTCTCTATGGTTTCTCCATTAGACATTTTTGAGATATGGTGGACACATTACTAGTACTAGGACACTATACTTGGTTTGGGTAAATCTGTCTGTATACACCCAAACCAAACAGTGAACTCGTTGTGTCCACCATACCTCAAAAACGGCTATTATGGGATGGATTTAAAAATAAAACCCTCATTGCTCCGTGGTGATCTTTCTGTGAGATTCAATGCACTTAGTGGTCAGAAAAGGGGATAGAGGGCGTTCGTACCTTTCATTACAGTAGACCGATTGCGCGACCAATGTTTACATGTCGTCACGTGACCTGTAGTGGGTACACGCGTCATCTTAGCTGATGGCAAACTATGTGCAAATACATGCTTTTACCGACAAAGTCACATCAGCAGTCGGCTTTGGGTAATAAGGTTGCCACCCAATCCCATTTGAAATCTGGACTGTTTAGATTAAAAAATTACCAGATTAAAATTAAAAGCTTTTTATGTAACAATATTTCAATGTTTTTTGGTAAACTAGTTTTTTTTTTACACAGTGTTTATTATTTTTTTTTACCTCCACGTCAGATTATCTTATTAGTAAACAGCATAACAAGAGCGCCGAAAAGGGGCTTGTTTTAGAAAAGTGAATATTTTTAATTGGCCTGCACCATTATTTTCATAGGGGGTAACATCTAGAAAAAAATGGTGCACCCCCTTGTGCTGCCTAAAATTTTACCCTATAGTTTCGCCGCTGCTTCTCACTGTATCTTGTTCGTGTTCGTTTTGGGAGCCGGCGGTGCAATATGTAAACGAATGGTTTACATTTATGTACCGTACATAAGCAATCGTTACATTGCACTTCCGGCTACAAAATATCATCTTACCCACAGGATTGGGCCGTTTGGCTTACGTCATGTAGTAGCCACCTATACAGTGGTAGACAATTTCGCAACGTGAGCGTATTTTCACTGGCTAGCAAGACATTTTTGCTTGTGCGCGCGCTTGTGTCTACGGTCACTATAGACCACGTAACCCATGCCATCACATCTTACAAAAGAGCCACAGAGCCTGGACTTCCTGCAGGCAGGATTTGTACATTATAGCTGAATGGAAGAAAAACATTAAATCTTACATCTTATGGAGGTTGGACAGAACGAATTTCGTCAACTTTTGACGTGAAGAAAGTAGGGGCACATCTCAAAACTTGTGCAGCTGTTATTTTTATAACTCTTGAATTTGTGGAAATTAAACACCAAGCCATTAAATTCAGTGTAAAGGGCGTAGTAATAGCTCATTTAACTCCAATCGGCAAATGGGAGACTTTGGAGCGCTATATATTTGGCAGCAGAATTACTCGGTAAATTTCCATTGTTATCGTAGTTCTGAACATGCGCACATTACTGAGAACAATGGATTTACCTGGTATAAGTCTGCTGCCACCTAGTGTCTTCAAAAGCCTCACATTAACAATATTGGTGACAATGTGACGATAATTTATTTCTTTCAAAAACATTGAGTAGTTCATACCACGCCTTTGTTGTGCAAAAATTAAAGCACCCTGGGACAGCAAGGAGTTCGTAAATCTTTTTCAAATTCATTTAATTTTACTTATTTTACTCGAAAAATGTTAACATTGTTTACATTGTTGAACTTATCAGTATCAAATACAACATTGTTGTGCGATGGTCAAAATGTACACACATGAGACTTCCTTTTCCAAAATGATTAGAGGGGCTGTGTCGTCATGATTACAGATGACATTTTTTCCCATTGTTGACGTCATGTGCAACCCATGTAAGTTAATTAGCCTTTCCCATAAAATAATGCCAATTACTTTCACGCATGCGTACATGCATTATTGGTGGGCAAACGCCATAGAGTTGTGCAGACGAACAAACTTGTGTGCGTCACGCTACCATTAGCCCACTCAAAAATGCGTGATGTTCCCTTATTTTGCCCACCAGTAGTGTTAGTGCGCACGCGTGATGTGTAATTTACATATTTCATGGGAAGGGTCTACTAAATAACCGTCTCAGAGTCGAACCAACAAAAACATTTTACACACAAAATGACCCGTTAAAATAAAACATTGAAAGATCGACAATATTTAAAAAGAATTATAATTTTATATCAGTCGGTAGTAAAATTAGTATAGTAGTTATAAGTTATATTAACTAGATAGTATTCGATAATCGTTTTGAAATTAATTTCGCATTCACATTATTTCTTTTACAGAGGGCGCTTTTCAAGACACCCATGGAAGGTAGGTTAAAGCTGGTGCCATAGAAGAAAAAACAGAAAATTGTAAAATCCATTGGAATAACCCAGTTTACATTTTTTTTTAAATCTTTAATAGACCCATGTACTGATGACGTCACGTTTTGTTTACACGTGCGCTTTCTTATGCTGGGAACTAGGGAATGATGGGGTGGGGGCTACGAATTCGAAGCTCCAATAGGAAAACACATGTAAACAAAATGCAACGTCATCAGTACATGGGTATATTGTGAAGTTACCATATTTGGAGGGAAGACAACATTACGTTGGTTTTTGAAGTATAATCAATACAACATTGTGTTTTCGAATCTGTCCATTCACCGGGTACACGGTAACTCCATGTTCAAGTGAGACGTTTAATTTCAAGCAGTAGACAGAACCATTAAGCCCCGCCTCCTAACGCGTTGACCAATCACAGCCTTGACAACACGAAAGTCCGACAAAAGTCCGACACGTTAAAATTCCATTAGAAAAGTAAGCAAACCGCATCGTGCTGACACACAACCGCACACACAAATGTAATAACTTCTGGGTTTTTTCGTATTTCTAGTGGTGCAAATCTCACAGCAGTGGTCCCTGTAAAGTCGTGTAAAAATGGTTTAACAATATTCCTGTTTGCATTGTTCTTTGGACTCGTGGCACTTTTCAAAAGACCAGGAAACTAAATCCACACCGTTCACGAAGACCATGTACGTGTGTGTGGCCGCAACCGAACCACTGCTGCGATCGTCTGGCAAAAAAGTCACACCATGTGCTGTTGCTAGGCAGTTGCTGCGGTAGATTGGGCTTAATGGATCGGTCTATATTGTTGACTGTTTGAAATGCTTGGTGGCACAACTTAGTTTTACCAGATAAATCACTCCAATATAGACCTTTGTTTTGTTTACAAATAGTGACCACCATTTTGTAAACGGGCCTAGAGTATCAAAAAATGCATAAACTGGCTTGGCTTTTTGTTTTGGATGGTAAATGTTACTTTTCACTTTGATAGCATAATTGGTCCAATAAAAAATAACTGTCAGTTGTATTTTCTGCAGCGAAGGCCGCCCGTACTTTTGCCAACCGTGGTTGTCAAAATTCACGGCTGTGACGTTGAAAAAAGAAACAACTTCCTTGACGGGGCAACAATTGAAAACCCCATTGAACAAGTGGGCCAACAGTCGAAACATTTTTGTTATTACTATTACTTTTTAGTCCAACAAGTTAAGGAATAATTTTTTTGGCTAGAAACGTGCAAAGTTATTACCTGCTGTGTCTGCTGCCACCAAGCGTCCCAAAGTGTCCCATTGTTTTTTCAATAAAGGTTTTTATATCGAAAAACACAACAGAAGAGCCAATGGTCACCAACACCTAATTCACAGTTTTTCTGTTAGTCAATACAAGGATAAATTCTAACAACAGAGGGCGTTCAATCATGACGTTTGTATAGACCATGTTACCTGTGACATCACATGTTTACAAAAGAGCCACAGAACCTGGACTTCCTGCAGGCAGGATTTGTACACGGCTCAATGGGAAAATACTTTAAATCTTTCATTTTATGGAGATTGCACTGTCCGATTGTCATCAACTTTGGATATGAAGGAAAGGGGCACATCTCACAACTAGTTCAGCTCTCATTTTAATAGCCATTGAATTTATGTGGAAATTATGATACAAAATGTAAAATTTCTCATATGTCCCATGCAGTATCTTGCCTGCCAGTAATTGCCCTGGAATGTACAAGGTCACTCTTTTGTAAACAAGGGTCACATGGTCTATAAAGTTTCATTTTTAATCTGCCTGGGAGGACGGACGCGGCTTTACTCGTGGTGGGGACACAACTTTCGTGACGGCGTAGGCATTTGAACTCCGCAAATACGAACGGGGGAATGGCGGTTCGGGGACGGTAGAAATAGCGCCACCATTTGCTTCGGATGCTTTAGTTTCCTTGTTAACACTGGCAACTAGTTCAGGTATCTCGGCATATGCTGACGTCTCGTCCACGTGGAACTGACCTCGAGACGCATTGCACTGTGACCTTGTGTTTTTGTTGGGCATGTTGGGGTTTCCACTTGCTGTAGTTGTAGTCTTCCTCTCATCCGTTAATTGACTCGTCATCGGGCTCGACATGGCACGTTTCCTGGATATGCCCTTGGCCCCCGCACTCGTGATCATGTTGTTGTCATAAAACACACATGGCGCGACATTGTCATTGTTCTCACCAATGCCTGACCATTTTCTGTCTTCGATTATGTTTGTGACTGCGTAAGCTACCGCGAAACTGTCTTGCTTCCGTTCCCCAGCGTATACAACCACAGGGCCCCCGGGAGTACTGGCGCTGCGACCCCGGGAAATTTGTGGATTTCTGTCGGTATTGAAAATGTCTTTGTGTTTCTTTTGGACTTCCCTGGGTCGAGTTTCCAAACGAGTGGCTGGCTGACCATGCGGACTTCCCTCGCTGCTGTTTATAATATCCAGAAGTTCGAGACTACTCAATGAATCATTGTCGACATTGTCTGGGTCTAGTACCGCGTATGCGTTTGGGGCTTTGCTATCATTGCGGGAAGCAGAGTCTGGTGCCCACTTAACTTTAGGGGCCACTTTGGATGCCTTGATTTTGGTGACCTTCTTATCCACGTGACCTTGACCTGAATCTGGACGGACGATTTCCAGTTGGACTATTTTTTCGTCTGAGCTGGCGTCGCCTCGTTTCTTTCGTTTGATTACACACGCGGTTATGACGGCGAGAAGGATTGCAAGAAATATCGCACCCGAAGCCAGCGATATTACCATAACCATCGGAAAGAGAGCTATTTGCCGATTTGTATTCGTTGGCAATTTCGAGTCATCGATACTAAATTGGACGAAGGTTACAGATTCCTGGTCCCTTTGAACGTAATGAACGAGCTCGGATATCGAGTCTGTCCATGAGGTTGTCACTGGGTTCGAGGTTGGTGGGGTCGATAAAGCAGTGGTACTGGTATCGGGTGGGTTTGCACCGCCGCGGGGAGGTTCGACTATAAGCAAGGCGCTCCCGTGACCTAAATACCCAAAATGGCCGCTTACAACGCACGTTACGATGTTATCATGAAGGTAGTCACTACTCACCATCAACAGTGGGGTTGTAGACTGCAGGGGTCCCTCATTCAAAAACCAATTATACTGAACCCGGTTCGAGCTCGCTGTCGTCGTGCAGTAGAAAGTTGCCGTCTGGCCGGTCATCACACGGTTCGGCGACGGGGTGACTGAGACGGTGATCGAACCCCTCAGAGGAGTGAGGCTGCAGTTTGGCGCAAAAGAACGCCGGCTCCCCTGCTGCTCTAGCGGGTCTAGTCCGGCGACGCATCGGAACGTTTTACCGATGTCCTGTAGCGTTAGCGTCCGTCGAAACGTACACATACGCTGTTGGAGACTTTTCGGGAGTGGGCACGATCCCTCATTGGTTAGAGCCGGGTAGCTGCCAACATACCAAGTCAGCGATGTTACATCAAGCAGATCATCCGCTCTGCAGACAAGCTGGACGGTCGTGCCCACGGTGACGGCCTGGGACGGTATGGACACCGTGGCCTGACACGATGGATTGACCGCGGACCCAACACCTGTCCCGGGAGCTGCTAAAATCCGGCGTGGAAACACGCGTAGGTAGGTGATGGGTGCGTACACGCCGTACCCCCCCTCGTTTTGGAAAAAGCACACGTACCTCCCCTGATCCCGCAAGCTCAGCTCGTCAATCAGCAGATGATACTCCCCACGAGATTCATCACCGACGATCTGGAGTCGAGGTGACAGGTCCGGGTAGTACGGAGCGTATGACGTGGTGTCCCGGTCCCTCGAGATAGTGCCGAGCCGCGTGCTCGCACCGTCGTATCGCTGCCAAAACACCGGGCTATCATCGTCCTTATCCTTGACGACGCAGGTTAGTATAACAGTGTCTCCCACGTAGCTCGTAATGTTTGATGGTGTCCCTTCGAATCTCATGGATAAGGCAGTTGGGATACCGATGAAGATGACCCATACACGAAATAAAGCAACAACGGCGGCCATAGTGATCCTCAAATTGTACTGCCGCTCACGGAGGGACTTTATTTTAGTCTGTGACTGTCCCACTGAGAACGGTAGCAATGCCAATATGCAAGGGTTCCGGTTTTTGTTACACCGTGCGACTCGAGGCGTGTAGTGAGTGTCTCCTTTTTTCTGCAAAGTTTCAAACCTATGTGACGGCTCTGTCGTGCTGTGAGCAACTTTATATGCGCATATCACTTCCAATTAATATTATAGTGCTGTTGTCTTTGGGTGAAAAATGGCAGTTTCAGTTGTCAGAGGTTGGTGGGTACCATGGTGGTACACGCGGTATGACGTTTAAACTTTGGCTTCACCAGGCTATTTCCCTCACACGTTGCAACTCGGCGAGCCCAGACTGAAACATCTTCAAAAGTAGGGCATGCTTTTTTATATATCGATTTGACAGCGCATGGACACGCTATGTGTGGTACCCACTTCCCACAATAATACAACACATTGTATTTTAATGAGGTGCGATTCCAGTAAAAGTTTGCGCGCAAATTCGATGAGTACGGCCCGCGATCCAATTTGTGCGCTGTGTCCCCAACTCGGGCCAAATTTATTATAAAGCCGATGGTTCTTTCCTCCGTGCGTGGCATGTGTCAACAACCGAAGGTCACTGGCTCCCCGTCACCGTCTAAAATATATTCTGTACTCATTGCTGGTAAACTTCATCTGATAGGAAAACAACTGTATTGCATTATCAGTGCCGACTGGTAACATGCACGGACATGCCCATCAACAGTGTTGTGACCAATGAAGGGCAAGAACCAAAGAAAATAATAAAACAAAAAAAAAACAATCAAACAGTTTTTGATCGTACGGACCTCGGGGCCCTTGCTTCTGGGACAATGGTGCGGACGTCCGCTGCGTCTAGTGACCCTCCTTTCTCTGATGAACCCGGAAGACGGACAACTTATTTTGATATCCGATTCTAGATTAGATCATGGTTTTATTTTTAAAGAGGGGGTCCAAGGTCAACTACTTGTTTTGTGTGATGCACTCATTTTTTGATGCACTGGTTTTGTTCTGTGATGCACTCTTCCAATGGATAGAGAGTCTTATTTATAAAAGTGTGAGAGAAAAAAAAGATACAAGTCTCTATCTCACATTATAATGGTGAAAATTGTCATTTTATGTAATACTTTTTCAGGGCGAAATTTGAAACATGACGTCATTGGATATCAACAAAAAATGGGTGTGTACGTTTCAAAGAGGAATGTTTGCGTCAGTCAAAAGGTAAATACAATGCCGTTTTAATGGCAGGCTTTTGAGGACACTAGGTGGCAGCAGACTTGCCAGGTAAATCCATGTTCATCAGAACTACGCAAACAATGGACATTGACCTGGTAAGTCTGCTGCCACCTAGCGTTCCAAAGTCTCCCATTGATCATCGAAATTCAGGACTGAACTTCACATTTCTTGTACAATATTAATGTAAAGACCCATGAAAAGTGACGTCATTGGATGTTTTGTGAATGTTGACGAAATTCGCACTTGAAGGGTACCAAATACAATGACATTTTTACACCTTTCTAGCATGATATTAAAGACTTGCAATTCTCTCCACTTTCATAAGGACGGGATCTATTGGAAAATGAGTAATCACAAAACAGAATTTTGACATTGGAGCTCTTCTTGAAGTTGGGGATCCAGCGATCAAACATAACCATCTTACTTTCCACGAGGGACGGTTATTCTTATACATTCAGAAGAAAATTAAATTTGCCTTTTGAGTTGCTGTAATTTTTCCAATAGGAGGAGATTATAAGGGACGCGAAAATAATATTGCGATTCTCAAATATCATCTTAAAAAGGAGTAAAAGTCAAACAATATCCAATGTAGGCCCAGCGAAAAAAATCTGAAAAATGAGAGGTCATGTTAACTTCGTGGCGTTGGACCTGTGACGTTTATCGAACAGCAACAGCTTGCTGTGTAATCACTGCACGCGGTGGACTTCATTTTGAAACCCGTGTGCACGTTCTAAGCCTGCCGGGCAAGTAGTTATACCATTGCAATTCAATAACTTATCACAAATAGCAACGTTGGAGTTCCACTTTAAACCAGTCCAAAGACATTCAGATTGACATCTTAATCAGCATATGGCCTTCTATTTTAAGACCTTGGTTAGTGTAACAAAGCAGGCAGGCGGGAGATGATAAAACCACGCGGATGCTTTATTTGGTCTGGTGTGGATTTCACAAAGCGCCAGGACTATAGTCCTCGAGTTAGGACGAGTAACTAGTCCTTATATGAAGTTATAGGACAAGCCATAAGTTAGGACTGGTCCAAAGTTAGGACTAGTTTTGCGAAATCCACCCTGGTTAACTAAGGACACCAAAATTATTATACCTTCAAGTTTTCTTCTTTAGTTTTCAGTTTCAATTCCAATTTTTAGTTATAAGTAATGTGTTTAAAGGTGAATTAAGGGTTACAAACAAGGGAACCAGACAGTGGCCTGAAAGTGTAGAATAGAGTTAGGCGGTTGGGATGAACTCATGTAGCAACAACTACTGTTTAATAGCCAAGGCCGGCACAAAACTAGTCCTAACTTAGGACTAGCCCTATAACTTTTGACTATAGTCCTATAAGTTGGTCCCAGCGCTTTGTGAAATCCACGCCAGATATTCTCCTGCACAAAAAGAGAAATTTTGAAGAGGAGCCTCGCACGTGTATTGGGTTTATAGAACCTACCACATGGCGTGTGTTTCCCCCCAGTTACGGGGTTTAACTCCCACATCTAAAACTGAGATAACACCATCTATTCTCAGGTACACTTTAAAAACGAAAGTGTTAAATCAACACTTAAAAGAGTTCAGTCAGTGACAACACTTTGAACAGTTAAATGTTACTCAATTGAAGAGTTGAATTTACACTGTTAAGAGTTAATCTCAGCTTCTGAAACGCTAGTTTGACACTTATATATTAGTTGAATCTAACTTTATAAAAGTGTTGTCGCTGCCCAAACACTTTAAGTGTTGATTTTACGCTTTCATTTTTTTTAAGAGTGTATTACAGCAAAATAAACTTTGAGGGTTCAATTACAGGATTCCTGTAAGATAAAATAAAAAAGATACTATATAAATGTTTTTTTTTTTACTGTGGTCGTGTCCGAAGTAGACTCTAAACACTCCAGGGTCAGAATTGACAGATTTCGAGTCCCGGGGGGACCTGACCCATATCGGGTCTGGCTGACCCGGAAACGGGTTAAAAATGGGATTTTAACTCGGATTCTGCTTCAGTTTGACCAAAATCTGGGTTGACCAAAATCTGGATTATTTTCAATTCTGACCCGGGAGGTTTTAGTTTTTAGAGTGTAACGGCTTCGGCAGCGGCTACGGCCGGAACGCCGAATAGTCCTGTTCTCGATCTAACGCTGACGTTGCAGGCAACTTCGGCCGTAACCGTAGCCGAAGTCGCTTGAGATTCGGACGCGGCCTGAGTCTGGGAGTGGAAGTAGTCTGGTTCCTTACTGCGCAATGAATACAATAATTGCAATCGCTTATACAGGGAATGCAACTTTAATTTGCAGATAGAACGGCTCGAACCAAGTCCACAGAAAGCCGGTTTTGTTTTTCTTTTTTTTTAATCGTACTAATACACCTTTAAACTTCTGCCATTATGGGGCCACTCAGCGTTCACTGACCAGGAAAAAAAAATGCAGAAATATTTGCACTTGCTTGGCTGAAAAACAACATAGGCCTACTTGATAGTAATCATTATTGGCACGTGTGCTTTTTTCTGGGGATCAGGGAAACATTAAACATGAGGAAACTGTGGCTGGGTTAAATATTCATGTCTAATTGTAGGCTATAAAGTTTCTGCGCTCCTTTAATAATAATACTAATACAAAAAAAAATCATTTTGAAGGTGTTTCATTGACCCATTTGCAAATCAGGGACGTCGGTTTAATAATAATTTACAATCTGTACGGACTGTACGGTCAAGTTCTATTAACTATGGTGGCCCCGAAGGGACATCGCATATCGCATGTGCGCAGACGAGTGTCGTCAAAATGAATCGCAAATATAATGTGCATACGTTTGAGATGCCGTGAAATTATTTGCAAACAATATGTACAGACGCCTTATGCAATGCCGTGAAATTATTCCCAAATATCTGAGCGCATACGTCTGTCATGTCGTGAAATTATTCCCAAATGTGTGTGCGCATACGTATGCAATGTCGTGAAACGATTCGAAAATAATGAGCGCAGACGTATGCAATGTCGTGAAATTATTCGCAAAAGTAATGTGCACGTACGTACGTATGCATTGTGAAATTAATTGCAACTTCTCTTCCAGCCAAATCATCGTTTGCAATGCTCGTCATACACAAACTCTGTGCATTGATAACTTTATTTTTGGTTATGCATCACTTCAATGTTAAATCCCCACCCCACCAAAAAAACAAACAAACAAAAAACAAAAAAAAACCCAGTGCAATCGTGAAAGCCAACTCTTACACCCACACAGGCTGTATTGCACCACTTTTATGATGACATGCAAGTTTCTGAAACAGCATGAGGTTCGCACGGTTGGAGTTCCTGTTTTCTCTTTTTTTTTGGGGGGGGGGTTTCCTTTTCGGAAAACAATCCGGAATTTCGAAACTGTCCCCAAGGTCCCATGGGTTTTGAATATCACCGTTGTATGGAAAATGTTGCAATCCAATACAAAAAATATATAGACTTTATGCACATGACGTCATTTTGAGTATAGAGCGCCCTCGGCTAGAGGTCGAAAGAAGGTAGCTCATTGGCTCATTCTGTGCGCCGCGCGTAACACAGCTGCGCGTTATCACCGTTTGACCTCTATGCATAAGGTCCATTCTTTGCAGTTTTTTTGAAAGGTAGGTATGTATACATATGCACATATAACTCATGAGTTTTTTTTGTGGTTCGAAGATTTAAAATGGTCCTCAGTTACCTAGCATTAGACGACTCATATTAGAAGCTTTGAAACTGATTTTTTTTTTGCGAATCCCCTGTTGGAGTACATAGACACAAAATCTAGTGGGGTCTAGGGGGCAAAGCCTCCGGACGCTCTACGGTTTTAAGGGTTTTCAGGGCTAAGGAGGACCGTCAAGTTGCCGAAAATAGACGTTTAATTTTGAAATTCAAACTTTGAATACTTAAAATCCTCTACTGTTGGAGTTTATAGGGGCAACAATTCTTATGGGGGTCCTTTTAGTGTTTTCAGAGCGTAGACTTCCGCACGTTGCCGAGAATGTTGAATTTGGTAATTAAAAGTTTGACTTATCATACCACAACGATTAAACTAAAATTTTCGGTCGGCAAATCCAGTCGGCAAATCTCTATAGGCTTGCCGAATGCAGCGCCGTAACTAGTAGGGTAAATTTTTTGGGGGGCACAAGGGGGGGGGGGCACCAGGGGGGGGGGGGCACCATTGTTCCATGGGGGGGCACTTTTGGCCAATTAAAAGTGTAGTTTCCGTTTGCATTTTTCCCTAAACAAGCCCCTTTTCAGTGTTTTCTGACGTGTTAAGGTAAAAAACTAAATACATTCTGTGTGTAAAAAATTAAAAAATAGTTCTAAAAACATTGAAGTTACTATACGTAAATGCTCATAAAATGTAGATTTTATTCTGGTAATTTTTAATCTCAAAAGTCCAGATTTCAAATGGTGGGGGGGGGGCACCTGGGGGGCACGGACCGTCAGCAGGGGGCGCGTGCCCCCCTGCCCCCTTCCCTTAGTTACGCCACTGGCCGAATGGATTTGTGTTCAGCCCGAGCCCTTACTCGGGTAAGTTTGGTGCTCAATTTGCCGACTGTGGCTCTAAATGCCGACTTAGGAAAAATATTGGGGATTTGTCACACCCCCAACACCCCTCCCCGGTCGCTACATTGCTGTCACTATACGCCCCTTTTTGAAACCACGCCTTGTGTTTGGGCTCCGGTTTAGGCCTCGTCTGCCTGTTTGAAGTTCCGTATTAAAAGGCCATCATCTAAAAACACTGTTATATATATATTTTTTTCCCAAGGGCCTAACGGGTTTGAATCCAACCTCTATCTTGCACTGCTTCAGTTAAAGAAATTTGAAAAGTCAAAAGTCAAATTGAAAGTCCAAAAATGCAGTTCACGCCTTCACTCAAGACCGTCTATACTGCGAACGTAAATCCGCCAGCGTGACCTCTGCGCGCATTGCTGAACTTCTCGCAAAATATTTCTTTAAACTGTCCTCAAAATGTTTCCTTAAACTTTCAAACGTTTATGGGGCACACTCTTTTAACAATGTGTGGATTATAATTACCCCCAACAGTGTACTCTGGTATTATAGCGGAACTGACTTGTTTTTGACTGGTAGATGAACTTTCATTATCAATGCCAAATCAGAATAAGGTAATGCTTAGTCACACGTGCAGGAACAACATTAAACAAAGTACAGAGCAAGTTCAAAGTCATTTCAGCTCTAGTCATAACAATCTACGGACCCTATTGTTCTTTCGAGGGTCAGGGAATACTGCTTTTTTGGCAGAGTATGCATATGCATTTTAAGATTGTCTCATTTTCAAATAAACTTGCAGACCACAGTCGATGACTTAACGGTCAAGTGTTGTGTTCGTTCGGTAGAAAGAGAACTCAGTAAATTTTCCCCTTGCCTTCATTATTCGTTTCTTTTCTAGCCTTTTGCTAAACTAAAATTATGCTTTTATTGTGAGTTTTACATTGTATTTACGTCTAAAGACTGTGTTTAATGCAATGTAATGTTTGTTCTATTCTTTAACACGCAGTGCCCGAATGGAAACCAGTCTTTTTACTGATTAGGCATTAGTAAATAAAGGAAATAAATAACTAACTAAATAAATAAAATTCTTTTGAATATACATTGTTGGATTTTGCTGCGGTCAATTTATTTTCATAAACCCGAAAGTGTTTTGTTGTATTATATTTTCGGCTTTTTAATTCGTTTGCTGTATTTATTATTATTTTTACTCCACTTCTAAAAAATACAGTCACAGATGAAATCCAAAACGTAATAGTTAGACCTATTACACTGCGCAAGGACAAAGTCAAAATGTGGATGAGGGCAATTACGAATAAGGGGAACTTGTTTTGATTCTTTCTTTAATCAACCCAATTAGGTCCAACCTGCCCATGACTCCAATAATGTTTCGAGAGAGGATTCCCCAGGATAGGAGAGAGGGCGGCCGGGAGAACTTAGCCAGACATCTACCTGGTCAGTGGCGTAGCCGGGGGTGGGAGGGGGGGGGGCAAAGGGGCAGCTGCCCCCCTCCTTGTGGAACATCTTGCACCCCTGTCAGCCTTATATATTTTTATTGTTTTTTTTTTTAATAGTTTGTATGTATATATTAATTAGTCTTTTTCAAAGGCTATTTCTTCTGTCGACTTTGACAGTATTTTAGACAGAAATAGGCCTATTTATATGGGAAATTGATACCGGTTGAATTTATTTTTATGGCTAATTTTTTTTCGGTGACAAATCTTATGATTAATAATAAGCAAGGGGCACATTATTTTCAAGTTATATAGATGCACATTTGCAAACTTCAAACACCGTGACCTCATGAAGTGTTGGAACTTCCCTGAATTTCTCAAAGTTATTTTTCTCATTGTCTCGATTTAGTACTCAGTGCAACTTTCCAGTTTGTTTAATTCAATATACACGATCTTTTTATTTCTAGTTAGGCAAGATGATGACAGGCGCATGACACTGTTAAACGATAGAATACAGGATTGGTATTTATCGATTTCTTTTTATTAGTATCAGTCTGTGAAAGCTTATTTTATTTATTTATTTGATATCCAACAGCGGTGACCCGTCACTTACCGGAATCATTTAATAAAAACAAATATTCAAAAAATATATATATTTATACAACATAAGTAATAATAAAAACATAATCAAATATATTAAAGTAAATTAATAACCAACGGTCATACCAGTACCAATCTTCCAAAGAAGTATTTCTGTCTGAAATGATGTCATAGTCGTCAGAAAAAAAAAACCCGAAGAATTTGAAGACCCCAATTAATTTTAATTTCGGTTGTAACAATCGAACTTGTGGGCAATGCTGAAAACTGTGCACGGTTTTTCACAATTTTAGTTTCCCGACTCGGACGACGGGTCGGGCCCAGATTTTCACAGGTCGGTTTGTTCATGTATTGAATCACACAGAGTAAGAACACTGCTCTGTCAGCTTTCCAATCCTATATTTTACTTTCAAAATGAAGGAATAAAAGCACGTTTGTATGTTGACATGGTTTTTAAAAAATGGTGATGGAAAAAACACACACCCTTTTAAATTTACGGGCGAGGGTCTTTAAATTGTGACTGGCTTCCGCGGATAGTCTCCACACAAGACTTTTTGTCTGCTACCCTCCTGATCAACATGCACGGCTGGCTTGACCAGAAACCTCGGGGCGGCTGGAAAACGTCTAGCATAATATAAGCGAGGGCAGTAAACCCGATCTGTACATAAATAATTATACGTGGGGCAGCCGTACGCCTTTGTTCAACGCTAGGGCGACATGCCAACCGCCACGCCAAGTTCCCGCAGAAAATCACACATTACTGGCATTTCTGTGACTGCCGAGTTGTTTCAGTACAATTGTCACACATTCTGTGATATGTTGATGTGTTGTTTGGAAGCTGTACTGCTGACCAGGGGTGACAATTTGTGGGAGACAGTTACGGGCTGCAACGAAATTCCTTGGCAGGTTGGGTGAGTAGTGTGCACGCACAGAAACCGTAGTCATATTGCCCTTCGTGGTATTTTTTGTGCGCTGTGTGTATCCGCTCTGTGTGTGTAGTACATGTACATGTACTGTACATGCACAACGTATGGGGGCCACTTCTTCATGCAGTGTGGAGTCTTTTTGACATGAGGCTCGTTTGCATAGCATGTGTGTGTGTGTGTTGTGCATCTACATGTACATGTACTGTACATTATTATACATCGCTATGCGTGACCCTCATTTTCATTTTTCACTCCGAGACCTGCGACTGGCGAGGGTCAGTGCAATTATGGAGGCAGGCTAGCGTGTGTGCGGGTTAAATGTAATGCACATGTACAACTGGCCATTATACAGACGGTAACAAACGCTATTATATGAAGGACCAGGTCAAGAACTTCTTGCAAAGTCGACTGCTTTTGCAAAGTTTCAAGTTTATTCTCAGTTTCATATTGAGGAAAATGACGTTCGTACTTCGGTCCCTTGAGGTTTTGTGAAGTAGCCTTAATTTTAAAGAGCAGCTACCCGAGTGGGCTAAAAAAAAAAAAAAAGAAGATGAAAAAAACCCCAAACATTTTGAGCCATTTTGTTGACGATAATCATTAATAATTAAGTGTTAATATTTGGTTTGGGTGTGTCAATCTGTAGAATTATATTAATGAGTGCAAGAACTTGCGTTTTATATGAAAACATTTTAAGATTGTTTTTGTAGAACAAATCACATGTTCCTTTCCGAGTCGGACAAAAGCTTATTACAGTATTATTAGT
This sequence comes from Marthasterias glacialis, assembly GCA_911728455.2. NCBI lineage: Eukaryota > Metazoa > Echinodermata > Asteroidea > Forcipulatida > Asteriidae > Marthasterias > Marthasterias glacialis. Next base: position 13,068,657 of record OU452220.1, on the reverse strand, counting down.
ATTACCCTGTTGTTATTGTTATGATTACTGGTTTATTTAAAATTTGTTTGTTGCAACAAATTTCAAATAAACCAGCAATAATAACAACAGGCTAGTACTAATAATACTAAAATATACGACAGATTAACACTAAAATAGATCAAATTTACATCAAGATTTAACTTTTCATATTTGTTTTTTGGGGGATAAGGGTGTGTACAACATTAGAAAGAATAAAAATAATACACTGCAAAAACACGAACATGGTGTTAGTTATCCCCATTGCTTTATCGTTGGTAAAATTAACACCATGTCGGTGTTGACACATATAGATGCCAAGAGAATCAATTTAACACCCCAGTTTTTGCAGTGTACATGCTTAACAATTTGCACATAACTTACGTATAGTATAAAAAACGGTCATGGTGAAAAGCTTCCCTTGAAATATTTCTGCTTGAAATGCTATAGTTTTTGAGAAATGAATCAAATTGATGTTGCAAGTGTAAAACCCCGACGTTTAAAATACAGTGAAACATAAAGTGGATGTTTTCACTATTTTCTCGTGACATCGATGACCGATTAAGCTTAAACTTTCACGGGTTTGTTATTTCATGTACCGGTATTATGTTGAGTTGCTTTAAAGTGCGGATACTATAATTTGACAATTTTACCAATGTTATTTTTTCAAATTCGAAGCTTTCTGAGCTTCGTGCACTCCTTGATACTACTTACGAAAAGTACTTGTAGATTTTCATTTTAATTACTCTTAAATTTCATTACAAATTTATGGACGGAAAAGGCAGGTTACTTTTTCAGGGCTCACGCTTAGCGTATATTGTCCAGTAAAAACTGTTATGGCCTAGTAAACACCACTTCTCAACTTGCCCTGTGGGCTACTAAAAACTGTGGGCAACTTACTTGTTTACAAAGCTCATACTTCTTCCTTTCCAGATGTGAACAATACATTTTAGAAATGGATTAGGCCTATTTTATTTTTGAGTGTGTGAGTGTAACTTCATTTGACCGTTAAGCTGGTTGTGATGATCGCTACCATTCAGGGAGATTATTTATGACAATACGTGTTTAAAATTTGGGCAACAAAAACTTCCTGGGGGCAAGTAAAATGCACAGATTACTAGACCCTTTGGGCTACTTTACAAAAAGCTTAAGCGCAAGGCCTGTTTTTTCGTCCATTTTTGATGGAAATTTGACGGTGATTTAAAGAACTATCTGTTAAGATATTTTAAATAGATTTTTCAGTATATGTCTGCATTTCCATTCAAAAAAATGGATGGAAAAGGCAGGAAAGTCTTCCGTCCATTTTTGATGGAAATTTGAAAAAAAAATTATTTTGCACTGCATCAAATGAATCAACTCAAATTATTTTCAGTATAAGCCTGCATTTCCATTCACATGTTGAAACACTTTCGGGTGGTTTCAGGTATTAAAAAAAAAATTGCAACCGTTGGAAAAAACTGCTCGCGTAACGGATACAAAGTGGTATACCCTTTATTGTCTTTCCTGTCATAAATTAGAATCGTTATTATTATCTTTAGAACTTCCCTAGATTTGTTACAGTTTATATCCAATGTTAGACCATCAAATCATACTAAATGAAACAGGCAAACTCTATCCCGATCCCCATCACAAAATGAACAAACAGAAAAGAACTAGACATTGGCAATTTGGCCTGCATTTTGAAACAACTCTACATTCATTCTGATAAAATAATGTCATATTTTGATTGTAAAATTTTGGGGTGTTTTGACACTTTTTTCTGGATTTTGTGTTTTATGCAAATTATATTTTGCATATTTATGAGCAAATGTGTGATGTCATCGAAGGCAAAGCTGCAACATCATGGTTGGTTTGTGCACAAAGAATTACAGATTTTTTGTCTGTTTTTCAAATGGCGACTCCACTAATAATTGGTTGTTGTCTTAGTGAGTGTTTCAACTTGTCAGTACGTATTTTTGCTGTTTTCTTTCTGCAAAATTTGGGATTTTACTTTTGTACATTTTTAATGCTGCTGTGAGACTTTGTTCCTATTATGAGTCACACAACAGCGCCCTCATATGTCCAGTTTAAGACATGTCATTTTTGAAAATTCAATTAGTACATTAAACCTTAATTTTAGTGCAATTTTTTTTTCTTCATTTTGCTTAAACTGTCCTTAAGCATGGATATTTGATAAAAAATGTATTTTAAAAAAAATGCTCTTCACAGGCCCTTTAAGGAGGACCGTCAATATTTTTAAAGAAATTTGTTAACTTTAAGAACACATTTGTTCGTGAGCCGTTTTAACAAAGAATCTGGATTGACTTTGATCGCGTGTTGTCACTTTCGGAAATGTTTAAGACTGCAGGGGTCACAGGAACTCCAACGGGATGATTTTCAAATCTTTGGAGTGTCCCTTCGATCAGGTAAACAAAACCGGATTTGTTTGTGTTGACCTTGAGGGGGGTGGGTTACAGTATTGGCCTACTTCGGAGTTCCAAGCCCAAAGTATTCAGCTAGTCTTCGCGAACTTTGCGGATGACACTCGGTTGACACTTGCGGATGAATAATGTTGGTGGTGACCCATCCAGTGCGAGACGCTCGAACTGGTGGCTTGTTGTAATTTGAAAGATGAATTTGAGTTCATACAAATTCAAATAATGGTAACTGTATGCAGAGGTGGAAGTTCACAAAACTAGTCCTAACTAGTCCTAGTCCTAATTTAGGATTAGTACTAACTTAGGACTTTAGTCCTAACTTGTGACTAGTCTTATATAGGACTACTTACTCATCGTAACTCGAGATAAGACTAGTCCTAGCGCTTTGTGAAATCCACACAATCCACACCTTGGGTGGAGTTCACAAAACTTATGAGGACTTGTCCTAACTTATGACTAGTCCTGTAAGTTAGGACAAGCTACTCCTCCTAACTCGAGATAAGAATAGTCCTATAGCGCTTTGTGAAATCCACACCAGCTGGACTAATTTTCCCCACTCGTGTGTTAAATTTGAACGGGCAATGGATCAAGAAAGAGTTGACCTTTTCGTCGTGTGCCCGGAAGAAGGTCGTAAGTTTGGTCTTTTTTGCTTCCTGTCATTGCAGGAGGTTAAATTCTGCATGGGAATGGAAAAAATACATGTATCGGGAATAATTCTAGCATATTAAAGCCCAAGCTTTATAGTGAGAAGACAAACATAAACGTTCACAGATCAGGCTGTTACAGATTTACATATATATTTACATGGTATACAAATAATGATGGCAGAAAACTTTCCTTGAAATATTTCTGCCTGAAGTGTTGTCGTTTTTAAAAAATAATGAAATAAGGTCCAAAATTAGTTTTCGTCTCAGTGAGACGAGCATGCCTACAGGAATGCGTTACAAAAATGCTGAAAGCATTCTACCGTTTTCTCGCAAATGAAACAGCGAAACGAGCTGACATTTTCACAGGTTGGTTTTATTACAAATATCTTGATTTGTGCAAAGAATGGAAGCATTTACAGTCAGTTTACCAATGTTGAGCTGGGGCTTTAAATATACAACTGCCATGCCCTACTTTTGTTTCAAAAGAGCAAATTTATTGCCTGTGACCTTCTGTTGAGGCAAAAAGTTGTGCCCGGAAAAAGATCGTACACAGCCTTACGACCTTTTTGAGGACACACGACCTTTTATGACCGTGTCGGTCAGTAATGAACAGAATTTTCGAGACAAGTAATTTTTTCCCCAGGTCCTTTTTGGCATAGCAATAGCTAGCTTTCTGAAGTCATTTTTACTCTTCCTCGTCAGTTGCTTTCCCCAAAGTAGATTATTTGTAGGCCAATCTTCGGGTTTCTAAGAAACAAATTTTCAAGCCATCCGTTTTATGTAAAATACCATAAAAAGTTCAGGTGTAGATTTCTCAAAGGGCTAGGAATAGTCTTATCTTGAGTTAGGACGAGTAACTAGTCCCAACTTATAGGACTAGTCCTAAGTTAGGACTAGTCCTAAGTAGTCCCTAAGTTAGGACTAGATTTGTGAAATCCACCCTGGATTTATCATTGGAACAAGTGTCAATCTGAAAGCTCACTGATTATTAAGTTTAGATAATTTAGTTTAGATTATTTAGTTTACAAAACTCAACGAATTACAGCATCTGGAATACTATCATCATCACCATGATACATATGCATTTACCCGTGGTCTCTTCCTCAAATTCTACACCGCAGGAGAACATTTTTTGAAGAGCCACAGAATCGCCATTGTTTATTTCGCTTGCCGCAATAGATTTAAGCAAGCATGTGCACAAATTCCTGACCATTAAGGTGACACATTGCCTTCAAATCTCTGAAAAATGTTGCCGTTCAGAATTGCTCCTTGATCCTTTTGACGAGTTGTTCATGCAATAAAAACACCTACAGCGTGTCGTAATTAGTAAGAAGTGATTTAAAAAAAAAAAAAAAAATCCATACATTTGCCTCTGGAAATACAACCAGCGGAACCACACCCTAGAAACATACGGTCCGCCATTTTGTGGAGACAAACATTTGGCAGGCCGTGTTCTGTCACGAAATTAAACAAAAAACACACAATTTCAAAAGACATTTGTGTGAATTATTATATTCTACTTTTAAAATATCCATCCAACCATATTCAGTTCACAACAAACGCCTTTTATAGCCCAAAGCGCCCAATCCGAAGGTACCGTGCCTCTTTAATTGCTTTACCATGTTTTCATTCAAAGAAAAACGGGCCCCGCAAATTTGATTATTTTTATGGTACTTGTATGTTTAGTTGAAAGTGGAGTATTGTGTGAATATTGCACACTTTCAAAAGCCAATGCTCTTATTTTAGTATTAAATCACATGCAAACAAATAAAAACCGTCAACAATTTAAATCTTGGAGAGCAATGAGATATTCATATTCAGTCTTTTTTTCTTGTTTTTTTTTTTTACAACCCTTCAGAATGTACTGTCATGTTTTGTTTTTGGTTGTTGGGGGGAATTGGGGGCTGTTTGTTTGTTTGTTTGTGTATTTTTAAACATGGTGCAATATCTTGTTATTTTTAATGAATTTATTTATCTATTTTATTTAAATTGTATTTTATTTATTTTGTTTTTACCTTGTTAAATGTTTTTATCCTGTGAAACCAGTAAATGAAATGAAAATAACTTGAACACATGCACTCTCCGTCTTTGCCGGATACACCGAAAACGAATCACATGATTTGACGGCTTGTCTTAAGACTAACTTGACCCCTGCCCTCAGTATTAAGTATTCACCTGAGAATAATATCCTTGGACCAGCGAGTCGAGGTCAATGATGTCACAACACTGTGTATACACATTTACGGCCTGTTCTGCTCATTATGCATTTACCAGAACTCCACGCTTCATTTTTTTTTCTGTCGACGGCCGGAAAAGTTCTTGATAGGGCTACCCTTCCTGTATGTTTGTACCGTATGTATACGGTTACTACACGCAGGACACACATGTATCTCATTGGCGACAATACGCCAATAGTCATACCTGGTAGTCAATGTACGGTTTGACAACAGTTGATTGTCATACGAACTGATGCAGCAGCGTAGCAAGAATATTTTCATTGGGGGGGGGGGGGGGGGCACATGGGGGGAAACATAGGGGGGGGGGAATTGCCTTTCAGTGGGGGGGGGGTGTCGCCTTTCAGTGGGGGTGGGGAGGGGCCTGGGGTCGATTTCACAAAGAGCTAAGATTGATCTTAACTGCGAATCACTCTTAGTTGCTAAGCAACGTGTGATGTCACAACACAAATTACTATGGTAATACTGACAACTCGTCTTAAGATGAATCTTAGTGCTTTGTGAAATCGACCCCGGTACCATGTTTTTTTAATGAATTACATGTAGCTCTATTTTTTTGTCCTGGGGGGCACTGGAAATTTGTGGGGGGGGGGGGCACGTGCCCGAGCCCCCTTCCTTGGCTACGCTGCTGAAGTGATGATGTAATTGTGAGGTCATGTAACTGAACTATATAGTTTTGGTATGTTACAGTAAAATTGGTTTAATAATAGAGGATGGAGTATTTATAGAGAAATGTCTGATTATCACTGCGCCCCAAATGCCAAGGTTACCAAGTATAGTAATATTTGTGCAACATTGTAATGGAACTTCTGGACAATTCAAATGAGGCATTTCCCCCACTTTTTTTGTGTAAACCTTTTTGATATGTTGTTTGGGAGGATTTCAAGAGACATTTGCCGAGATGAACGACTCTGAATGACTGGGGACCGGTGCGCCCTGTGCGTCCGGTGCGCCCTGTGCGCCCGGTGCGCCCGGTGTGCCCGGTGCGCCCGGTGCGCCCGGTGCGCCCGGTGCGCCCGGTGCGCCCACACCTATATCCGCCACTGGTAATTGTCAATTTCATCTGTTTACGGCCCTTTTCACAGCAGGAGTCCGTCAGCGTCCACTGATCCCAATAAATAACAATATCCTTTGGGACATTGTTTTCTAAATTAACCTGGTCATCACATTTTGAACGTCTTGGACCGGGAACAAAATATTGCGTAGCATATTATCCGATCTAGAAACCACAAAGCTAACGGCATATCTGTTCCAAGGAGCACGATGTATTACAAAATGTATGAAAAAAACTGATAACAGACGCGTATGATGGTCCTGAAGGGACAGTAAATATTCACGACGAATCGTAAATTTATTCACGAATGCTCTTTTAAATAGTTAGATTGAAAATCAGTCCAATAAGATTGAAAATCACTCTGTTCGACTAAGGCCAATGACAAACATTTTGCAGTTTGTCCCGATAGTTTCTACCGAATACAGTGCACCATTTTTTTTCTTGGGGGGCACTTCTGGCCAATTAAAACTGTAGTTTCCGTATGCATTTTTACCGAACAAGCCCCTTTCAGTGCTCTTGGTGTGCCGTTTATGAGATAATCTGACGTGGAGGTAAAAACAAATATTGTCTGCAGGTAAATAGAAAAAAAATTGTTCAAAAACATTGAAATTTTACTATTTGAATCTTATAAAATGTTATATTTTTTCTGGTAATTTTTAATCTCAAAAATCCAGATTTCAAATGGAGGCACACGAGGAGAACGGACATCAAAGGGAGACTTTTGAACGGTCCTTTGTTCACAGTTCTTACCAGTAAACTCTAAAAATTAACTTAGTCAAAACAGCGTTAATTAGTAATTTTAGACCACATTTTGACTAAAATTAGTCAAAAATGGTCTAAAATTACTAATTGAAGCTGTTTTGACTAACTTTAGTTTTAGAGTGTAGTACGCATGCTCAGACCTACACGCGCAGTACTGAGCATGTGCGCGCACGCTCACTGTCAAAAATGCCCGTTGTGTCTGCTGCCGCCAGCGTCTCAAAAGTCTCCAATTAGGTGGGGGGGGGGTAGGCACGTGCCTCCCTTAGTTACTCCACTGGTAGCCTTTGGATATTTTTCTAGAAAGCACCGAGTTACAGTGCGTACCACACATCGGTGTAGGGTTAAACAAACAAAATAATATATTTTTTTAACTGCCCATAAAGTTATTAACTAAATCACCCATAAAGTTAACTAGACTAAATTCTCTTTTCCCAAAAAGCCGCCATGTCCCATTAAATCTCTTGCTGCCCTCGCCCTCCCCGCCAATAAAACCACAATGCACCATCCAGTGATATTATACTAAGCAGTGAAATTAAGAAAAACAGGTGCATGGTCCTTGCGGGTTAGCTTTTGAAATAATGTACTAAAAACGAATGACTTTTTTATATAAAAATTGTCTTGATGTTTTATTTGTTATTTTTTTATTTTATTTGTTGTACTTTTTTTTTGGTATTCTTCTTGATTATTTATTTTTTTTAATACAAAATTTGAATAAGGCAAGCTTATTTGAAAACCCGGTGCTTTCCTTTATTGTCGTGTACCCTCTAAATGTAAACGAGTGAAAACAACTCGTTCTGTCCGCCATACCACTCTTGCAAAGAGCCAAATGGCGGACAGGACAACTCTCTTTAGAGTGAAAGACGAGTGTTTTCAACTTGAATAAGAGTGGAGTTCGCTCCAATTCCACTCACAAAAGGGTGAGGCACAGTGAGTTTCACTCTCAAAAGAGCAAAAATGACACCACTCCAGCGAGCGAGTGAAATTTCCACTCTTACATTTTAGTGAGTACATGTAGTTTAAATCGACTGCTTAAATTGTTTGTGTTTACTTCAATTTTTTCGTTTTTTTATACCACTTCCAACCCCCTTAAATAATAAAGATCTTTTAATTGTTTTTTTTTTTTTTTTTTTTTTTTTTTTAAATGCAATTCGCCCTTCACAAGGCCCAAAGGCCACTCGAGGTGTGGGCTACTTTTTGAAGGGATAGAAACCTGCCCCCAAAGCGCAGAAACAAGACATGGAGAGATGAAAACGCAAGTCTCATCACAGCACAGCTAAGAACAGGGAGGGGTAAATGAATCCGTTGTGAGACAAACATAACTGTCTCTTCCCCTGTGTGAAGCAATTACAGTTAAGCATTTCAAACTGACGCTATTCAAAGAACAGAGCGCCTAACAGTACCAAGGGAGGGTTCGCCCCTGGTGTTCCTGGTTTGATCGGCTGCAGATTGCGCCACAGCACCTCGTAAACCGTTACATGGTGCTATGTAAAGGAGGTCTCATACTTCAAAAACTTCACTCCGCATACCTTGCAGGAAAAAAAACACCGAGCACTTCGAGACGCCCATCGGGTGCGATAAAGCGCTATTATAAAATTTGCGTATTAAGAATTGCGTGTTATTCCTTTTTTTCACAGAACTTACGTCACAGTGACGTCGCCGATATATTGTGTGTGATACAACACGGATTGACGAATGAACGTTCCCACACAAAGGTTAGGTTCATAACTTAATTACAGACACATCCTTCAGAAGTCTTAAGGCCATGTCACACGAGGCAATTTACAGGCAACCAGTTCCAGGCAATCTACAACAAGAAAACTCATTCACATTTTCAGTTTTTCTCATAATTTTCTGGGGAATATTAGGTATCAGCTCAAATAACGTCTCTTGTGCCGCCGAAGTTCTTGTAGTGCAGCTGGTTGCCTCCAAGTTGCCTGTAAAGATTGCCCTGTGTGGCATGGCCTTTAGACCGTAGATTACAAGACAAATAATCAGTTTTTAAGATTTTTTAAATTACATAATTTGTTTTGTTGTCAAACTTTAGATGCGATGGCCAATGTGGTTTAATGAATAATTTTACAAATTTGGCCCAAGTAACTGTTAAAGGGCATGTGTCGTCATAATAACCCAACGCGCGCAAAAACGCGGTCACATCACAGTTTGGCAAAGACGGCGCCCTTTGTGCTCTGACCGGGCATGGAAGCGCGCGCGTGTGCAGTATCTGGGTGAGAGTTCATCTTTCCATGCACAGCCACAGGTCCGATATAATCATGACGACACAGCCCCTTTGATGCACGTCACACGGAACGTCTTGCTTTTCATAATTTGAAACTTAGAACAGGTGCTCACATTTTTTTCTCTCTCGATTTCTTCGCTTTTCTATACGTTTATCTCGCAACTTTTGTTTTGATAATAGGGATATTATAATTTTGGAGGATTAGGGTCTTTTCGTCTTAGATTGGAGGAGGAATTCTCCCTGGATCTTTTTCTGCATTTGGTAAGCCATGTTTGAGGCTGATTTCACAGTGGTTTAAAAAAAAAATTATTTCAATCCCAAATTGCTTTTATATAGAGGGGCAGATAAGAGAAATATTTTGGGTAATGTTGCCTTTAATGATACCAGCATGAAGTTTGGCACCCAGTCAGAGTATGTCGTGAGAAAGATATTTGGCTTTAGGCCATTGCAGAATTCTTCTTTGAAAAAAATAAATACACAAGCAATTTTTTTAAATGACTGCCACAGCTTGTTATTCTAGCTATATTTTTTCAAAGGACACATCTGTGATGGCCCTTCAGCCAAATATCTTTCTGATGACACTGACTGTGTGCGAAATCCCATGCTTCTATCATCCAAGGCACAACTCCATCACCCTACCTGCCTTATTAGTCACTTTTTGAAAAGAATCCAAGTACGCCCTCGGTGTCCAAGTGTTTGATCTAACTTTTTGATTTGCATAATATGTTCACGAAACAAGGGTTTGTGCGAGCGACTTTTGAACTCAGGCTCCTTCCATAGATAGATTTGAGGAAAGAGAGAGCATCAAACAATTTTCTGTGATTATTCTGTCAATTTTGTAGGGAGCATGGCTCTGGCCATGCTCCAAATGCTATTTATCTGGGAGGGATGATATCCAAGAGCTCCCTGTGGGCATCGCTTTGTGTTTAGAGAATCTGTTAGCCAGAGAAATATTGTGTTTTAGAGGGATAATTGAATTGTTAATTGGAAACATGCATTAGCCAGCCTCGTGTTGGCACCCAGAGAGAGTATGTCAAACATGGTTTACCACACGCACGCAGTTACTGTGCTGTGTGCCCTGTCAGCATTGTGAAGTGTGGTGCTGTATTTGGAGGATTGAAATCAAGTGCAGGAGATACATTTGAGATTTTTGACGTCATCTGTTGGATTTTTATGGAATGGTTGTCCTCTTGGAGGACTGTTCCCCCTTCCTCCCGAATCGTGTAAAGACTTGGGATCACCATAATAACTAATGCAATTGATTCTTAACTTTTAGGATGGCATTTAATATTTTTTTTTAATTTTTGACAGGGCTCCAGGATGTAGATATCTTTTGATACCAGTTTCATGCTTTAGTATTTCCTTGACAGCCCTTGTTTGTGTAACTTGTATCTATTGTATTGACTATAACAATTTAAAGAATAGAAATACATAACTAAATCAGTAAATAATTTTGTTTTTATCAAAAGTCTGACGTGATAACTTTTTTAGGAAAATGTAAACATGCGTACACGTACTGATCATGATTGCAAACACATTCTTGTCGTGCAGTGTGGCATTGAAGAGAGGCACATTGTGCTGCACAACATTGGTGATGTAGCCGGTGCTGTAATTGGTCAATATGTTTAGGGGTAGGGCTTAATGAATCGGTCTATTACCCCCACACCTTGTGCAGCTGTTTATGGTCTCTAATTAACATGCATTATGGTAATATTGTAAAATGAATATTTAAATGTTTTCACAGATACACTGATGAAGAAAAGAACTTGACTGGCGATTGATATCTTAAATAACCTCGGATCAGGAAGGTTCGTTTATGGATCATGCTATTATTAAGAATTCTCAAATGTGATTTCCAAAGTGTGACTTTATCCCTGCAGTGTTGGAAACACAAACTTAACGGGGCTGTGTCGTCATGATTATAGCAGTAAATGCAGTAATAACCCAGTTACTACGCACGTGTGCGTGTCGGTCGTCAAACCACAGTTTGACAAAGACGGCACCCTTTGTGATTTGACCACAAGCGTGCGCGTGTGCAGTATCTTGGTAGGAGTTTATCTTTCCATGCACAGCCACAGGCCTGCCATAATCAAGACGACACAGCCCCTTTAAGGTTTAATGCTTTACCACTGCACCGGATCATGACACAATTGAATATCAAAGAGACTGTTTTTATCACCTATTCCAGAAAGCTGTATTTTGACTAAAGAAACACTAAGAATGCGTGTAGATATCCAATAACAAGAACATTTCTTTACATTTAAACAGTATTCATGAATTATTTTGTTTTGTTTTTTATAATACAGGAATTGGAATCTCGCAAAAGTGGATTATTCCAAGCCATTCCAAGCACACTAGCAATCTACCAAGTGACATTTCCTATTTTTAAAAGTGAACTTGAGAAGTATTTAAATGGCAACATTTCCCGAAAATTCTGCTGCCACAGAAAAGGACGCCCTCCAGTGCCAAACCACTGAGAAACCTGTGACGGACACAACTGACGTCCTGACCTGTGAAGAATGCGGCTCTAAGTTCACCAATCCAAGTTATTTTCATGACCACAAGCGCTGGCATAGCCACGTGCGCAAACAGAAAGCAGCTACGATTGTGAAAAGTGGCTTGGAACAAGACCGTCACACCTTGTCGCCCAGCTCAACGGCAGGTACTGTCGTCTCGCAGAGTATTAAATTAGAGAAGCTAGATGATTCCGAGTATCTAGCTGCACAAGCTCTTCTGAAACCCTTTGCATGTGAATACTGCGGATGGCGGTTTATTCTCAAGAAGGACTTGGTGCATCATGTGCGGACACACACAGGGGAGAAGCCATACGAGTGCTCCGAATGCGGCAAGCGGTTCGCCCGGGCGCACTCCCTCAACCAGCACAAGAGGATACACGAGGGTTTACCTCTCATTTTGGACTATCAAACACCTGCCAAACAAGCTTTGATGTCCAACCAAACAGATAAGCACACTGCCAACGATGTCAATGAGCCAGTCGATAAAACTGGAGACAAGGCTTTTGAGGTATCGCCACCCATCACAGTGAGCAGTCCGGCAGATCCTCCAAGTTACACCAGCACACCACCATGGGGATATCAACCAGCTGGTACTGAGGGAGCGCCCTCTGCATCAAATACCCAAGCAGGTCTCCTGACAGAGAGTGACACAGCAGGAGAAGCATCTTCTGGGATCCATGGCGGTGGTAAGCGAGGGGTACGCTTCACCTGTCAGTTCTGCGGGTGGGGTTTCTGGGACAGGAAGGACAAACGTCAACACGAGTGGACACACACTGGATATAAGCCGTACAAGTGCTCCATGTGCGACAAGACCTTCTCTCGGACCTACTCGCGGACGCTTCACATGAGAACACACTCCGGCGAGAGGCCGTACCCGTGTCAACACTGCGACAAGAGTTTCCCGTCTCCCAGTAGCTTGCGATCACATGAGAACGTCCACACGAAGGTTAGGCGGCACAAGTGCACCATGTGCCCGCAGAGCTTTAAGAAGATGGCTGATTTTAAGGAACACCAGTTGGAGCACCTCAGCACTGAGCCAACTGCATTTGCATCCTCCTATTCTGGCACCCCTGAAGTGGCGAGTGTTACAAACGAGGACACCTCCTCATCTACCCAACCCTTCCCCGTAAGCATTTCATTTGCACATCTGTCAGGAACTTCTCAAAATTTACCAGAACGAAATTCAAGTGATTCCACTCGACAATTAAACCCCACTGGGGTCATAGAACAACCGTCAGAGTCAGATCGATTTGATGGCTCAGTCCAACCCGACATCAATAATGACGCAAATGTTTCCCAAAGTGTAAATGTGACAACGGAGCAACGGCAAAGAGATGTAGTACCTTCCGTTAACACTTACAGTAGTCTTCTCTCTGGACTGCTCAAGAACAAACGCAATGTTAGATTCTACTGCAAGTTCTGCGAAAAGGGATTTCACACAAAGAAAGAGTGCCACCAGCACGAGAGTAGTCACACTGAGAACAAACCATTTGAGTGCAGTATTTGCGGCAAGAACCTATCTAGTAAATACTCGCTTAAGACACACATGATGGGCCATGCCGTGAAGACTCACGATACCTCCCACACCAATGAGCAAAGTTACGAATGTAAACTCTGCATGGAAATATTCAATCTGGCTGATGACCTTACTGACCATCTCCAACTCCATCAGAATGAAGACCCGACAAGGTTTGCTCAGTACTACCCGGATGGATTTAATCCAGGGATACAATGCCAGAAAGCCACCGACGGTGACACCCACAGTCCTCTTGCCTCAAATGCCATCAATGTCCCACAGACAGCCTTATACTCGGCAGCACCAATCTCAGATACTGGTTTAATTCAACCACAGACGGTGAAAAGGCGAAATGCATCTACACAGCGTAAGAAACCGGGAAGAGTACCGCAAACCGGAAAGGGTGCTTTACGCTTTGGTTGCAGTTTCTGTACGCGTCGATTCAGATGCAAAAAAGATTGGCGCCAGCATGAAAATACACACACTGGTCTCAAACCGTACACCTGTACAGTGTGCGGAAAGAAGCTTTCCCGCCACTACACCCTAAAAGTCCACATGCTCACGCACACCGGGCAGAAGCCAATCTCATGCTCTCACTGCGACAAGAGTTTCCGGGTCAAGAGCAGGCTACGTACCCACGAGCGGATCCACCATGCGGCGCTTTGCAACCCGACCCTGCATAACAAATGCGACCTCTGCCAGATGGCCTTCAAGGAGTTGAGCGATCTTGAGAACCACATCAGAGTCGGTCATGATGACGTTGTCAGAATGATGGCTAAAAACTTCTTCAATTCAACGCCAGTGACATCAGCATTGTTTAGGCCATCTGCAACTGCTGAGAATCCAACTCAAAAGCTCAGTGTGTCGTCGGACGAACCTTACCAGGAAGAAATTACTTGCACTGTTCGCTATATATCCAAAAGAAACAGGATAATTGATCCAGTGGCTGCAAATGCCATTGACAGCTGGCTTGAGGGAAACAAAGTCAGTGGGCAGGCTAGATTCATGTGCCACTTCTGTGGCAAAGGGTTCCACAATGCGAGAGACTGGCAGCAGCACGAGAACACCCACACTGGCTACAAACCCTACGCCTGCGACATATGCGGGAAGAAGCTCTCCCGGTTGCATTCTCTCAAAGCTCACAAACTGAGACACCTGAAGGGGCATCCAAATGTCTGTCAGTTCTACAAGTGTGGCAAACGGTTCAAAGAGGAAGAGGAGCTTGAAATGCATTTGAAATCTCACCCGTCTAGTTTCCAGTGCACAAAGTGTCAGTTCTGTTTTGAGACCGTTGTTGAATTGGAGATGCACGTGGCTGAACATGACAAGGAGGGACAGGATTCTGTTGAGTACCAGCAAGTTCCTTCTGGACCTTTCTTCTTCAAAGGCAACGGACAGAGCTCTGAGAAGGAAAAAGAGTCTCACTCTTCCGAAACGTCTAAGAAGAAAGAGCCATTTAAACCAACGCCTGGAGCAATAAGGTATCAGTGTTCTTATTGTGGATGGCGAACAGAGGATTTTGACATCTTCAAACGCCACAAAATATGGCACAGGAGACGCAAGAATAAAGCCGGACAAATGAAGAAATCTTGCAACAAATGTGGAGCAGCCTTCGTCACAAACGAAAAACTGGAAATTCATCTCAGAACCTGCGGTTTCCTGTGCAGTTTGTGCAGGAAACCCTTCAAGACCAAACTTTTGCTTGAAGAACACTTGAAGAGGCACTCTGAAGCTGAGTCGATTCATAGATCTGCAGAAGATGACAGCATCGAAGAAGTATCGATTGTTCCTCTTTCAGAGTCTTCTGGTCAAGATCTCAGCAGTCCAAGCAGTGTTGCTGTGGGGTCCCGACAGGCACGGAGTAGTGTTCCAGAGGGTCAAATGAGCTTCAACATTTTGGAGTCACTTCTTAGTCGTAAAAATTCCACTCAGTCTGCAGACTTGGCCACCACGGTACACCAACTTTTCCCCGGTCACAACAACAGAAAACAGGCCAAAAAGTGTGTTCATGCCACATGCCGTCTTTGCCAGAAGAGGTTTTCTCACGGCTATGCACTGAAGTTACACATGGTCCTACACGTCAGTGAGACTCCGTATAAATGTAAAAATTGTGCTAAACGGTTCCGATCCAAAGAAAATTTAAGACAACACCAAAATGTCAACTTGTCTTGTTTCCAAAGCATCATCCGTCCATCCACGAGCACAAAAGTTCAAGTGGTACCACGCGTAGCAGAAACTGCAACCCAATTGAAGAAGGATAGCATTCTTTACAGGCAGTTGAAGTTGGGGTCGCATCGGGACGGCCGGGTATCCAAGAACAAAGATACCCAGCAGAAACCTCACCAGTGCTCGTTCTGCGGCTGGGGCTTCTGGCTCAAGAAAGACTGCGTCGTTCACGAACGAATTCACACCGGTGAGAAACCGTACGTCTGCCAGACGTGCGGTAAGAGTTTCGCACGGAGCTACTCGCTAAAACTCCACAACATGACACACTCGGGTGTGAAGCCGTTCCATTGCCGCATATGTAATAAGGGTTTCTATTGCCGCGGGAACGTCAATGCGCACGAGAGGATCCACACCAGCGAGAAGCCGAATCTGAACTGCAAGTGGTGCGGAGTGCCATTTCGTTCCCGCTCCGGGTTGAGGAAACATGAGAAGTTAAGACACGGTCAGGAACTCCTCGGGGACGCTGGCTCCATTAATCCGGGATTATCCATCTCAAAGGACAGAGGGGTCGTCATGATGGAAGCGGCGCCGGTTAAACTGATTAAAAGCATTGGCTCTGGTTCTTTGCCGAAGAGATCCAAGTCAGGTGTTTGTTCGTTTTGTGGTTGGAATTTTCGCAATCTGGAACGAATGCGGCGGCATCTCTATTGGCACAGAAAACGGTACTTCGGCACTTTCAGGAAACGTCAGCAACTGAAAGCTTTAAATGGCAGCAGCAGCGCGCCGCAGGAGAGAGCAGGACAACAGTTCAAATGCACCACGTGCAATGCGATCTTTCACCACCCTACGGTCCTAAAACTCCACGGGAAATCCCACAGCAGCGAACAGCCATATTATTGCAATCGTTGTCCACTGAAGTTTGAAATCTACGCCGAGTTTTCTCAGCACAATGCGTTGCATCATAGTCGGTTCGTCTGTCCCTACTGTGACAAATTTATTGATGGCTCACAAGAACTCGTGAGTCACAAGAAAGTTTGTCGAGCCAGGAAGCTCGGTCTATCTGCCATGAAAGTGTCTCTCCGCTGCCGCCGATGTAAGGTTACCTTCAGAGGGCCCAACGCAATGAGGTTGCATGTCAGTCGTTCTCACTCAACAGCTCATTATGTATCTTGCCTCCGTTGCCAAAAGGGTTTCTTCTCCCAGGAAGAATTTAGAAGACATTTACTCCGCGGCTGCTCTTCCTCTGGAGGCTTGAAACCATTGGCTAGTTCAAAACAAATTGGATATAATGAAGCTTACATGTCTGTAGAAACGAATCCCATTATGCCCGGAGGTGAGATCCCATATCCAGATAAAAGTTTTGAAGTTTCCAATGTGTCCCGGGTCGTGTCATCGAGTGAAACTGGAGACTGGGTCCAAGGGGAGGATGTCCCATCTGAAGGTCCTCAAAACCCTGATAACCAGCACCTCGAGCATACAGGACTGGAATGTACGAACAAAGGGGCCAGTACCAGCAGGCCGTTTCAGTGTCCGTATTGCACGTCTTCGTTTGCACAGTCCTTCGGACTGAAACAGCACGTGAGAATCCACACGGGTGAGAAACCGTTCATCTGTCGGGAGTGCGGCAGGGCCTTCGCCCAGAAGATCAACCTGAACCAGCACATGGCGACCCACTCCGAGGAGAAGCCCTTCAAGTGCCAACACTGCGGTAAGTGCTTCTCTCGCAAGGTCCAAATCAAACGGCATCTGGAGCGCATGCACAGCAAGGAGCTGCCGTACAGCTGCGGGCAGTGTCCCAGAAACTTCAAGAGCGTTGACGAGTTGAAACGCCACTGTATCGTCCACTTCGGCAAGAGGCAGCACGCCTGCAAGTACTGCGGATGGACCTTCGCGGAGAAGAGGGACATGATCAACCACGAGAGGGTCCACACTGGAGAGAAACCATTCTCGTGTAAAGTATGTGACATGTCCTTTGCTAGGACCTACTCGCTGAAGGTGCACATGCGGAGTCATACTGGCGAGAAGCCGCATAAGTGTGAGGTGTGCTCCAAAGGATGCTCCAGTGCTTACAATCTCAAGTTGCACTTGAAGACGCACGAAAAACAACAAACTTTATCAGAATCACCCATGGTTAAGTTTTGGACGGAAAACTCACAGACTTAAAGAGATGGCAGAACAGTGTGTTAACATAACAATCGTCGTCGTCTGTTGGGCACTCGTTTTACTAGATAAACATGGCGCGTCTGATCTGTTGTCTCCAGCCAGCTCTGTCGTTAGCCTCTTATTTTCAGTTCTAACGGCTTCAAGAAGACTATTCTGGACTGGTGACAAATTTATACAGACATTGACTTGACTGTTTAAAACTGCAGATCAATTAAAATCAGATAAAAATCGTTTCAAAAACAAATAAAAACTTATGAAAAAACGAGTAAAAATCACTGTAAGGTGATCACTCCCACAACCGAATGAAAATAGTATAAAAAATATTGATATAATAATGCATTCGTCAAAAATGCAACAGCTCGATAAACACGTCATGGAATAGACCTCTTGCGTATATAAGACGTCTTGAGCTCAAACAGCGTCCTCACTGAGGTCAAAGAAAGACCGCTCATTGGCTGTTTAGGTGTAACATGGCGCGTATACATACGCGCACCTCTCCACTGTTTGACCCCAGCGATGCCGGCGTATGCAAGAGGTCTACTCAGAACGGTGGTGTTTTTAAACAAAAACCCAACGTAAACTTTACACTGTTGGTGTAAGTTTTACAGTCTTAGTTCGGCACAACCCTTCAGAGGTTTTGCAAAGAAGACGCTCTAAGCGAACTTTGTCCCCAGGAGTGGTTGGTTCATGTAATAAAGATGCTACAATCTTGGTCAAAATGCTTGGGCCATGTGGCATTAGTTTTACACTCAAACCACCTTTGATTCGCCGTCCCCCCTCTCCCCCTTTCAATGTTGTTTATTCCGACTGGAGCGCAGACGGCGCAATGGGAGCCAACATTGAACGGGGGAGCGGGGGTGGCCCAAGGAGATATGACCAGGATTGTAGCTCCGGTTTTAGGCCGATTATCTGCCAGTGATTAGTGGTGGTTAATTCAACCTAAAGTAAATCCTTCTCGGTATCCTAACATTATGTCACGTCCACCAGTGTATAAACAATTTTGCATGTTACATGTATTTGTGCATTTGTCCGTTGCATTATGCGAAAGTTATTGTATGTTTTTCGTTTTGAAAAAACACCGCCTGTCAAAACTGTGAAAGAAAAAAAAGAAAGCAAAATTAAACATAGACGAAAATCAGGCCATGCGACTTTAAAGCCCCAGCTCAACATTGGTAAGAAAGAAACACAGAAATGTTCACAAATTTACATATGCCTTACATGGTATAAAGATAATGCTGGTAGAAAACTTTCCTTGAAATATTTCTGCCTGAAGTGATACCGTTTCTAAATAAATGAAATAAGATCCAAAATTACCGTTTTCTCGCATAGGAAACAACGAAATGAGCTGACATGTTCACAGGTTAATTTTATTACAAATATCTTTATTTGTTCAAAGAAAGGAAGCATTTACAGTCAGTTTACCAATGTTGAGGTGGGGCTTTAAGTAAAAACTGTTTTTATTTTAATTTTTTGAAATTGGGTTGTCACCAATGGTAAACAGTCTCTTAACTTAGTTGTTTGCTTCAGATAATGTTAGTTGAAATGATATTTAATTGCATATTTTGTTTTAATCCTGTTGACTATTGTAGTTACTTCTCAATAATCTTTGCATGAAACGTGTACAACTTTTGATAATTATTGTAAGTTACATATTGTTCACTATTTAGTATGCGCCGCCAGCCATCTTTTTCAAACTAATGGGAGTTTGATCCCTTAATTTCATGCGCATTTAATGAGACTTGCGCGTTTTTAAACGCGCACTATGTTTAAGCATGCAACTTGACTCCACAAAAATGGTAGACCATGAGCAAGTTCAACCAAGGACCATAGTTAACCATAGTTCGACTAACTCTGATCGAACCCACGCTAGTTGACGATGGTTGGACTGGTCTAGTCAACTATTCGTGACCAGCCTATCGAGGTTGGTCGCTTCGCTGGTTACCAATAGCCGTTTCGTAAGTGGACCAGTTATCAGAAAATGATAACGTTGATTTCACCGTTTTCTCATGGTCGCGGTGACCACGGCATGACTAGAGTTGTTCGCACTTCATGAAACTTCAGTGCGCATGCACTACGTACGTCACAAACCAACCACTAGTTAACCATTGGCCCTTGATCGAACTTGATAGCCGCGTGTGACGTCAGTGCAAGGGCCTTGACTTCGACTCCATTGCGGCTAAGGCTGTGTCAATTTCTCTTTTGAAAACGTGCACTTTCAGGAGGGCCTTCAAACAGGCAGACGGAGCCTAAGCCAATGCCTTAAGCCGGAGCCTAAGCACAAGCCGTGTTTTCGAAAATGGCTTATGACAGGAAACACAGTAAGGGGGCCCACTTATCCACCGTCACATTTTCAGTTTTTCCAGTGGTTGAAACTTGTTTTTAAGTACGTGAAACCAACCATAAATGTTTCAACATGTGAATGGACATTCACACTAAAAATAATGTTGAATAGGATTATTGACTTTTTAAATTACCCTCAAATTTCGTTCAAAAAAAAAATGGATGGAAAATACAGGTTTTTTCCGACCGATTATGATGAAATTTTGAGGATGATTAAAAAAAATCTTTAAAAAAAGCAAATGAATCAACTCAAATTAGTTCAGTATAAATCATTATAGACCTTATGCACATGACGTCATTTGAGTAGGGCGCCCTCGTCTAGAGGTTAAAAAGATGTTGCTCATTGGCCCATCCTGTGCGCCGCGCGTACAAAGACGTACGTTTTCCATTGTTACATCATCGTTTTACCTCTAAGACGGCGGCGCGATGAAAGACCCTTCACATGTTCATAACGCTTTGGGTTGGTTTCATGTCATTCAAAAAAATACATTGGAAACTCTGCCAACGTGACGATTGATATAAGTGGCCTCCTTTCTAAGCTTCCTGCCTTATGTTTCTTCTTAAGTCCATTATTTCAAGTGATGTATGAAGCTTTGAATGGTGGGGAGAATAGGAAGAAACTATATACTTGCATGTTCAACCATGCACTGCTAAAACTGGGGTGTTAATTTGATTCTATCGGTATCTGTGTCTGTCTATGACAACACCATTTTACCAACGATAAAGCAATGGGGATAAATAACACCATGTCGGTGTTGTCACATATAGATACCGAGATGATCAATTTAACACCCCAGTTTTTGCAGTGTATATACTTGCATGTTCAACTATGCACTGCAACAACCGGGGTGTTAATTTGATTCACTCGGTATCTATATGTGACAGCACGGACACGGTGTTAGTTATCCCCATTGCTTTATCGTCGGTAAAATTAACACCGTGTTGGTGTTGTCATATATATACACCGAGAGAATCAAATTGATACCCCAGTTTTTGCAGTTTGTATTTAAGTATCTTTCAGGAGGAGCGTCGGCTCTGAAAAAGGAGACCACACCGGCTCTTTTCAGAGACACCACTCCTCCTAAAAGAGATTTATACATGGTTGTACCCGTAAGTTCACTAAGTATAGTTATTTCTTATTTGTATTTTTATGTTACGTGTCATTGTTTACACCAGGACACTAAAACTATTGATTGCAAAAACTTGGGGGTGTTAAAATGATTCTCTTGGTAACACCAACGGGGTGTAAGTTATCCACATTGCTTTAACTGTTGGTACAATTAACACCATGTCGGTGTTGTCACACTATCACTGCAAAAACTGGGGTGTTACATTGATTATCTTGGTATCTATAATATGTGACAACACCGACATGGTGTTAGTTATCCCCATTGCTTTATCATTGGTAAAATTAACACCATGTCGGTGTTGTGTCACATATAGATACCGAGAGAATCAATTTAACACCCACGTTTTTGCAGTGTTCCAAAATTAATATAAATGTCGTTGCATATATATTGACAGTGGCAGCTGTGTTTAACACTGCACTTTATGTTTAATTAGTATTTTAGAGAAGGTTATGGTGCACCATCAGTGTTTTTTTCCTTCAAATTCCAGTCCCGTTACTTTGAAAAAAATGGGGGAAAAGGACAAAAACATCACCGAAGCATGGGTGTCACATGTTTTTAAGAAAAGAGTGTTATATACAAACGGTTAACAAGTTGTCTGCGAAACCTTGAATCCATTTGCCTTGTTTGAAATTTGGCACAACAAACTATTTGTCTGTGAAAATCTTTGAACTTGTTGTCCTTCAACATGTTGTCCTTTAAAACAAATAATTGCTGTCCTTTGTCAAAACATTTGGCACCGCTTGACATTATTGTTTCAGTTGGTGCCGAACAAGCTTGATCTACAGTATAATGACCTGTCGGTTATTTACTCTTCTTGTGGTATTTTGTGTTTGTAAATTCTTTGTTTCATTTTCAAAGGACAATGGATCTGTAAGCGTATCGAGGGTATGTTTCCTGTAACCCAATAGTTCACTGTGAATAATAATAGGAAGCGACTGATTTTTTTCCTTGTATTTGTGTCCAGTGCATATTTCCGGGACTGCGGGGGGGGGGGGGGGGGTCATCGCTTTGTTATTGATTTGTTATTGTTGTGCAGCTGTGTTGAACTAAATGAAACAGTCAGGCTCTTTTCGAAAACGTGCACTTTGGGTAAAGGCCGATCCATTAAGCCCCGCCCCTTACGCGTTGACCAATCACAGCCCTGGCTATGTCACCGAATGTCCGACAAACGCACGCGATAAAATGTATAAAGATGTATAAACCATGTGTCTGCGTACTTATAGCGCGTTCATGTCGTGCAGTGTGGCATTGAAGAGACGCACACGGTGCTGCCCATGTGTACAGTGATGATGTAGCCTTACTCAGTCGGTGATTGGTCAATATCTTTAGGGGCAGGGCTTAATGGATCAGTCTATTAAGGAGCTTCAAACAGACAGCAGTCGGAGCCTTAGTGTCTGGTTCCCTGACCAAAGATTCCTTGACGACTCTTGTAAAAGATCTTAGGTCAGGCATCACCTACGTTTAATTAATAGCTGATGACGTAACGTATATAAATATTCATTACTTGTCACCAAACGGTGGACGATTTCATTGGATAAAAACGAAGTGCGATGATGACGCGCCTTGTTTACTTTCCAAAAGCCTGGGATTATCACAGTTTGTAAAAATGTTACACAATTTTTAATATTCGAAAATAAGGGATATACTTCTGGTTTTTGATAATCCCACGCATCCCTACTCTCTGTGAATAAAGATATATATAATAACATTTACCTGCGAAAGTTTCAGCCCCATTGGAGGTAAAGTTTTTGATAAAATAGTGAAAATTACCATGAATCACAGAGCTACTTTCCCGATACGGCGACGTATATCCGTTGCAGATTTCAAATATTGACATAGCGCCCCCTTGCGGCAAAAGACATTTGATTCGGGAATCGGCAATTCCAATCCGGTCAGTGAATTTGAAAGTTGCCAGTTCTGTCTCTAAAAATAGAAATCAGGTTGACGGTCACGAAAGGTCACTCGCAACAACAACACTGACATGTGGTTTGTGCGTGCGTGTTCGTGTGTGTGTACAGCAATGTAGGGCTCGAATCAGCTTGTGTGAACTGCTTCGTGTGTGTTTGTACATGTACATGTACATAGCCAAGTGTGGTGTAGCACGTGAAGTGAAGTTTAGTTTCAAGGAAATCTTATTAAAAAAAATTTTAAAAAAATTAAAAAAAACATTGGCTGGAGGAGGGTTTCGTTTCGTGGGCCGGGTGGATTATTGTCGATCGATTTTTTTTCTGTACTGGTTATTTTTGTGCCTAGTCATTTTTTAAAAAGTTAATTTTTGGTTCGTGAAATAATGAGTTCAACAAGTTCTAATTCATCACAAGAATCGATGTCAATTTGAGCCTGGAGTGGAGTCACCTGATCGGCAACCGCAACAGGTTAGACATTATTTATTTAGTTTAGTTATTTTAGAACAAACATAAATTACTTGGTAAATTTCTCCGAATACGAGCTGATTAGCTATACACCAGTCAGCAGCATAAATAGTAGACTTTGACTAAAAATCGACCCTGGGTTTTCGACCACACCGGACACAGTCCCATTTACTTCTCCCAATGGATGTGATTTATGCGCGACGAGCACCGTCCGTTGTGCATGGTTTGTGTACAAAATTTGTCGACTTGGCTTTCGTAGAACAGCCTGGCTCAAATCATCAGAATTATTTCGTAAGCACTGAATTAAAAACAGGGGGTTGGGAGATGTTTCCATTGCACTGCCGCATAAAATGTTACCAAACAAACAATGTTCTTTTTTAGTCGAGTTCTCTTCTCCCTTCTCAAGTCACGGAGCAACACCTAGGTGGGCCAGATGGCTAATTTGTTTGGTGATTCATAAAAATAATACCTTGAGAAAATGTCTCAGTGTACTCTAGAATGCATAATGCATTCATAAACTATTGGATTTTCATGAAATCAGAAGAAACAAAAGCTTTGAAGTTTGGACCATCTTTTTTTCCAGAAAAATATAAATTTGATAATATGTACATGTATGCAACTACAAGTTAATCTAATAATAAAATTAAAAGTAAGCAAGTTTTGACTAAAAACAGGTAGGCCTATACCTTGACTGAAAACAGGTAAAGATAGTTATGACAACCAAGTTATAAAATTGTCAAAGTACACAAATGATTGTGCAACATTTGAAAAAATTTCACAATTATTTAAAATTGATAGGCTGGTGGAAGTGAAAGTACAGTAGTGAGTTGAAGTGGTAGTCGCAGAGGCAGTCACACTTGCAGGGGAGCAACACAGGGAGTGGTTGTTGAAAGAGGGGGTGGTGCAGTTAGGAGGCGACAAAGAGGCCAGGCAAGAGGTGCAGGTACAGGCAGAAGAGTTGGTCGAAGAGGCGCAGCATTACAACATGTTACTCAGGCACAAGCTGTAGCCAATATGCCAGAACAAAGGAGACTCGGGATAATGGTAAAGTACATAATCACTGGAATGCAAATTACTACAATAAAAGTCATTATTATCACCATGAAAAATTATTCATATGATTTATTTGGGAAAAAAAAAACATATAGATAATAATGTACACAGAGCAAAATTACCAATCTAAAAAATTAAATCAGTACATAACACCCGATAACAGCTGAAAAAAAGAAAAGCTAAACCTTCTTGCCATCAAATATCATTTTTGGGTACTTTCATTTAAATTATTTTACAGTCCATAATGAGCATTTTTCACACCAAAACTAATTTGAATGCAGGACGACGTTGCACTAATAACTGAAGACGAGTTAAGAAATGTAGTTCATCAAATGATAGACATGAATCCTGGAATCCTCTTTCACATTTGGGAAACTAGATAAAACCGACCACAGGCAGTGCCACCTCCACTAGCCACACAAGGCCTTGATTGGTGCATGTGTTCCAATTGTCAGCAGATGCCTACAGACGAGGAGTGTGTATGCTGTCAACATGAACCACCTAATTGCTTATCTGTACACCCTGTAAGTTATAATTTGTTTGGTTTATTGCATTCACTGAGAAAAATAGAGTAATCTTACATCTCTTTCAAAATGCTTTGAAAGTGCTGCATACAGGCTTTTTGCATAATTCAGAACATTGCACCACGGCAGTAAAATACATCTTGTTATCTATAGCAAGGTACATTGTAAAAATGTCAAAATATCAGTTAAAGTAACAGCCAAACATAATGACAAAGTGGCACACCATATTTTTTTTGGTAAATCAGCTCTTATGTTTCGCACATGTAGGCCTTCACCTTATAAAATAACATTATTTGTCTTCTTGTTTCCAGCTCCTTGCCACGATACTGGACCCAATGACCATTGCACTTCAGAGGGCCTTGTGGAGGGAACTGCTAAACATAGAGCCAAGGGCTGTAAATGCTGGTGATGAAAACCGACAAAACCGCCACACGGCCTATAGGTGCTACATTTTGTGGCAATACAATCGTCTTAGTGCAGGAGTGCGCCGAGTCATACCAAGTTGTGTTGTACTGAAGATTAGGTCAACTTTTCCAGACCCATTTGGTCAATACACTGGTTTTGAAAGAGACAGATTGGTATAACTACATATTTGTAGGTTTATAGTTGAGATCAGAGTTGACTTTCCTCCATATTTTAAAATAATAAATAAACACAGGGTGAGTTTTAAAAAAAAGGTTGCCATAAATAACAACTTTTTCTCCAAAACATATTTAAATTTGTTTCAACGAGCATTCTCCCACACATTTGAAAGGAGGAATCACTGAAATTGATCCTTTCTATCAGGAGTTTACTTCTTTTCCTAAATGAAATCAATTTTAACAGCTGCCCATAAAATGCTAAACAAAAAATAAGTAAAACACAAAACTCACTTTCTCATTTCACAAAAGAACTTGGTTGAAGTTGGTCTATTATTCATCAACAAACTTGCAATGATGATATAAAACATGTCTGTAAGTTACTGCTCACCAGAGTGAATGTTGCCCATGAGATTCATGCCTCTCTGTGGCCCACATACCAGACAGCTTGAAAACATTTCAGCATTCCATGAACAGTGGTACAAATACGGTTTAAATTAAACCGGGAGAAGTTTTGATGGCAAGAATCAATCTCAGTGATTCCTTCTTTGAGTAGTGTTGGAGAACATGCTCGTTTCAATAAGCAGTTTACCAATCAATCAAATGTAATCATGTTTGAGGAGAAATATTTATTAATCTGAATAATCAAACAACTTAGATTTTAAAAAATGTGTTGCTCTTAGTGATTCAAATATTCCCATGACATGGCTCAAAATATTAAGTTACATAATACTTTGGTCCTGTTTTCTAGAGAGTGACAACACATCAGAATGAATAACTTCAATTAATATTTTTGAACAGTTACAACCTTTCAACCATGTGAGCATTTTATTAACATTTTACGTGGTAGGTTTGTAAATGTTATTACTGTTATTCAGCAGATTAAAATATTGAACAGTACTTGCAGTTGGCAAACAACCCATGGCTTGAGAAACCATTTGCTTGTATTTAAAATTTTCCAATTGAAATTGTCAATATGATTCATAAACTCAAAGTGGATTTTTTCTTTAAAATATTTGAGGAGATTTACATGGAAGTTCACAATAAAAAGTCTGAAAACAATCAACCACTGTCGTAAAAGAAATTGGTTTAAAATTGTTGATGCACTGACTACTGACTACCCCCAACTCCCTTTCATGGATGGGTCTATTGTGTAGATAATGGTTAAAAAACAATGAGCAAGTCAAAATCTACTTGTATGGCGTCGCTGTAATATGTCATCAATTGTGGGTGGTGGCTTGGAAGCAAGACTGGCTTGTATCTTTCGAGGGTCATCGTCTCTCATGACATGAAGTTCATGTAAAGGCCGCATATCATCCTGTCGGTTAGCAAGGACCTTGGCCATTAATGAGGGGACATAGTCATGTCTTTGGAGCACGGACCTTTACTGCTGAATACTATAAGCAGATACAAAGGTGAAATTATTTGTTTACACTTATTTGTAATGTTAGGTGGAAATATTCATGTAGTGCTTTCACATAATGCCAGGTATTATTAACTATGTAATGAAACATCAGCAATGAAAATTTGTTGATATACATAATGTTTGTATCAGACATATTAAAGAAAAGGGGCGGGGGATTCACTCCCTATAGAAAAGAATAAATTTGTAATAACATTTTGGAAAAATTATTGTATAGAACAATGCAATAATTTTAAGTGACTCGCAACAACATTGATTGTTATCGTTCCTTTCAATTCCATACATAATTTCTTTACATTGATAATCCAAAAACAAAGTACCTCACCCTCTGCGTATTGAAACGACTGGTTCCCACAGATCATCAGAGTAAATGTCCGCCTCATCTTCCGGGTCATCCAGGTAGACAAATTCGCCTTCCAACTTGTAGTCAACACTTATGCTAAATGAATAAAAAATGAAATAAATCAGTGTCCCGTTCATAATGTAACAGTGAAGTCAATTTCCATACAGAAAAAAACTTCTGTTAGAGTTTCCCATAATGTGCGCAGTATGATTTGTATTGGTATTTTAAACTTTGCAGATTTTATGATGATTAGTTTAACAGGTCAACAAGAAGCCGAGCCAGGGTGCAAGGTGGCTTTGCAAAACAAACAAATATGATGGTACTTGTACTTGCAAAACATTGCATTTGGTAGATTAACATTAAAAAACACACAAAATACTTACTCCAATTCCTCTTCGGTTCCTCCAGCTTCATCAGCTTGGATGTATCTATTAATGTATTATAAAAGAAGGTCCCTTAACAGAATTCGTAGACAAATTTTGGCATAACGATTGTAATCAGAAGACATTAGTTTGTCGTACAATTTAGCTTTTAAAACTTCTTAAAACCTCTTCTGCAGAAATTTACTTGGGGAAGCTTAATAATTGTAATAATTTATGTCTTATCAAAATCAGTTACTTAGTTTGAAAAATATAGATTAAATTGCCAAAAACATTTTAAGCACCTACCTCTTTCCTGTTGGTGATGTTGATTCTAACGGTGCAACTCCAGAAATAACCGAACTAGTGAAGATGAAAAAAAAAAAAAATCAGCATGAGTTTATGTAAATTAATTAAAAAATGAATAAACAATGTCACCCTTCCCACTTTTCTAACTGTGACACCACCCTATTAAAAATATAACTATGCTTTTATGCTTTGTTGTTTCTAATTTTGACCACATGACTTACACATTGGAAGATTCCGAGCTGTACCTTTGAATATTACCAGCTGTTCCAACTCCGTGAGGTGTTGATGTAGCCTGTGGCCCAAAAGTGGGCAGTGGCACTGAAGATTGAACATCAGATCTGTAGTTACAAAATATTTTTGTCCATATTGTATAAGTAGGCCTAACTAAAAATACCAGATCAATACACATACAAAGGCTTATGAAAAGTAAAAGTTTGCGCAGTTTTATGTAGGTATTGATCTGAATTCAATAACAATCTAGTGTGAAAAAATTGTATATATATAAATATGTAGTATACATGTAAATGGAAGTCAAGACGTCTGGCCTCTAAACACAATTTGTAATAATGATGTTGTCATAAATCACAACAATAATGACAACACCGCTACTTGTTACAATTTGAGAGAGGGAAATAATTTGGGCCACATTCTAAGTGGGATTGTGCTTGCTTGTAAAGTTAGTTATTGCATCTTGCTTGTAAACTTAGGTTGTTGGGCTAAAAAGCCAAAAAGGGGCTTATTTGACATAAATGCATTGGTACTAAAAAAAAAGAGGGGTAGAAGTTGCAGGCAGCACAGCGCATGTAATAAAAGAATTTTAAAAATGGGGAAAAAAGGAGGATTGACGTTAGGATCTGCCACCCCTAGATTTGTAATGGTATCAATAATGATGATTGAATGAATGGTTGATAACGAATAATCATGTGTTCATGAATAATTGTTAAAAAAAACTCACTTCTGTGTGTGCATATCGAGCAGCAATCTCGCCAGGTCAGCGTTAGAAACTCCAAGTTCCATTACTTCTCCAGCGCTGTATGACTGACACGGGAAGTTTCATGCTGGAAGTAATTACTTTTTGAAGCTTTCTGTACCTGGCATTTGACGCACTCTTCGAACGTTTCCGTGCACAGTTGGATAACTTTGGCCTCCCAATTTTCTTTCGGGGTTCATTTTCATCCATTTTTTTTTTTTTTTTTTTTTTTTTTTTTAGAACCAGTCAATTTCAAATGAAACAGTAAACATCATGCCGACTTACGTCGATTGTCATAACTTGAGATAAGTATGCATTCGGTGTAATGTGTTCCGGCCATGCATCATACACAAACGCACACACACACACACACACACAACCTCGCACGCGCGGACTCTGTGCTCGCTATTAGTACGATCAATACAAAATAGATATTATACATCAATACTGGGTACAAGGAAACAATGACAAGAACCATTTTGCGAATCATTCCAACTGAGAATTACAAACTGTTATCGGGTGAAAGAGGGCAGCATTCAATGAAAAAAAGAAAAAAAAGACTTTTCGTCTCCCTGAGACGAAAAGTATTTTCGCGAAATTGTTTTGCTCATTTCTCAAAAACGACAGCACCTCAACCAGTAATATTTCAAGGGAAGCTTTCTACTGTAAATATCTTCAAACTGTAAAAATGTGGTGTAAATCCGTTACCGTTTGTGGTTTTCTGCCTTACCAAAAGTACAGATGCCCTTTAAAGCTTGCAAAATTGTGAATTTTGTCACAACGTCTGTCAACAACATTGAAAGGTTTTAACTTATTAACAAAAGAAAGGTCTACACACGTCCGAAGATGTCTGACGATCAACGAAACTGTCCAAAAGTTGACGACAACGGGTTCGGAACATTTCGGATTTTTTTGGAAAAGGAGGAATTTCTCCTTTGTCACGTGACCCTCGGGTGATACCGGACCCTAAAATCGACAGTGAATAGTCGGAGATCTTTTGGTCTGGGAACCAGACTATCGGAGCCTATAAGCTTGAGCCAAAGCCGAAGCCGTTGTTAAGAAAAGGGCCTAAAAGCCGGCGTCAAAACTGCAGTCTGGCCCCCTTTTCGCGTTACGGATAGTGGTAGTCTAATGAGGAACCTACTTTTGACCTCTGCAGAAGGCGCCCTACTCAAATGACGTCATGTGCATAAAGGTCTTTTGAGGCACGTTTGAGGTTCGCCCCAAATGAAAGCATTTTGGGGATCCTGTCACAACTTGTGTCAGTTGATTGTGGAAGTGACGCACAACTCATACACAACTCGGTTGATTTGGGAGGATTTGTGTTAGTATTAGGCTCACTACATAGCTCATATTAGTTGATTTTGGAGGATTGGGGCAGTAGGCATCCTACACAACTGACGTTCGTTGATGTGGGAGGATTGAGGCAGTCTATAAAAAAACTCAGAGCAGTTGTGAAGAGTAGATACTCTACATACTCTACCCTATAACCTCATAATATCAGTTGATTAGTGGGGGGGGGGGGGATTTAGGCAGTATATAGGTTAAAGGCACCCTACAAAAACCTCAAGCATCGAGGCAGTAGGCATTACCCCTCAGTGTGCTTCGAGTAGACGTGTTTATATCTCGCCATGTCTAGTTTCTGCGCATTGGGGCAGGTTTCTATCCCTTCAAAAAGTAGCCCACACCTCGAGTGGGCTTTTGGCTTTGGGTTTTGTAATGGGCAAATTGCGTGAACAAAATAATAGTAAATAATCAACTCATATCAGTTTATTTTGAAGAGTATGCACTCTACACAATCTCATGGTGATGTCGTGGTTAGTGCGTCAGACTCAAGCTCTGGTGGCTCAGTCATCGGAGTGTGGGTTCGAGTCCCGGTCATGACACTTGTCATTGAGCAAGGCACTTAACCATAATTGCTTCGCAAAATTTGGGGGAGGTAGAGCTTTCTGCTCTACCAGCCAGGCTTCTGATGGATGATACCCAAGCCTACATCTTTACGGACTGTAAAGGGGGTAACTCTGTTTCAGCCCCAGGAGTAGGTGACGATGGCCCCTGGATAAAACAGTTGATTTGTAGCCCACACCTCGAGTGGCTTACTGGCCTTGTGTGTCTGGCGACTTCCATAAAAAAAATCAAAAGATGTGAGGGGAGACAGGTTAAGAGTGTTTCCTGAAGGGACTAATTATAGGGATTCACCGAGGTTACCAGAGGCCAGCCACCACCCCTGTCATTGCCAGGTAATGAAGACGGGGTTCCTCGCACTGTTATGAATACAAGTGACTTCTAGAATAATCAATCTGAAAACTGTATACTCAAAGCTTATCTGAGGGGAAGTGTCCAGAGGAAGTCACAGGAACTATACACCAGGCCGACTTGGTCTATTTTTTCTGAATAGTGTGACAATGAGTGTACCAATGATTGTCACACGACAGTTACCACCTATTGTGGGGTTGTTCTAAAAAAAAACTCGACCCCGTCGACCCACCCTGTATTGTGTACATGTTGTTTAAGGTGGTTTGGTATTATTGATGTGGGAGTGAGGGGAGATGGGGACGAGGGACACAGCAACGGTCACGTCCTCCAAGTCAATATTTATTAACGTTCCGAAATCGGATTCAATGCAGATAGTTTCCCTTGCATCTTGCAGCCTCTTCTTCCTGTTACGTCTAGAATTCTATCATTCAGACAGGAGCAAGTTCAGGTGCTGACTTTTAGTTAATTTGTGATTTAAACCACGCATGCGTGATCTGTTCTTCACTCGAACGCGTCTAGTCGAGCGACTAGTCAATAATTAGTAAATTTAAGTCAATGTATGATTACAGTCCCATATCCTTTGTACAAAGTTTACCCCCTTCCCCACATCCAGCATACTTTTTTCAAACACAACAACTTCTTGTATGTTGACATATGAAAAACCATTAAAAAAAAATGTACCGTATATTATGTTGTCACAATATTTTTGGATAATGTTCATCAATTTATTGTCTTTATTTCTTGGTGGGTTTTGTTGACCATTGTGACCTCCGTGGAGTTTGTTATCACAATCATTTGGAAATAGTGAACCTCTCGGCTATAGTCAGGACAGATGCAGCCACTCACAGCCGGGGTGGGGGCATCCCCATACAGTCTTAATGTGGGGAGAGGGGGTCATCAGTATGTGTTCTACGTGTTCAAGAGTTTCGGAAAATGCAGATGCAATCATTACCAAATAATTTGTTTTTGAATTACAAGATCAAGTACAAACGTAATGAAAGCAATACCAATCCAAAGTTTGACCATTGTGCAAGTTGCCTTTTTCACCAGTGTTGCAGGCAAACGCCCTCTTTCGACAGCGGTGTGTCATCATTGTCGTGAAGCAGAGCACTCCATCAAGTGACTCACCAAAAAGGCAAACATTCCAGGGACGAGCAAATAAACCTGGAAGCGACTTACAAATAAAATCTGCTTTTGGCGATCCCTTCACCAGCGGCGTATCCAAGGGGAAACGGGGAGGGGCACGTGCCCCCTACAAATTTCCAGTGCCCCCAAGGTGCTCCCCATAAAAAAATGTAGATGCTTGTAATTCATTAAAAAAACATATACCTGCCCCCCTCCCACTGAAAAGCAATGCCCCCCGTGCCCCCCCCCCCCCGAGAAAAAATCCTGGCTACGCGGCTGCCATTCACACATTTCCCCCCTAAACTGAAAGATGTTTGCCTTTAAATTATATTGGGTTTTATCACACACACACACACACCACAATAAGTTACGATTTTTTTTCAGAGTTGTGTCTGACAAACTGTGACCACGGCGAACGTTCTGAATCCACACCAAAATAACTCTCATATAATACTATTTCAAACACATTCACACATATTTTTTATCATTAGTAAAAGAGCGAAACTTGCCCTAATTGTGGGAAGTTAAACATCGTAATCCATGTAAGGTTAAATATTTTCGTATTATTGTTGAATTTAGCTCCATTAATGTAGAGGAAAAAGGTTTCCAGACCATTTGAAAAACTCCCGAAAAGACTCGCCTCCAGGATCACACCGCACGCATGTTCATTTTCAGAGACGTCGTCGATGAATTTAATCTGAAAACGGATGAATTTCTTTTTATGTCAAAGTGGAAAGTAATACTTCAGCAACAACAATAACAGGACACTTCGCACAGAATGGTGATTTTTTTTTTAAATTTTAATTTAATATTGATCGAAAGAATCGTTAAGTACCGCGGGAATACCTGTGCGGGCAGAGATGGTTCATGTGTGATTGATTTAGCTGGGTGCTCTACGTACTTACGCAGGCTGTACAGCTCAGGTCTCTCCCAAGGGAGCTGCAATGGTGTTAAGGAATGAAATAAATGGCTTATAGTGACAAGGTAATGTTCGGGCGCCATCACTATGTGACGTTGAGCGCTATATAAGAAGCCACTATTATGTTATGTCTGCAGCAGCATTAACATTGTTTGATTGACGTACTAAGAATCCGTACAATGAGCATTGTGAATGAATTTTACTAAATGCACGAAGTGCCTGGCTTTTAAAGTTTTGGTGAATTACTTAGTACCTGATTTTATTTACACCTTACAGTTAATATACAATAAATCTGTTGAGAAAAATCATTTTGTGCCTTCCTGTATAATTTTACATGATTTATTTTCTTTAAAAATAATAGTCTTTAGGAACACCCACAAAAAAATAGGTCACTTGCTGACATGGCTGAATTCCTTCTCTGACGTCACATGCATTACATAATATAGATATTCATGAGTGAATTTTTGAAAAGAAAGAACACATATATTTGTCATTCCTTTGGCAGAACCAGTCCAGAAACGATTGTCCTCTGGTGTAGCTCGTGAATAAATTCTGTAATGATGATGTCACAGAAGGAATCCAGCCATGTCAGTATTAAAGTGACCTATTGTTTGTGGGCGTTCCTAAAGACCATTACTTTTACAGAAAATAAATCATGTAAAAATAAACTGGATTATTGTACTATTATTATTAGGTGTAAATTAAAAACATCACTACTTAGTAAGTCACCAAACCTTTAAGCAATCTTCGCTCGTCCCCATCAGCTGCGCCAGCCAGCTCCTACATTTCTTTTCCCACTTAACCCACTGAGAATAATGCAAACATTTTCTTTATTTGAGTATTTGGCGCCCTCTTTTGATAATAATAGTGTTAAATCTTTACCGGAATGAAGTTGACACGAACGACGTCTATGCTCGTGAACCCATTAACCACAAAAAGATAATCTTTGATGATCATATGATCACAGTGTGAAGAGTGAACGTTCAAAATGGAGGCGCTCTCATCAGTATTTGTGTTATTTTTTAGCTTTCTTCCAATTTCACTATTTATTTTAGTCATCGGAGTACTTATTTATGCAGAGAAGAAAATGGGATTTTTCTATCAGCGATTACACAAGGTAAGTTTAAAGTCTATAAATGGGTAAATATTGACTTGAAAGTGTAGGTTTTTTTTTGACAGGCTCTGTGGTGTGGTACGTTCTACACGGAAGTTTTGTAAATGCCGGCCGGCAAAAGTCGTGGTAGACAACAATGGTGCTTGTGTTTGTTGCGCTGTGGTGACTAATTTACAAACCACCTACATACAATGTGTACAGATGTACATTGCAGCATTGTTTTTGTACCTGCTCTTTCCTTCATTATGTCCACGCTAATTGTGCAAGGTTTCTGGAATATTTGCAATTTGTGTGGGAAGCCGGTAAGCCGTTGTGTCCACCGGAGGCACAATGGGGTGCACCAATTTCTTTTTACAGGGTGGCACTTTTGGCCAGGTTGAACTGTAGTTTTCCGTTTGTATCATTCCTTGTAAAAATGCCGTAGCCAGCTGCCACTTTATCTCCCTTAATTTAGGTCAAATTATATCCTTAACCTGTCCATAAAAGGTTGACAGCAGAGAGGAACATGCACTTTGAACGATTACAAAGTGTCGAAATCATGAAAAAAAAATCAATTAATACGTTGGGCTTGACAACGCTTCTCGCTCAACGCTATTTTTAGTTCCCTTGGGCATGAATACGCGAAAGTTCCTTCTAATCATTACGGATGTCTGCACGTAGAAACCAACCTTGTTCGCTGTGACACAATCTTGCCTCGTTTGGACGAAGGGGCGTGAATGATTAGGTTATTTTTGGGAAGAGCGTAGCAATTTGGCGTCAAAAATCCATATAGGTATCCATCTACGTTGGTCCCCCGTCGTGGCAGTAAATAAATGGCAAAATAAAGGATGACACGTGATACGTGTTCCACCAATAGACCGATTGCGTAACCCGCGTCACGTGACCCCTTCTGGGTATAAAATGTAAACACACACGTAATCCTCCATACGAAAGGGTGATATGATACACGATGATTAATGCATTTAGTTCATTCGATCGAGGCTTTTCTTGCTTGAAATCTGTGAAAGATATTCCAGAGTTTGTACCAGAGACCTACAAGTGGCTGAATAAAGCCAGTAAGGACAGTTCCAGCAAGTCTTGAAAATTGTAAAAGTACCGTATAAATGTGCACGATGTGTACAGTGCGCGACGGAACGTTAGGCCAGACGACCGCGATCACCACACACTTTTCAACATAAAAATTTCAAAGTTTTGAAGCTGAAATCCTCCAAAGAAATTGCTTTCCAAAACTGTGTGATTCCTTTGCCTATTTGAAATTCTGCAAGGCTAGGTATTAATGCTCACTTTTCCAACAGTGTTTATCCTTTTTTTTTTTGCAGTGATTTAGGCCAACATTACGAACAAAACAACAGACGGGTACGGGTGGCTACATAGTCGTCCGACGCCGGTGGTGCATGGCTAAAAAAACCTCTTTTTGGAAGAATTCTATTAAATTATGAAACAGAGATGTGATTTAAACTAATGCCACAACATACTACTCTAAATAATAGGGGCTAATTAACTAATTCATCGCTTAACGAAAGTAAAATCGACTGTTTTCAGACTCACTCTGTGTCACTGCCTATGCTTTTACACATATTTTTTCATCAGCTGTATGACGTCATACCCAATAGGAGGTCACGTGACCACATGTAAACATTGTCGCGCAATCGGTCTATTAAATGACAAGGGTCTGTGTATGTGGTAGTGTATAATAAAATCCAGATAAAATGTGCAGATTTCTATTGGAAGCACAATTGTCATTTACCACTCTTTTTACGTCTTTCTTTTCTACAGGCAGACCCAACGTCAGAGCGTCATGGTGGTGAGTTGGTGGCAGAAGCCTTGAAGGCCCATGGGGTGGAGTTTATGTTCACACTGTGTGGGGGTCATATATCACCGGTCAATGTTGCCGCAGATAAACTTGGCATACGCATCATTGATACTAGACATGAGGTGAGTTTACGCAAGAGGGTTGCCATTCTAAGGTTTTCAGTGACTTCCCAGTGAGATCGCTCACCTTGTCATTTCACTGGTCTGTAAGTTTTTCACTGGCCACCAGCTTTTTCACTGGTCTGCCACCCTTTTCACTGGTCCGCCAGCCTTTTCACTGGTCCGCCAGCCTTTTCACTGGTCCACCAGGCGTTTCACTTGTCTGCCAACATTTTCACTGGTTCGCCAGCCTTTCACTGGTCTGCCACCCTTTTCACAGGTCCGCCAGCCGTTTCACTGGTCTGCCAGCCATTTCACTGGTCTGCCAGCCTTTTCACTGGTCCGCCAGCCTTTTCACTGGTCTGCCAGCCTTTTCACTGGTCCGCCAGCCTTTTCACTGGTCTGCCAGCCTTTCACTGGTCCGCCAGCCTTTTCACTGGTCCGCCAGCCTTTTCACTGGTCTGCCAGCCTTTTCACTGGTCCACCAGGCGTTTCACTTGTCTGCCAACATTTTCACTGGTTCGCCAGCCTTTCACTGGTCTGCCACCCTTTTCACTGGTCCGCCAGCCATTTCACTGGTCTGCCAGCCATTTCACTTGTCTGCCAGCCATTTCACTTGTCCGCCACCCTTTTCACTGGTCCGCCAACGTTTTGACCGGTCCGCCAGCCTTTTCACTGGTCTGCCAGCCTTTTCATTGACTCCGCCAGCTGTTTCACCGGTCTGCCAGTGGTGGATTGGTTTTTATTGTTTTGTTGTTACATGTATATGATCAAATAATAAACACTTCAAGGGTAGTTATTTCCTGCTTTTAAATAAAATCTGTTTTTGTTCAAATTTGTTTTAATTTCCACTTTGGATTTTGAGTTTCACTCCTCCGCCATGGTTAAAGGGGCACATTAACTTCAAATCTCTCAAAATGTTTCTGCTTGGAATTGTTCCTTATCCTTTTTAGGAGTTGTTTGTGCAATAAAACACGACATGTGTGTTGTAATTAGTGAGTAGTGATTCAAAAAAATACACAATTTGCCTCGGGAAATAAAACCAGCGGCGGAACCACACTCAGCATAGAAACATTCAGTCCGCCATTTTGTGGAGTCAAAAATTTGGAAATGGCGGACCGTGTTCTGTCATGAAATTAAACAAAAATCACACAATTTTAAGGAATATTTTTGAATGTGAATCATTCTACATGTACATGTAATTTTTCAAATATCTATGCAACCATTTTCATTTCATAAATAAACGTTTTTATAGCCCAAAAGCGACCAATCAGAAGGCAACATGCCCCATTAACACGTTGACTGCTGACTACGAGTATACTCGTACTAACAGGTGTACCGGAGTCTGCCACTACGAATATA
The DNA here is from genome assembly GCA_911728455.2 of Marthasterias glacialis. Taxonomy (NCBI): domain Eukaryota; kingdom Metazoa; phylum Echinodermata; class Asteroidea; order Forcipulatida; family Asteriidae; genus Marthasterias; species Marthasterias glacialis. The sequence goes on along the minus strand of OU452220.1, from coordinate 13,030,861 downwards.
CTCCTAGAAAATTAAGGGTCTTTACATTGTAACTTGAATACACTGGCACCACTGATGGCGCAACCAATAAGCTGCTGGCAGTGGTGAGTATATGCTTCTATAAAATGTACATGTTCAAGCTATTTAAGTAAGTACCTAAATAAGTATGCGCGCATGTGCATAGGCCCTAAAGCTTGGCAAATGGGAACGCCGTGTGAAATTATGCACAGCAGTCAACGTGTTAAGGAGTGCAGCTAAAAATCTCCTAAAAATATTAAAAGGTCTTGTTAGAAATACAGCACATTTTCCAGACATATGCATCACCACTTTTCCTGTTTGACCTACATAATTTACGTAAGAAGCGATAATACATAGTACACTGTACATGTAACATTGCATAATCAGATCTGCAAACTGCATGGAAAAATTGTGTGGAAACATAATTTTGTATTTGTCTGGCCCTTGTCTTACATTTTGTTTGTATAAAAGTGATAAGAGTGCATTTTTAGAAAAAACAAACACAGATTGTTTCAGTTGGCATACTATGTGTTCATGTTGCACTAGTATAGATTACAGTTAAAGTGCCAGTTTTGCCGTTTGTACCGTACAACAATTGTATGACTTATTGTTGTACATAATGTACATGAACATGTATCACTGTAAGATTGTGAGTTTTAATGGCTGAGAACCAGTGATGTGATGTGCTACAAAGAGGCACACAGTGCTCAGGGGAACTTGAGTCATACCCCATGGAGAACTACATGTACATTACCTTGATCGTGCCCACTGTTAAACATTTCTGAGCCCTCTCCCCCACCCCCGCTCGGAACCCTTGCCCCTTCTTGCCCCCCCCCCCAAACGAGTTCGAAAAAATGCACAAACAAATGGTTATATGGCCCCACCAAATTCTGCCTTTGCCCCCCTGCTTGCCCCCCCCCCCAAAAAAAAAAATAAATAAATAAATAAAAATGTCTGGTTATGCCAGCTGTGATTGTGAATGAGCCCTGGGTATGAGGTTGTACATGTACATATAATTGTGCTATTTCATTATACATGTAGCCTACTGTAGGTGATTTCTCGTGAAAGTGTTTGAATTTGTTCAACTAAACCACCAAATGAAATGTACAGCAATTCAATGAAGAAATGTTATTTATTTCACTTGAAAATGTTGGTTGCCACCTCCTGAAATCTAATGTTACATGTGTTACCATTTTAGCGCAAGGCAGAAATGAGTTACTGTCGATACACAAAATTGCTACAACTGAACTTTATTATGTTGAAGAACCAGTAACTGCATAGTACAACAGTGTAATTGAAGATTAGATGTACATCGTAGCATAGGATAGATCAGAATGAATTGAATGAATGAATGCAGACTATTTGTAAGAATTATTGAGTCCAAATTATTGGAACAATGAGTCAGTCAATAGTTTATATAAAAACATAAGAAAGAGACTAAGTTTCTTGGAAGTTTCTTGGAAGAAACTGACCTTCAAGTAACATAACACACCTGTTGTGTGTAGGTGGTTTACTTGGAAATGAGGAACTGTGTGGGTGATCAGATGACCTTGAGGTAGTGACTGTGTGTGTAATGGTCATAAAACATTTACGTGGAAACAATAGGAGTAATTCTCTAGGTGAAAGTGCAAGTTGGACAAACTTGGAATATGATGATAAAAACTTTAAAACATGATAATTATTGAGTATAAAGAAAATTGAAAAAATTTAAAATGACAAACATGAAACAATTCTGTGTCCACAACTGTTCTTTGTTTTGGAACGCTACACCATGCTCTATGGTTATAACAATAGGCCCTACAGTTTTTGCACACTGTGTGATGGGGTCCATGGGCGGGCGGGGGGGGCGGGGTGGGGGCTTAGCCTTGGACGCCATTTACACACTGGGGTAAACAAAACACCATGGACCCTATCATAATTTACAGCATGGGACAATTGCATAATTACAGATTATGCAAGTACACATTGTGTGTACAGTACTTGATGTGCATTTTCCAAGTAAGGTTATGGATTGTCTAGTCAGAATTTGGACCCTACAGTATCCATATCACTGTGAATTGACTGTTTGAAGGTCCAAATTGCTTGCTCAAGTACACATTGTGTAAGTTGGTGCATTTTCCAAGTTATGTAAAGTTATGGAACGTCTGGTCAGAATTTGGACCCTGTGTGTGTCCACATGTATGTCACTGTAAGTTGGCTGTCTGAAGGTCCGAATTGCTTGCTTAAGTGCTTTTTACCATTGACATTACAATTTACATTGTAACACTTAGTGTAGATTTGAGATAAAGCATGCGGGGTTTGAATTGAGGGGGAAAATTCACAAGGCCACAGGGCTTGTAGCTGAAAATGTTTGCTGGACCAGAAATATTTTTTTTATAAAGACCACAATCAAAATGGGAAAAAAACTGTCCACCTACAAAGGATAGTTGTCAAACTTAGTCTCCTAGTCTACGAATCATTGCACAATGTGGCACCATCTTACATGTACATCTCAGATCTTGTAACTCAGTACATGCCATCACGCAGGAACCCACGATCAGCTGATCAAAGTCTCCAGGTAGATCACATGGCCAAGAATTCATGGGGGGGGGGGGGAAGCACGTTCATTCCTGGTTACTGCCGGGAAAAGTATGGAATAGTTTCCTGTACCATATCAGGACTGCAGATACTACATCATCATTAAAAGTTGCTCTCAAAAACTCATCTGTTTAAAGCTAAAATAGACTATAGTGGTATTCATCTTTGAATTGTTTTTTTTGTATCATGAGCGAGGGCCATGAGCGCCTTTTTGGCGGATACCGGCGCTATACAAGACTCCATTATTATTGTGGTTAAAAACATCAGCCTCTTTTATTTGAACCCAAAAAACTGAGAGAAGATCTACTTCTACATGTACTTCTTTGTCATTTGTCTTAAACCTCAAAATATTTACTGAACCAGAAATGTTTTTACAAGACCAGATTCAAAATAAGAAACAAACTGTCCACACCGTTTAACACACATGTACAACCTGTTTTAATTGAACAAGAACTGATAGAAGATACTAGCCTATCTAATGTCATTTTTTGTCTTAAATGGACAAGTACTTCGATAATCAACAGAATTGAACTAGATAAATTTATCCGCCGCAAAGTCAACATTTAAACCTCTTTATTGACAACTCAAGACTGCTGGACTTGCCCGGTTGTAAGCTATAATCACTGGCCTCGGCGGGCCTGTGGTTCATTGTAAAAATGAGCCCTGACATGTTGCTTAACAATTTTCTGCTAAGCAAAACTACTTTTGTATGCATGTATTTACTTAGCATGCTTAGCAGGAAACCAGTCAAAACGGATGGCACATACAAAAAATGTGAATGGTATTTTGGCTGGTAACCTTATCCTGGTCAGAAAAAAATGTTTTGTGCTGAGCTATACTTTTTGTGCTTAACATGAAATTGGCCCCTGGGTTCAAATTCACAACGTGCTAAGATTCATCTTACCCAGTTTGCCTCCGGGATTCCCCCTTTTTTTTGCCCCGTCCCCCTGTCGGGATTTTTTTGGTGGAATTGCCGGAATCATTTTTCTGGCACAAAGAAACCCTGACTTGACAACATTGCCAAGAGAACAGATTGTCTTTGTTGGACTGTCTGTTTTGTTTCTCGACCAAGAAAATGTCAAATGCACGCGGCGTGAATTGCAAAACATCTGTCGGTACGGAACCATGGCTCGATGGCCGGTTCACTCTAACTTACCTCCATTGAGCCGAAATACAATGAATGCACAATGATGGAAGCCTTTCGATGCCTCAGAATCCTCTTCTTGGAACAAAAGGACAACAGTCTGTAATCAGGGATTACACAAAAACCACCTCTCAATAGCCAGAAATCGCATATTCAAGACCTTTTTGGGGTTGAAACGAAGCATTAGACGGAATGTGTGTGGTCTGTACACGCTCTGCAGTGTGATGTCTGGGCGACCTTTCCTCTGGTGGTTAGAAATACACGCTTCCGTTGCCAGGCAGGGGAAACATTTGCATGTATACCTGTTGTCATCCAGCGCCAACTGGTTAAGATGAGTTGGCAAATGAATCAGGCTTAATTTCTTGAAGAAAAAATGTGAATTCACAAGTTGCAGACTTTCAACTTCGACATCTTAACTGGGTCATACATGTACATTGTCGTTACAAAGTTAACGTCTCCTACATTCATAATAATAACTTTCCCCGTCGTTTTCACTTCTTATTTCAGGCATCTGCTGTTTTCGCCGCCGACGCTGTTGCACGCCTCTCCGGTAAAATCGGGGTTGCCATAGTGACTGCTGGTCCGGGATTGACCAACACCATCACGGCTGTGAAGAACGCACAGATGGCGGAGTCACCAGTGTTACTCATGGGCGGAGCAGCAGCAACCCTGCTCAAAGTGAGTTGCTTTGGTAATTCATATTTGAGCTGCATTTAACCCTCTTACTGTCTGACCCATCAATATCATCCCAAGTGAATTTAATAAGGGGATAAAGAAACTGGTGAAGAAGTTTTCAACTTGTTGTTTAAACACGATGAGGCCTGGTTCTCGATAGTTTTACTGAGAACATGTTTCTGTTAAGCAAAACTATGCAGGAAACCAGTCACAGACTGAACACGTGACATGGTAATTTAGCTGGTTACCTTATGGCTGGTAAGCAAATTTACTTTGTGCTGAAGCTACTTTTTGTGCTTAAAGTTGCATGGCTCGATTTTCAGCGAAAAGAAGTAAAAACAACCAAAATTTATCTGATTGAATTTTGACAGATAATGCCGCTTCAAAAGTGAAAAACTTTGCATACAGTACATGTATGCCAAGGACAATGCACAAAATCGTTAACAAGCAAAATTGTTCGTACACGGCTGATGGACGTGAGATAATGTTGAGAACCTGACAGTCATGACAACAATGAATTTCTAGTTTTTATTAATCCATACCTCTAATCATTGGCAGATTTTCAGCAATGCCTTAAATGAAAGATTATAACTTTCTTGAATCTCTGAAAAAAAAAGCTACATGTATTTAAAATTTGAATCAAAATTTTTGGGTCAAGTTGGTAAAAAATGGAACCTACATGTTTGCGGTACCTGCCGCTAATAATACTGGATTCGAACTGGCCCCTCGTCACCGGGTGTGCTCGGTGGTCTAGTGGTTAAGACATCTGCTCTAGTCATGCGGGAGTCGTTGGTTCGAATCCCACCTGAGTTGCCTGTGGATTTTTTTTCCACAGGACTCGAAAGCACTGAGTATACAGTGCTAATCACACATCGGTGTAAGGCAAATTGAAGTTTATATACATGTAGCATCTTTAAGCAATCTTGGGCCCCAGGTTATTTAAGAATTTCTTCTTCTCCCTCCTCAGGGACGCGGTGCCCTTCAAGACATTGATCAGATGTCTCTCTTCAAGCCGCTCTGTAAATTCTGTGCTAGCATCGGATGTGTGAGAGATATCATACCGACGATTCGTAAAGCCATCGCTGTAGCTCAGTCGGACACTCCAGGTAAATGTCAATGTCACTTGACCCATCCGGTGTTGCCCCAGCCCATCCAAATGTGGGGCGGCCCGCTATGCTACCTTCAGTGACCCCTCACTACTTTCATGATATACACATACATGTATGGACTGGCAATGAGGGAAATAGTGCACGTCTATGCACCCCTCGGGCCTGTGAGTGACCAGGAGAAGGTCCTATTTGGTCCTCCTGGTCATTCACATGCCCGAGGGGTGCATAGACGTGCACTATTGCCCGAATAATGCCAGTCCATATGTATTTTAAAACACACCTCAATCCAAAATATAGGTTAGAAAAGTAAATCGCGTTTTTTTGGCGGGAGATTCTTCTCTATCCGCAGACGCCGTCATTTTCTTGAGGGCGCTCTTTACCAGTCAATAGTTTTTGGGTTTTTGAAACTATTTCCCGATTTGCAAACTATTTCCCCCAAATGAAGCGCGTGTGGTGCGTATGGTGCAGATTTCATGCACTAGGCTATATTAGTTCACCCCACGCGACCGTGTTTCAGCCAATCAGGATAAAGAACCAGGGAGAGGTGTGTTATAGATGATAATAATACTAATGCGCAGTTCTTATACAGCGCTTCATCACACCCATGGGTGCCTTAAGGTTATTTTCAGCATAAGCCTTATGGGTAATTGCAACCGTGTCGGTTACTGGCCAAGTGCTGAAATGACTGGAGTCTGGCCAGTGGACTGGTGGGTATTTGGAACTGTGTGGGTTACTGGCCAAGTGCTGAAATGACTGGAGTTTGGCCAGTGGACTGGTGGGTACTTGGAACCCTGTGGGTTACTGGCCAAGTGCTGAAATGACTGGAGTCTGGCCAGTGGACTGGTGGGTATTTGGAACCGTGTCGGTTACTGGCCAAGTGCTGAAATGACTGGAGTCTGGCCAGTGGACTGGTGGGTATTTGGAACCGTGTCGGTTACTGGCTAAGTGCTGAAATGACTGGAGTCTGGCCAGTGGACTGGTGGGTATTTGGAACTGTGTGGGTTACTGGCCAAGTGCTGAAATGACTGGAGTCTGGCCAGTGGACTGGTGGGTATTTGGAACCGTGTCGGTTACTGGCCAAGTGCTGAAATGACTGGAGTCTGGCCAGTGGACTGGTGGGTACTTGGAACCCTGTGGGTTACTGGCCAAGTGCTGAAATGACTAGAGTCTGGCCAGTGGACTAGTGGGTATATCAAGCCATGCATTGCTTCAAATCTTACAATCTTTTCTGTTTGTTTCTCCTGTTGTTGATAGGCCCAGTGTTTGTGGAGTTGCCCATCGATAGCTTGTATAAGTACGATCTAGTGAAAAAGGAACTAGGAGCCACGGGAAGTAAAGGAGGCCTTCTAGCGCGCATAGTCAACTTGTAAGTAGTAAGGATTCTTGTCATTCAAATAGTTATAACAAATGCACGAAATTATAAAAGTTGTTGTAGTTTGTTGCATAATAGACCGATCCATAAAGCCCCGCCTACTAACGTATTGACCAATACGTTGACCAATACACAGCCTTGACAACGCCACTGAAAGTCTGACAAAAGTCTGACACGTTAGACTCCCATTAGGAAAGTAAGCAAACCGCCGCCATTGTTCTGACACACAACACCAGGCACAACTGCACTAAATGTTTGTTTTAATTTTGTGTATTTCTGGTGGTGTAAATCCGACAGCAGTGGTCCCTGTACAGTCGTGTAAAAGTGGTTTGACAGCGTTCCTGTCTGCATTTGTTCTTCGGACTCAAGGCACTGCTCAAAAGGCCACCAAACTAAATCTATACCATTCACGAAAACCATGTACATATATACGTGTGTATGTCCGATACATGTGTGTGTGGCCCGCAACCGAACCACCGCTGCGGTTGTGGCAAGTAAGTCACACTACATAGTGCTGTTGCTAGGCAGTTGCAAAGGTAGGCGGGGCTTAATGGGTTGGTCTGTTAGCAATGGGCTCAAATCCCATACTCTGTTGCACTGTGCTGCATTTAGCAGTGTTCTACCTGGGAATGTCTATAGTGCAATTCAAGTCCCCAGCAAACTTCACTGCATATTGGTGCATTGAAGCGGAGTTAATGCCCAGTGCCAAGGCTGGTGTAAACCTGTTCACCTCACAATGCAACAAAAATCCTCTGTTGCATTTTGCCGCAGTGAGCAGGAATTTAATTTCAACTGTGTTGCATTTTTTTGCCTAGAAAACTTCCGACAGTGAATAGGAATACAATACAAACATTTAAAAAGAATTTGTGCACGCAATTCGCCCATCACAAGGCCCAAAGGCCACTCGAGGTGTGGGCTACTTTTTGAAGGGATCGAAACCTGCCCCCAATGCGCAGAAACAAGACATGGCGAGATATAAACGCAAGTCTCTTCACAGCACAGCTAAGAACAGGGAGGGGTAAATGAATCCGTTGTGAGACAAACACAACTGCCCCTTCCCCTATTTGAAGCAATTATAGTTAAGTGTCTTGCTCAAGGACACAAGTGTCATGACCGGGATTCGAACCCACACCAGAACTTGAGTCTGATGCACTATTAAAGCTGCTCCGTCATGACACGCAAAAAAAATGTACACAAAGAACTACAATGTAGTAATTTTATTGGGAATCAGGAGTGCATTTACCTTAACGCCCCAGCTCAACGTTGGTAAACTGACTGTAAATGCTTCCATTCTTTTCACAAATGAAGATATTTGTAATAAAACCAACCTGTGAAAATGTCAGCTCATTTCGTTGTTTTGTTTGCGAGAAAATGGTAAAAATGCATTCAGCATCTTTGTACGCATTCCTATAGGCAGAGTTTTCGTCTCACTGAGACGAAAGCTAAATGTTGGTCTTATTTTATTTGTTATTTTCAAACGATAACACTTCAGGCAGAAATAGTTCAAGGAAAGCTTTCTACCATCATTATCTTTATACCATGTAAGGTACAATGTATATGATACTGTAGTTGTTTACTGTTTTATTTTGGTATTTCTTTTTTTTTTTCACACCAGTATGGAAATAAATGTCACAGTGAATTGAATTGATTTGAATATATATGTACATGTAAATCTATGAACATTTTTTTCTTCTTACCAATGTTGAGCTTGGGCTTTAAACGTATATTAATAAATACCTAGGACAGTTTGTGGATTCTGATTGGTCAAAACGTGATCACGTGGGGGTGTATTAACGGCGATATAAAGACCGGCTAACAAAACAAGAAAATTTTAGCCGTTTATTTCGTTAAAAAGGTATTTATTAATGGGAATAACAGTGCGAGGACCCGGTCTTCACTGCTTGGTAATGACCTTGGGTGGTGGCTGGCTGCTGTTAACGACCGCACCTCCGGCTTGGTCGTTAACAGCGGCCAGCCACCACCCCGGTCATTACCAAGCAGTGAAGACCGGGTCCTCGCACTGTTATTCCCTAAATAATCATTGACATTTATTTCCCTAATAGTTATTTGGACACCTACGTCAATAACATCTTTGCCGGGGCCTGGGAAAAGAGAGAGCTCGGCCCTCTGCCAGTCAATCAACCAATGGCATCTGACGACCAAGGTATCGTATTATATAATTAATCAGAAAAAGACTGTATTTAAATCATCAAAACAAGGAAGTGGGATTGTTACAGAGTCATGTGTAGGTCGTTTGAGTTGAGGGTGTTATTCATCAGCTCAGTGCAATATTATTTGTAATATCGAAAGGGCCTTCAATCTGAAACTGCTAAAAATGAACAAATAATCAAACACCACCGATAAATGTTTACCTTACAAAAGTCATGCTTATCTTTGTCAAACATAAACATACATAGAGAAAGTTCCTCACAGATCCTGTTATTATTTTAGACGGTTACACTTCTTTGTGTGATCGGGGGAAACATTTGCGTGTATTCATGTGGTCCCTTTCCAACTGGTTTAAATAGCAGGGGTCTTTTGAGAATTCCTTGGTTTTGTGTACCAGAAACAGAAACAAATACAGATACACTCCTGTGACCGAACCACAGTCTGTTACCCAGACTCTCATCATATAAATTTTGGAATGCAGTTTCTCTCATATTTAATAATTTGGATCTAAAATTTGAATATATATGTCCATGTGTGTTATTTATTCACGGACAGTTGCAAACAATCAGAGTTTAATTTGGTCCAGTAATAAGATTTTTAAACGGATAGAAATACAACAAGCTGAATGATCAGGCGAGCTATCGGTCTCAAATTTTTGAAGCAGATAAGTCACCTGCACATCATGTGACCCCTGTTTTTTTTAAACATCCACAAAACTGGTCAAATGTGGGGGTTATTGTAGTTGATGTTTATATTCTGCTTTTGGACGATCTGTCTAGTCATGCTGCAGTCAATAATGTTTATTTTACCGCCCAATAAATCGCCCAACGCGGCCGCCCAAAAGCCCCAGCTCTACATTGGTAAACTGACTGTAAATGCTTCCATTCTTTGCACAAACCAAGATGTTTGTAATAAAACCAACCTGTGAAAATGTCAGCTCATTTCATTGTTTCATTTGCGAGAAAATGGTAAAAATGCTTTCACGGTAGGCAGAGTTTTCGTCTCACTGAGACGAAAACTAATTTTTGATCTTATTTTTTATTCATTATTTAATAACGATAACACTTCAGGCAGAAATATTTCAAGGAAAGTTTTCTGCCATCAATATCTTTATACCTTGTAAGGTATATGTAAATCTGTGAACATTTGTTTTTCTTCTTACCAATGTTGAGCTGTGGCTTTAATGTCTTAACATTTATTTGTGGTGAAGTGAAGGTTCTAAGCCGCAAGACGTCTCGTGTAGTGGAGATTCTCCTGAAGTTTAAACCCTGACCAGCCTTTGATCAGGCATGTGATTTCTCAGGATTTTTCTTGATTTCAGGATTTTCTCAAAATCTCTGTCAACCTTCAAATTTTCTTGAAAGAAGTGAAGCAGTCACCAAATGGAGAAAGAAGTAGTCCACACTGTGTACAAACCTGTAGTTTTGTATTTCTGGTGATGCACAGAGTCTGTAAACCTCTTGAACAGACCTTTATCATTCTGCCACCATCTTAGTCATGCTCCCTATATCCAATCACAGTAAATGAATGCTCACATTCATTGCACAAAAAAGGTACCAGACTATTTTTTCTTCCAGCCTCGGTTTGGTAACAGTGATCAGAATCGGAGAAAAAACAAGATGGCCGCACCATGATAAAGGTTTAACGTAACATCTGGGAGGTTCTGGGTCTAGATTAAGGAGGGAACCCGGGCCCGCGAACCACTTTCAGGAATTTTCACATTCGGCAAATCTCATCCCTGTTTTATGTTTGAACCTTCTCTTACCACAGTCCAGAGAGCCGTGGAGTTGTTGAGTTCCGCCAAGAAGCCGGTCATCGTCCTGGGGAGTCAGGTCACTCTGCCACCCACGCCGGTTACAGAAGTCAGAAAGGCACTTGAGGTAAGTTCAACAACGCATGATATGGTCTTGTCGGGAACAACACCCGCCATAAGCAAGTAAGCAAGCAAGCTTGGTCTTGTCATTAAGACCAGGGTCAATTTCATAGAGATGTTTAAGCAGAAAATATTGCTTAGCGTTATTTCTGCTAAGCAAAAATGAGCAGGATACCAGTCACAAATGGTACATGTGAGATGGCATTTAGCTGGTAACCTTATTTTGCAAAGCAAAAGGGGGTTTATGCTTAGTTACTTTTTGTGCTTAAGCAGCTCTATGAAATTGGGCCCAGGGTTCAATTTTCTAGAGAGCAAAAATTGCTTAGCACAGAAAGATCTTGCTGAGCAAAAACGTGTTACCAGCCAAAGTACTATATTACGTTGGTTGTGTGCAACGTTTGTGACTGGTTCCCTGCCAAGCAAAGTTTCCTTTTAAACAGCCGGTACCCATGGACCAAAATATCCCGTTAATTTTGTTTAGCGTAAATTTTGTTTAGGCATCACGGCTATTTGTGACCACAATGATTTTAATGCAAACAGAACACCAGTGTGACTCAAGTTAAAGCCTGCATGCTACACGTTACGCGTGTGTAAATTTTGTCCCAGTAATGGCGCAAAATACTGGTACCGGATATGTGAAATGGACTTAAGGTGAATCGGTCTCTATGTTAGCTGCTTGATAAATGGCTACCAAGTGAGCCCCCCCTCCCTCTCTCTCACACCCGCCCCAACCCCAGACCCATTACTCATTGGATTCGCCTTTTTAGGAATATGATTGAAATTAAAGTTTCAAATTGAAATGGTTTATGAAAATAAAATCAATCTCGCAGCCACCAGGCTGAATTGCATGATTTGTACTAAACATTATAAACATATACACAAACAGTTCACATCAACTCTAACTCCCCTGAGTGATTTACTAGGATCCTTCCCCACTCTAACAAAGTCCAACACCATATGGGTATTAACTCATCACCCAAACTGTGGTGCTCTGATTATGGTGGTATGCCTGAACCCATGTAAAACATGATCAGTTTACTCATGCAGTCCCCAGTCCAACAAAACCTGCTGTTAGAGTTTGATGGACTAGGGACTGTTAGGGTGAATAGAAACTACTAGGTACTTCACCTGCTTTCCCTTTTCATTGTTAATGAGCTTTTGGTTATGTTTTTTTTTCTCTCCTTTTTTCACCCACAAGGCGATGGGAATTCCCTGTTTCTTGGGAGGCATGGCCAGAGGCATGCTGGGAAGGAACAGCCCCTATCACATCCGTCAGCGTAGACGGGATGCACTGAGAGATGCTGATGTCGTCATTCTGGCAGGTAACCCATCCACTGTTAAATAAAGTCCAACTGACATGAATAATAACTACATGTAGATTTGTCCAGCATCAAAGGCGCTGACAAAAATATGGCAAGAAATTGTGGAAAGGGTTGGTGAACAGATGCAATTAGTGCAATTAATGCAAACAAAATTTAATGCAATTCGCCCATTACAAGACCCAAAGTCCACTCGAGGTGTGGGCTACTTTTTGAAGGGATAGAAACCTGCCCCCAATGCGCAGAAACAAGACATGGCGAGATATAAACGCAAGTCTCTTCACAGCAAAGCTAAGAACAGGGAGGGGTAAATGAATCTGTTGTGAGACAAACATAACTGCCTCTTCCCCTATTTGAAGCAGTTATAGTTAAGTATCTTGCTCAAGGACACGAAGTGTCATGACCAGGATTCAAACCCACATCCCGATGACTCAGACAGCAGAACTTGAGTCCGATGCACTAAAATACTCGGCCACAACACACTACTTTTAGAAGGGCAAAACAATTGTTTGCTTTTGTAGTGGGAAAGGGACATACCCTTCTACTGTCTGACCATTCAATATCATCCACTGCGGTTTTGAATAATAGCATACAATGGGAGACTTTTGAGACGATAGCGGGCGTCCCACAGACCGGTCCTTTTCCATTGTTCTCATCGCTGAGAACAATGGAAAAGGACCGGTCTGTGGGACGCCCGCTATCGTCTCAAAAGTCTCCCATTATGGTGGTGAATGCATGCAGTACACAGTCAACCCTCCTAGTAAGATTTGAAACTTTGCATGGTGGGATTACAATCTAGTAAGTTTTGCGTTGACACCATGTAATTGTCTCTAATGAGTTGGTGTGGTTCTGAAAAAAGCACACAGTTTAACAACTTAACGTTTCGATCAGTATACTCTGATCGTCTTCAGTGGATGCATCTACACAGTACACGGTCAACCCTCTTAGTGTTTGACCCTTCAGTATCATCCACTGTGGTTTTGAATGATAGATAAACTATGCCAGTGTGCGTATACACAAACATATGCTCAAGTAGTTCTGTGCAGACTTGTGCCACCGTACTCAATCTAAAGTGGAACGGTTTGAAATGGTTGGTGAACTTGCTGAAAAATTGTTACAAAGAAAAGGAGGGTAAATTTTAAGAGTTCTTGTTGCAAATTCAAACAATCTTTTGAGTTTGTGAATTTTTTCCCCTAACTTTTGATACATTTATAACCAAAGTTTTTGCATTAGATGAACTTAACCTCACGAAGTTTCTGAAATTCATTCGCCGTTTGTATCCTAGATTTTTTTATTTTTCTTCAAATTGTCTTCTCCAGGCACAGTTTGTGACTTCAGATTATCCTATGGACGCCACTTGAGTAGACGCTCCAAGGTCATCGCCATCAACCGAAATAAATCTCAGCTGTACAAGGTAAGCTTTCAGTTCATAAAAATTAAAACCAGTTGACGCCAGCTATTTCCTCTATGTGTAACCGCAGAATTATTGACACTGGGATTTCAAGCCCCAGCTCAACATTGGAATTAAAAACTGACTGTAAATGTTTCCATTCTTTGCACAAATCAAGATATTTGTAATAAAACCAACCTGTGAAAATGTCAGCTCATTTCGTTGTTTCATTTGCGAAAAAACGGTAAAAATTCATTCAGCATTTTTGGTAGACATTCCTGTAGGCAGAGTTTTCGTCTCACTGAGACGAAAACTAATTTTGGATCTTATTTTATTTACTATTAAAAAACGATTAAAAACACTTAATACGCAATACTTCAGGAAAGTTTTCTACCATTATTATCCAGTAAGTTTTGCGGGGACACCATGTAATTATCTCTAATGAGTTGGTGTGGTTCTGAAAAAAAACCCGATGGTATACCATCAACCACACCAACTCATTAGAGATAATTACATAGTGTCTTCGCAAAACGTACTAGATTGTATTCCCACCATGCAAAGTTTCAAATCTTACCGCCATTATCTTTTTACCATATAAGGTATAATATTCAAATCTGTGAACATTTATGATTTTCTTCTTACCTATGTTCAGCGGGGGCTTTAAAGTTTTCTTTTGAGAAAACTTGCACAGAAAAGGCCAAGACCGTTTGCATGTTGTGGCTGAGCACTTAACTCAAGTTTTGATGGCGTAGTCATCAGAGTGTGGGTTCCAATCCCGGTCATGACACTTGTGTTCTTGGGCAAGAGACAATTAGCAACATGTATAATTTCTTCTCATCACCCAGGAGTGAATGGGTACCTCCGAGGGTAGAGATTGTTGATGTGAATGATTAGCAACCTGTGCGCCCATTTGGCTGCTGGTGCTGCATACTCCTAAGGAGTTGAGATGGTTTCAGGAATGCTTGAGGCCTAAATGAACAGGATAGTATTAGTGTAAGACCTGTTTCAGACTGGCGCTCCAGAGTCGCGCCGAACCAAATTATAGAATTAAGTACTTGAAAAGTTTGGTGTCTGAAACAGTTAGGAGCGACTAGATAATAAGTCAGAAAGACTCCGGAGTGGCTTGGGTTCAGACGTTGATCTTGTCATGAGCCGAACCTAATGCAAATATATGTTAATTAAATTTGCCTGTCTGAAACCGAAATCTAGAGTCACTCCTGATCTGTTTGGTTCGGCGCGACTCTGAAGCGCCAGTCTGAAATGGGTGTAAGGCACTTTGATGAAGCCTGTTACTCCAGGCCTGGGTTGATGATTGAAATTTTGACAATTTTGTTTTTCTTTTCTGGAATTGTCGTTGTAGAATAGCGATATGATATGGACTCCCACGCTAGCCATACAAGGGGACCCGGGAAGCTTCGTGGCCTCTCTGCAGAAGGCTCTAGGAGCTTATAAATGCGACCCCGAATGGCCTCGGATGCTGAAAGAACGAGATGAAGAAACGGAAAAGTCAAACATGTACGTTGAAAATGGTATCTTAGGCCAGGTCCGAATGAATGGCTTAGGGCAGTGGCTATGGCTGGAGGGCCGAAAAGTCCTATTCTTCAATGTTGTCATTGCAGCCATAGCTGTAGCCGTAGTCGGTTGTTTCGGACGCCGCCTATCGTTCCCTTTTTATAAAAAAATATCCTTAATTTTAGACATGCAACTGCTCAGAGGGTTGGACCCCAGTTTCATGGCTTTGCTTCTCCACAGAGCCAAGTTTCAACTCCTATTTTCAACTCCTGCTACAGCCATAGCTGTAGCCGAAGTTGGTTGATTCGGCGCCGCCTATCTTCCCTTTTTATAAAAAAATACCCAAAATTTTTGGCATGCAATTCCTCAGAGGGTTAGGTCCCAGTTTCATGGCCTTCTTTCTCCACAAAGCCATGTTTCAATTCCTATAGATTCATTAGCCGTTTTTGAGGTTTGGCGGACACAAAAAGGAGTGCACTGTTTGGTTTGGGTGTATACAGACAGATTTGCCCAAACCAAATAGAGTCCTGGTAATGCGTCCACCATCTGAAAATGGCTTGTAATGCGTCCACCATCTCAAAATGGCTTTTAATGTGTCCACCATTTTGAGATATGATGGACACATTACTAGGGCACTAATTGGTTTGGGTAAATTTGTCTGTACACACCAAAACCAAAACAGTGCACTCTTATTTTTATAGTGTCCGCCATACCTCATAAAAGGCATGGATTTGCTTACTTTGAAATTCTGCCCTGAGGGTCATCGTTCTCCTCTTACAGGGGTTAACACCGAATTCTTTGCTAAGCTGTGAAAGCAAAGAATGCTTAGTAATGTGGAGTATGCCCACATGCATAATATAAGCGAAAACCTAGGAAATTCACTTCAGGATTTCTGCTAAGCAGAGATAAGCAGAGAGCCTTGAGTATGAGCCTAGCCGGTGGCCGCCTTTTTTCGATGTCATAGTGAAGTGGAAAAACACTATACAAATAATATTTGTGCCCAAGGCAATATTACTAACTTTCTGCACAACTGGCAGATTATTATATGAATATTGTCTCTATTATATGAATATTTATTATCACTGTTATATGAATATTTATTGTCACTGTTATACATGTATGAATATTTAATATCACTACTGTTTTGCATTATTTTTGTGTAGCTTGCATTCATTTAATTTTGTCCCATGTTCTAATTGCAGTTTGTTCTCTTTTTCCTTTTCCCAGTTTTGGGTTTGATCTTTTGACTATTGTTGTTTAATTTTGTTTTGGTATATTTTGCTGATTTTGCTTTGCATATGTATACATGTAAAATAACAGGACTTGCAGTCTTGGTCTGCAAGTTAATGATTATTTGCTGCTTTATTCTGTGCATGCATTTGTCGATGGTGAACAATTTCTGTGACTGTTTTCATGATTTATGATGTTGGTTTTTACCCCCCCCCACCTCCCTACAACTTTTCCATTGTATCATATCGTGCCTCCTTACCACTGTCATGTCCCCTCTGCCTACCAGATGGTATGTACAGGGGTGTGAGAATTCAGCTTTGAAGCTGATTTCAGTTTTTTTTATTTTAATTTTTACTCTGAATTTCAGCTTTTTTGTACACCTGCTCTGTACAAAACAATGCAAACTTTTTAAATTCCAGCTTTTTGCTGGCTGTTTTCGGCTTTTTTGTTTGTGGCCACTCACCCCCCCTGATTTATACACCTGGGTGCAGAGAAGCAAATTAGTATGAGGCCGAGTGGTTCAGTGCATCGCTCTTGAGGTCTCAGGCCGAATCATCAGAGTGTGGGTTTGATTCCCGGTCATGACGCTTTTGTCCCCGAGCAAGGCACTTAACCATAAATGCTTCTCTTCACCCAGGTGCATGACTGGGAACCTGCGAGGGCTGAGACTGTATTGTGTTGGATTAACGCCCTTTGTGCGAATATAAGCAGCTTGGGGTTATATGCTCCCTAGGGAGTTGAGAAAGTTTGAGGAATGGTTGAAGTAATGCCGAATGAAGAGGGATAATAATGTTGTAAAGCGCCTTGATCTACATGTAGCTACGAATGTTGGCTATATTTATAAGAACCAAGTATTAGGCCTAGTAGTAGTAGTAATATTTACTCTTGATATACAATGTACATTGTTATAGTTTTGCTGCTTGCCCGAGGCTATTTTTGTTAAGATTACGAATAGGCCTAGACCTGTAATGAAACCAAGAATCCAAGGATTCTTCAGAAGAGGATTCTTCAGAAGACCCTAACACTATTAAAAAGACAGAAGACACTAACACTTTTAAAAAAAAAAACCCACAGCAGTCCTGAAGATAAATGTGTGGAGAAGATTAAAAAAATCTCCGTTTTAGATGTGGGGCGGGCGTGGGCAAACCCCCAATTGGAGAAATCTACACACTCGGGTAGGGACTGAAAAACCCAATCCACGTGCAAGGCTCCAGTCTGGGATTCGAACCGGGGTCCACAGAGGTGAAAGACAGGGAAAGAAACTACCAAGTGGTCGGGTTGGTGTAGTGGTATTTTTCCTCACCTTCCACCTCTAGGACCCCGGATTCGAATCCCGCCGGGGGGGGGGGGGGCACTATGTGGACTGGGTTTTTCAGTCCCTACCTGATTGCGTGGATTTTCCCTGGAATATTTCTCTGGGCTTTTCCTCCCACATCTAAAAACTGGAACTTCCTTCCTTGTCTTCTCTCCATGGGGTTCTTGGCTAGTATAGTGGTTAAGTTTGCTTTTCTGAGAATCCTTGGCTTCACAACCAGATTTAATAAAAACAAATAAATTAAAAATAAATAAGCCAACTTGAAGGCCGTTAAGCTCGTTCTACATAAATGAATTGTCTCGAAAAAAAGTTATTACAACCAATGTACATATTTTCTTTTCACTGAACAGCAAAAAGGCAGATGCACCTGTCAATCACTACTTGAATCCCCTGAAAGTTCTTCATATTATGGAGGACCTGCTGGATGATGACAGCATTCTGGTCGCCGATGGCGGAGACTTCGTCGGTAGCGCTGCCTACATCTTGAGGTATGTTTGCTGGCCTTGCACTACGTTTGTCTTTCATGACTCCCGCAGAGTGTCGGACCGAGTGGTCTAGTTCACCGGACTCAATTTCCGGGCGACATTCAATACAGCAGCTTAAAGCCCCAGCTCAACATTGGTAAACTGACTGTAAACGCTTCCATTCTTTGCACAAATCAAGATATTTGTAATAAAACCAACCTGTGAAAATGTAAGCTCTTTTCGTTGTTTCGTTTGCGAGAAAACTTCAAAAATACATTCAGCATTTTGGTACGCATTCCTGTAGGCAGAGTTTTCGTCTCACTGAGGAAAGCTAATTTTGGATCTTATTTCATTTATTATTTAAAAACGATAACACTTCAGGCAGGAATATTTCAAGGAAAGTCTTCTACCATCATTACCTTTATACCGTGTAAGGTTTATGTAAATCTGTGAACATGTATGTTTTTCTTCATACCAATGTTGAGCTGGGGCTTTAAGCATAAAAAAGCAGCTAAGCACAAAAAAAATGATGCTTACCATGGCAAACACGCCTTCTCACACTCAGCTGCTGAGCTTTGGAACAGTCTCCCCATTAGTGTCCGTGATCCTTCTTGTGTAGTAACAATTAAGAGTAAACTTAAGAGTGTGGGTTCGAGTCCTGGTCTGGACACCTGTGTTCTTGAGCAAGATCCTTAACCATTATTGCTTCATGTCCCATCTACCCAGTGACACTTATTGTCAAGAGAAGGGGTTTGCCCCGGTGTTTCCGGCAGTGGCTGCTGAAAGCGCCGCAGCACCTTGTAAACCCTTATAAGGTGCTACATAAATGGGTCTCATAATTCAAAAACCTGTCTTCAACATTAAGTGCCTTAATGTGAAGGGACCTTAAGGCTTATACTGGAAAAACTTGAGTTGAATAGGATTCGTATTTTTTTAAAAATTAATTTCATTAAAGAAATACGGGGAAAATGTAGGTAGATTTTTTCCGTCCGATTTGGATGACATTTTGAAACACCAAATGAATCAACTCAGACTATTTTCAGTAGAAGCCTGCATGCCTATTCACATGTTGATACACTTGTGGCTGGTTTTAGGTACCTAAAAAAAAGTTTTAAAAACTGCAAACGTGACGGATTCAAAGTGGTACCCTTTACTGTGTTTCCTGTCTAAAATGAAAAAATCTAAACCCCCCGTTACTCAATTCCAATCCTTTGTAATCAATCAAAGTTTTCCTTTTTAATTTTTTTCCGGTAGACCCCGTGGACCTCTCAACTGGCTGGACCCGGGTGCCTTCGGCACCCTCGGTGTCGGCGGTGGCTTCGCTCTCGGGGCCAAGCTCTGCCGTCCGGAGTCGGAGGTGTGGATTGTCTACGGGGACGGTACCCTGGGGTACACTGTGGCAGAGTTTGACACATTCCAGAGACACGGGGCACCAGTCATAGCTGTCGTTGGTAACGACGCTTCATGGATGCAGATTGAACGAGGGCAGATACCGATATTTGGGTCTTCAATCGGTTGCCAACTTGCGGTTAGTTCTTTTAAAAAGTTTTCAAAAAGGATCAAAATTTTGGTCTTTTTTAAACTAAGGTGTGACAAGACATGGGAATATTATAAATGGCTGAGAATGTTTCTGACATTCTGATTGGTGGAAACAAATTAACCCAATGTCATCACCCGCAAGAAGTCTTGTTTTGAGTCTAAATTCCTCGTTTGTTACTGCTATTTTCTTGACTTTCATGTCTTAGACATAAATATTTCTCTCAAGATTAAATTAACATTACATTAAGCCCCGCCCTCTTACAGTTGACCAATCATAGCCTCGGCTCAGATGCAACTGAAAGTCTAGACTTGGTTCCAAGTCTGTGATCGTGGTTCGCTATTATGTCCGACACAGAATCATTTTCACCTGAAATGGCGCCCTCTTGTGGCCTGAGCTCGAGAATTCTAACCTTCGATCACAGACTTGGGAATGTTAATGATCGGTTTGTACACAGCATATGGTGATCTGCCAAAACTGGACGGAGCAATCTGATTGGTCAGTAACCCCCAAAATAATGAATATTCAAAGAAACCTTTTACTGGTTGGAAATACAGCTTGCGTGCATAAGCAACGTTTGCCAATGTGATTGGCCATCTTTCTGGCGTCACCTTTGTTATGTAAATTTCAGTTACGAATACATGAATACACCATGCATGCAACAGGGTCAAGTCTGAGATCGTGAGTCGAGTGTGGTGATAGCATGTGTGTATACGGGCAATCTAGTCAGATGATGTTGGGGGAAGTATACAGACAAATAATCCCGATCTCTGACTTGAAATCAAGTCTACTGAAAGTCTGACACGATAAAATCCTATTGGAAAATGTAGACAGTGTGTGCGCGTAACTTATACTTATGCTGTAAGTTATAGCCTGTGCGTTCATGTTGAGCAGTGTGGCATTGAAGAGACACACATTGTGCTGCCCACAGGTAAAGTGGTGATGAAGCCAATGCTGTGATTGGTCAATGTGCTAAGGGGGCGGGGCTTAAAGGATCGGTCTATTGGCATAAACCTTATAAGGGTTAGGGGTTAAGGGTTAAGGGTTATTGTTAGTGGTATGGTTAGCATGGTTAGGGGTTAGGGTTGAAACTAAGCAATTTTTTTGAGGGGAAATTAACCAATCTTGTACTTTATCTTAAAATGTTGTCGTAAATTTTGTTTGTGCTACAGTTCCGTGACTATGAGAAGGTTGCCGAGGGGTACGGAGGCAAAGGGTTCAAGCTGAGTGATGAGACCGGGGAGGGGATACGGAAGGCCTTCCAGGAAGCTAAGAAGGTGTGTAAAGAAGGCACACCTGTCCTGATCAACTGCCTGGTGGGCAAGACGGACTTCAGGGAAGGTTCCATCTCCGTTTAGAGTAAGCACTTCAGAGCAACAGTACAATGTTTGTGTGTGCCACCAATCTTTAACAAATGTGACCTGCTCCACAAAATGAAAGTAAAGTCCTTGTTGTTGCATTTTTTTTAATGGCTTAGCTTGATGTTTCGACCCTAGCAGAGTCTTTCTCAAAGGCTAAATGACAACACAACACAGGGTGCAATTTTATAGAGCATTTGGTTCTCGATATATGTAGCAGGTTCTACCCCCCCCCCCCCCCTTTTGTGTCTTCATTGTGTTCTGGAAATCTCCGGAATTCCTTTGAGGAATTTTTTTTGAGCATATTTCTGTACAAGAGGGGAAGAGAATGGGACAATTGTTTTTTTTGTGGGGGGGGGGGGACTCCCTTTGCCAAATATTGGGCATGGTATATCATAGAACTGCCTACAACAGCCGATCTTCTGCTAACTGTGCGATTTCCGTTTCATAAAACGCTGCTTAACATAAGCACGGGAAAAGACATTCTACCCTTTCAAAGTTTACTGTAAGAAATGAAAGAGGTAACAATGGAAATATATGGTGAACGCACAGGCTGGCTGTCTAATTTCCTTATTAACCTGTGAAGAAGCAAATTCTTACGTTGAAGTAAGCAGAAAAATTTGTTTACCGTAAAGCAGCTCTATGAACTTGGCCCATAGAGCTACTAAAGCACAACAGTATTTCATGATAATAATAATAATAATAGTACACAGTTCTATATATAGCGCTTTATCACACTCGAGTGGCGTCTCAAAGTACTTAGTATTTTTTTCCTGCAAGGTATGATGAGTTCCGTTTTGAAGTATGAGACCTGTCCCTTTACATAGCACCATGTAACGGTTTCACAAGGTGCTGTGGCGCAATCTGCAGCCGATCAAACCAGGAACACCGGTGTCTTGCTTAAGGACACAAGTGTTCCGACCAGGACTCGAACTCACACTCGGCGGATCAGAAACACCAGAGCTTGAGTCCGGTGTTCTTATCCGCTCGGCCACGACGACACGCCACTAAAGCACAAAAATATTATGCTTACCAGACTAAGGTTACCAGCCAAAAGACTATGTTACATGTACAAGTTGTGACTGGTATCCCGCTCATTTTCGCTAAGCAGCAAATCGTTAAGCAATGTTTTCCGCTTAAGCAGCTCCATGAAATTTGTCCCAGGTGGGAAAGGAGTGACAAGCAAGGAGCAGAATGCAGTCAGAAGAAGTAGGAGATGAACAAAGCAATTCATAGAACTGCTTTTAAGCACCCCAAAAAGACGATTTTGCTTTTCTACCAAAAAAAAAAAATAATAATGAATAAATAAAATGAAATTAAATAATAATATGTGCTTTGAGATGCCCAAAGTTAAAGCGCTGAAAAAAAAACCAACTAATTATTATTTATTATTCGATTTTGGGGTGAACAAATAAAAATTGACTGGAGAGGGATTTGAACCTGCGACCACCAGCTAAATGTACAGACGCTCTACCAACTGAGCTGTCCAGCCCTAAAGTTTGGTGATCTCCGCCAATATTAGGGCTGGGTATAAATGTAAGGACATGAATATCGTCTTTGTTTTTTTTGTGAGAGCAGGTCACATTTAATAGTCTGAAGTCATTGATTAGGTTCTTGCCCAAAGACTTCCCAAATGTTCAGTGTCTTTTTGTAAAGTATGCATAAAAATCTTGTCTTATCAGTACATTACTACCGGGGCGGTCAAAAGTTTTCAACATTTTCCCCGTCACAGAGAGTACGACAGGGAAGGAGAGGTGGGGGTCAGAGACTCTGTACGACCTGAAAAGATGTTTTTAAATGCTGATAATTCTACAGGAAAAACCAAACGAAGACAAAGAAAAAAAAACAAAAAAAACTCAATCTTGTTGACTATGCTGTGGCTTGGTGGTGATGGTGGGGTGGGCTTGAATTCACATTCATACCAAAACGGAACAATAGAATCCCCAGTTATATGGGAGGTGTTGCAAAAACAGTACAAACAAAAGAGGATCAATAGGGTGTCCCCGATTAAAGGTAAATACACACTTGTGTGTGCGTGTTGGGGGGGGGGGGGGGTGGGGTGATGTTTCTATGACTTTATAATGATACCGACATGCACACAAAATGTTGATACGAGGCCATGTCCGTGTTGGCGGCTATGGCTGCGGCTATTGCCAAGGGTGTTGCCAAGGGTAGCCTGTGCTTCAGTGCATGATGACACGGTGACCAAGCTGCAGCCACAGCCGTAGTCGCATACAAGCGGGGGGTGGGGGCGCAGGGGGACAGTTGCCCCCCTCCCAAATTCAGGCAAAACAGTAAGGAAAATTAGGGTTGGGGGAGAAGAAAAAGCCGTGTCAGAAATTGGTACTTGGGTTTTTATCTGTGTAAAATATCAGGCAAATCAACCTCTCTGACCCCCCCCCCTTTTAACCAAAGAGTCCCCATACGCTTATAGTAGCCGCTAATTCAGAAACGGCTGTAGTACTACTATGGGTGGAAGAAAGGGGGCCTTAAAAAAGTAGCACTCTCTGTACGTCTTTCATAAAATTGTTGAAAACTTTGGACAACCCCCCAAGGCCATACAGGGTGGCTTTGGTTACAGCTGATGGCTATTTGGTTGAATGGTCAGGCCTAAATAATATCCATCTAGCCGTAGCCGTAACCTTAGCTGTAGCCGTAGCCGAAGGTGAAGCTGTCAACTTGGACAGTGGTGTTGACTATTTATCTTTGCCATCTCATCTTCTTGTTATTACGAGTTATTTGAAGTTGCTGAAGCTTCTTGCACATTGTACGTAACATGGACTTCTTAGTCTTGGTTCATGCCGTTATTGGTGTGACGTCTTTCATCTAAACACGGCAGTAGAGGGGGCTTTCTAGACTTTATAGACTTGTGTACATGTTGTGTGTGTAAACAAAGATGATGCGACAATTGTTTACTTCTAAATCCCCCTCTATTGAAATCTGCCTGACTGTGTGCGCACGCATCGTGTTTGAAAGTAAAACGTGCGTCGCAACAGTACAATAGTAATATTTCTCTTAATTAAGGGAATATGGTTCCTTACCTTCAAAGTTTTGAGGTTCTCTTCGACACTTTCAGTATTTGTAAATAACCCTCCTACTGTCTGACCATTCAGTATCATATTCTGTGGTTTTGAATGGTAGACAAATAATGCTAGCCTGCCATTTGATATCATGTGATGAACGCATCTTCACAGTACACAGTCAGCCCTCCTACTGTCTGACCATTCAATGTCATCCTGTGTGGCTTTGAATGATAGATAAACTATGCAAGCCTGCAATATGATATCATGTGGTGAATGCATCTACATACACAATCAACCCTCCTACTGTCTGACCCTTCAACATCATCCTCTGTGGTTTTGAATGATAGCCAAATATTGCTAGCCTGCCATTTGATATCATGTGATGAACGCATCAACACAGTACACAGTCAACCCTCCTACTGTCTGACCATTCAATATCATCCCGTGTGGTTTTGAATGATGGATCAACTATGCCAGCCTGCAATATGATATCATGTGGTGTAATACGTACACGGTTCTGGGCAAAGTTGTGCTACCATACTCCACCCACGCCGTGGAATGGTTTCAAATGGTTGGGAAATGGCCCCAAGAGCAGGAGGGTTGATAAAAATGACCAAATGAATGTAGTACACTGAGCGCTTTTACTTGTACATGTGCTGTTCAATATTAGATTGTTAACGATGCGAGACTTTGGAACAATAGGTGGCAGCAGACTTACCAGGTAAGTTTCACTTGTTTATGTAGTAATGAGCATACGTACACTTTGAGGAACAATGGATATACCTGGTGAGTCTGCTGCCACCTAGTGTCTGCAAAAGTCTCCCATTGAAACAGGTGGATGCAATGTTAGCTGTGAATGTTGTGTAGAAAAGTGCAAATTGATCTCTTTTCAGCATTATGTTTCAGATTGGAGACATTTACTTTTTGAGTATTATTAATTTAATCAAGTAATATTATTTTCGTAAGACGTTCTACAATAAGTACTTTCACATGAATAAATGAATTTTTTTTTAAATACAATGTTGGGGTAAAACAAAAATTAGGAAATTTGATTAGCTTGATTTGATTTTCATGATGTGATAAAAAAGTTAAAATCTTAAAGACAATCTACAGACTATTCAGTTGTTTTTCGGATACTGAAGCGATTAATATAATATGTAGTTTTTTTTATGTGACGAGTCGGTTTGAAACAGTTGGACTGTTTTGTTGTGACCAAATTTGTAAGACCAAATAAATGTTAATGATCATGTTTCTTGGGATTTCGATGGTGCCTTACATGTGTAAGTTTCAAAGTGAAATCAACACTGCTGCTAGAAAGACATGTCAACTTGAAGTTCCCAGTTGGCAGTTCCCACTCGACACCACACAATTTAAAGTCGGCCATCTCTGCGGGCAATGGTAGTAATTTTCGGAATTCACAACTATGCATTTTACGGATATACTGCGTGCGGCACTCAAGAGCCAGAACCCAAGTTGCCCGTTCAGATGGCGTCTGTTAGGAACAGTCTGTACTGAAAGCGCACATTTTCCAAGTAACTTGTGGAGCCTGAGCCGCAGCTAAAGCTGATGCCGGTGTTTCGGAAGCGCACATTTTCCAAGTAACTTGTGGAGCCTGAGCCGCAGCTAAAGCTGATGCCGGTGTTTTCGGAAGCGCACATTTTCCAAGTAACTTGTGGAGCCTGAGCCGCAGCTAAAGCTGATGCCGGTGTTTCGAAAACGGCAGTAGACACAACCACCGCACAATGTTGATGGTTACAGACTGGATCATTTATAGACCTCACAAAAAGGTCTTGCATTGGCCAATTCTGAGCGCCTCGCATATTCTTTTGCAACGTTGCAGCTGCGAGTTGTGCCAGCCATGGTTGGCAAAAAAGTATGGTCGGCCTTCACTGCAAAGTCGAGAAAGAAAATCATTATTTTACGTTTTCAGAATGTTTGAGTAATTTTTTATACTTTGATGGACTATTAATATATCTATAGAATGGAATTTATTTCAACGCACAGTATTTTATGATGGATGCAATTATGGTCTCAGTTCCCGAATCATCAAAAAAACCTCTTCAGGATGTTGTCAGACTTTGAAGGATTCGGCAATGCAGGCCCAAATAACAATTGATTAAACTTGGACCAGGCTTGCCCTATCTGATCCAATGGGCCTTATTTTTGACTGCAAGAGGGCGCCCTTTGGGGTAGATTAGGGGTCAAACCATAAAAATAGTTTGGTATAAAACCAGATGCAATTAGACTTTTAACAAAGCAGTTAATATACAACTGTTGAGTTTTTTTTTATTGGCAGTATTACAATGTAATCAGTGTGAGACATTTGCTTAGAAAATGTTTATTTTTAAAGTTTTGAAATATTTGTGTACTTTCAAAATGGAATTAGTAGTGCGCCCTCTTGCTAGCAAAAATGTGGTTTATTCTGAACATGGAGTGTTGAGTGAACACAGAGTGGAGTGTTTTGGATGATAATGATATGCAGAAATGATATAGACACAAAGACATAGAGTTAGATTAAAATTGATAAACCACTTCTCATGTAGAAATAGATATTACATTTGGGGACAATGATAGTTCTGTATGTCAGAAGTCAGTTCAGTAAAAGTATAATAATGACCCTCAAGATGAATTAAAAATTCAATCTATGGTTTAAATTTCTTACAAATTAAATTTTTTTCTAAACTGAAATTTTAACGCGTTAATTTTGCAGAAGATCGTTACTGCAAACAAAGGGTACGGTCGCAGCCCCTGCCCCGCTACGAAACCTCCCATACACCATCCCTACACCATCCCCACACCACCCCTACACCATCCCTACACCATCCCACACCATCCCTACACCATCCCCACACCATCCCCACACCACCCCTACACCATCTCTACACCATCCCTACACCATCCCTACACCATCCCTACTCCATCCCTACACCATCCCTACTCCATCTCTACACCATTCCTACACCATCTCTACACCATCCCTAAACCATCTCAACACCATACCTGCACCATCCATCCCTACACCAGATGTCTACACCACCCTGACACTATCCCTCCACCAACCTTACACCATTTCTACACCACCACTACACCATCCCCACACATCCCTACACCAGCTCTACACCATCCCTACTAGACTTAAAAGCGTAGATTATCACTGTTGTCGAAGTGAATGTGTAATTTTAATGTAATGAAATAGTAACCATGTTAATTTAATTTGCAATGCAATGCAATATTGATTAAAATTTAACGATGATGCTCAAGAGTTTTCCAAGTTTGTTTCTGCGCCCAGGGTCCAATATCATGAATCTGTTTACCGTTAAGCAAATTTCGTGTTTACCATAGCAGAAAAAATGTCCGTAAGCACAAGTGTATTTCACAAAAATTATTTCGAGAAGATTTCGCGGTGCGCGTGTACTCATCAGCTGGGCCCAATGTCTTAAATTGCTTAAGCAGAAAAAAGCAAAAATAAGCAGGATACCAGTCACAGATTGTACGTGTGAGATGCTATTTTCTTATTGGCTGGTAACCTTATTCTGGTAAGCATAATTTTGTTTGTGCTTAGCTACTTTTTGTGCTGAAGCAGCTCTTTGAAATTGGGCCCTGCTTACGAGAAGAACCGCAGCGAGCTAGCGTGCCTTTATACTTAGTGGTGGTGAAATATAGAAACGGTAAACGCACTCTGATCACATGTTTCATGTATGAAACTGGGCCAAAAGATGTGGTAGGTTAGCGTGTTTAGTTGCTTAATTTTAATAGGGAACCATTTCCCTACTTAAACCACGCCACAAAAAAATTGGCTGGTAAAACTGTTTTCGCCTAACAATATGGAATCATGTGGAATCACCTGGCGAGTTAAAGGGGCTGTGTCGTCATGATCATAGCAGTAAATGGAATAAACCCAGTGTGGTTTGACCGCATGCGTGCGCGTGTGCAGTATCTGGGTAAGAGTTTATCTTTGCATGCACAGCCACAGTTTCAACCGGAAGACATGGTCAAATTGGGGTCATATTAGTAAAGCGTTTATTCAGTTTTTAAAGATCTTTTCGATGATGTATAGATTGCAAAAATCCACTGTGTAGTTCAGGAGTTCAGTTTTTTTTTTAATAATAAACTTTGATTTAATGTGATTTGACACATGACGACGTCATGACGTCACTGCGCCGGTGTCTACTACTAGTGAAGGTCTATTCATGTGGGAAGTGGGAAGATTATGTGAGCTTGTGCTGTGCGGTTTTGTTGTGGGACACTCGCGGGGAGAAGACGAAGAAGAAACAGAAGAAGATTTTTCTTTTTCTTTGTTCGCCCCAAAATTGTTTTAAGCATTTACTCTCTCAGCTTTCCTTGTGGTTTATTATTATTATTAAATCTTTCTGGTAATGAACCAAGGGACCCTCAAAAGTGACTTGCACTGTGACCCGTACATGTAGGCCCGAAGATACCTGTGTAGAGAAGATGTTGAAGAAATGTCAGTTTTAGATGTGGGAGGAAAACCCCAACTTTATTTGGCGACACATTACTAGGGCACTAATTGGTTTGGGTAAATGTGTCTGTACAAACCAAAACCAAACAGGGCGCTCCTATTTTTATAGTGTCCGCCATACCTCTGAAAGGCTAATTGAGTTTTCATATGGCTGTACCCCACATGGCTGAGAAACGACCTTTTTTTCCCGGGTCACGCGCCCTCTCTATTGTTTGAATAGTTCTGAAAATGCGCACATATCGGAGAACAATGTCTGCTGCCACCTAGCGTCCTGAAAAGTCTCCCATCGTGTGATTGATATGATCGGAGTACAAACACACTCGAATACCATCAAAATGCAATCGCAGTACATTTATTTCTTCTGGTTTGAAATGCATCGACAAAACAGTTTCCATTTACTAACTGCATAATATTATTCGTAGAAAGATTGTAAAAACAGTAAAATACAAACCCGTATCTAAAAAGATGACATAAAATAAACAAGTCTAAGGCACTAGATAAAACTTGGGATCCATAAGAATTTTAATGTAGCTTTCAAACTACAAACCCTGGGGTGGATTTCACAAAAAACTAGTCCCAACTCTGGACTAGTCCTAACATCATGACTCAAGTCCTTTATATAAGCTAGGACTAGTTATTCGTCCTAACTCAAGATAAGACTTGGGCCCAGTTCCATGGCATTGCTTACCACATAATTCTGTGCTTACTGTGCACTGTTGTAAAGCATGCGTGATTCTATGGGGCGTAAGCGCAAAAAGTCCTATTTGTGAACTCCACCCCAGGGGTGGATTTCACAAATAGAATTTGGTTTGACAGAATTTCTTAATTCTGCGCGAATTTGTGACGATGAAAATGATCATCCTTTTGATAAAATTAGCCGGGAAAAGCAATTTACACCGTATTATTAAAAAACTATAAGAGAGAGTTTCTTATTATTCAATTGTTTATTGTTAAATTCTTCAGAGTAACTCACCAGGAGCTGAAGAGTTACTTTCAGTTGTTCATTCCTGAACTACCCAGAATAACTTACCACCGGTTTTGTGAATGAAAACAGTTCACAGTTGTACTATAAAACCTGCATCCTGAACTTTTTTATCATTTGACTTTTTAGACTTGTGTGTGTTATAAAACACATTATGGGCGGGCATTATTCGGGCAAGTGAGTAACCAGAAGAGTGACCAGAAGCATGCCAGAAGGTGGGGGGGGGGGGGGGGGGGTTCATATTTCCCTCGGCCTTCGGCCTTGGGAAATATGACCCTCTTCTGGTCACTCACAGTCCCTCGGGGTGCATTAGACGTGCACTATTGCCATCATTGGCATTCCATATGTGTACACTATTCCCCATGTCCGAAATCACCCAAAATTGATTATTAATTGTGTACGATATTCAGGGATAACAATGTTGTAAAACGACTTGACCTAATTACTAGGGTGTGTGTGCTATTTTAGGATTGCATTTGCGATTGTAATTTGGGTGTCAGGCTATTTTAAATAGATTGAAAAGAAAATGCTCACAAAAATACTTCTATATAGGATTAATCATTTACAACACAAGCTTATAGGTCTACTTCAAAAACAGTTAAACGTTTCGTTATTCAACTTGTTAAGCTTCATACGGATCGCTATTTACGTTTCAGCCATTTGCAATGTTGTTACTTTGCAGTTGGCGTTCTTGGCTCTTTGTAATCTTTGTTTGAGTAGCCGTGTAGTTGTTTCTATTTTGCTGCTGTTTTTTTTTTTTTTTTTTGGAACACCGACAATATTTTGTTTATTAATCAATAACAATTGCTTCCCCGAAAATTGAGAATGACTGAAAGCGTTCCTCAGCTCATCAACTATTAAGCACACTGCAAAAACTGGGGGTGTTAAATTGATTCTCTTTGTATCTATATGTGACAACACCATCATGGTGTTAATTTTACCAATGAAAAAGCAACGGGGATAACTAACACCATGTTGGTGTTGTCACATATATATATATACCGAGAGAATCAATTTAACACCCCAGTTTTTGCAGTGATATAAACAATAAAGACAAAGTTATTCTAGATCAATAAGACTGAAACTCGCGACTATGACGCAATCACAAAGCTCCTGTTCAACATTGGTAAAATGTCTGTAAAATTCTTCAATTCTTTGCACAAATCAAAATATGTGGACCTTATTTCATATTAAAAAAAACAACGATAACACTTAAGGCAGAAATATTTCAAGGAAAGTTTTCTACCATCATAATCATTGTACAGTGTAAGGTATATGTACATCTGTGAACATTTATGTTTTTTCTTTCTTACCAATGTTGAGCTGGGGCTTTAAAAAGAACGGTATACATAGTCATCGCAGTTAAATTTAACTGGAACCCAATGAACTTCCTTCTGTGATTTCCAAAGTACTTCAAAATATTTGTTTTTCTTCTGAGACTCATCCCCCCTGCAATGGCATCAATGGACACAATTAGCTGTTACACACAAACCCATGAGTTACCAGCTAATCAACCATGCGATATTTACAGTGCTTAAGGCTGGTTCCCTGCTTATTTTGTGCTTATTAAACTAAATAATGCGCTAAACATTATTTTCTGCTTAATATCAGCTCTGGTGGCGACGTCCATTATCACGATAGCCATTTTATTTGGACAGGCCCCAAGCGGTGACGATCAGGCTAAGCATGGTGACGAGGTTGAAGGTCATGAAGCCTGCGCCGTTGCACAAATCAGAGTCGCAGCATGTAGTACAGGCCTTGCCGGCGCTGTTTTCCACGCAATTAATAGCGATGCAAAGAGGTGTACACGTTCGCGCAATAGTGATGAGGCTTCCAACTTCAGAGTAAACTTTCTGTCAGAGAGCGTGAAAAAGGGGAAAACATTATTTATGTACATTATTTATGTACAATATTATTGTTTTGTTGCTGTTGTTGTTGTTGTTGTGGTGTTGTGGTGTTGTGGTGTTGGTTGTGGTTGTGGTTGTGGTTGTGGTTGTGGTTGTGGTTGTGGTTGTGGTTGTGGTTGTGGTTGTTCCTGTTGTTGTTGTTGTTGTTCCTGTTGTTGTTGTTAATGTTGTTGTTGTTGTTGTTCCTGTTCCTGTTCCTTGTATCCGCCTAAAATCCCATTGACTTAGCACGTAAATCTGTGTCATCCAAATGGCATATTTGGATTCATCGGAAAGAGTCAGGATATAGCTAATGTTAAAGCTTATGACATAAACTAGTCACTGAACAAATTTGCATAAAATAGCTCAATGAAATCTGGAGTTATTACAGAAATGCGTATTAATTAGTCTCATTTACATAAAACGAAATCGGTTCTAAAACGGCACTTGGAAAACAATTGTTTGCAGTTAATGGTAAAATGTTTTAAAATGGTTAAAATGTTAAATTTACAAAGGTTGCAAACAAAATTCTTTTGCTAAAAATACATTCAGAAAAACATTGTAGGTGTGTCTCCTACCACAAAAGTTACATATAAACTAAAAATGTATAAAAAAAATTCCAAAAATAACCCATAAATCTTCATAACCATAATACGTTTTGCTGTGCGAAATATAGCCATACAAATACACGTAGTGCACTTTTGCCAAAAAATTCAGAAGGTTCCCTTGCCACACAAGCAACAATTGAAGGCGAAATGCTATTGTAAAATAGCGGACTTCTGGGTGCCATACAACCAATGGTTTGTGTACTGCAAAGTAAAACTCCGGAACACGCAATGAACGTAAAATGGTTTGCGAAACATTGGATTCTCTCTCCGTTTTTGTGTAATTTTGTACTACTACCTTTGAGAATAAATTGACCATTTACTGAAATGAATTTATAAGCACATTAGACTCATAGAACAAGAACTTTATAGAACTACAACTAGATGTAAATGTTACGTTTATTTACGAACTCTCTTAACGTCAAAGAGTGAAAACATCACTCTCTTGACCGAGTGGTGGTGTAATTTTCACTCTTTTTAGAGTGCAATTATCTTTAGTTTGCTCTTTTAGAGTGAAATTAAAGTAAACTTCACTCTGAATCGAGTGAAAAAGAAAATGTTTCCACTCTAAAAAAGACCTGTCCGCCATATGGCTCTTTTAAAAGAGTGGTATGGGGGACAACTCTTTTTAGAGTGGAAATATTTTCTTTTTCACTCGATTCGGAGTGAACTCCACTCAAATTTCACTCTGAAAGAGCAAACTGGAATGAATTGCACTCTAAAAAGAGTGAAAATTACACCACCACTCGAGCAAGAGAGTGATGTTTTCACTCTCTTACATTAAAAGAGAAGGTCTCAAATTAAACGCCAAACCAATGTATTTTGTTGGTCGGGCTGCCATACTGAGCGTGGCAAAATAACGTCTTTCTCATCATCATAATTTTAATGGACTTATTGTGAGGGGTGCACCGCACCTAGACTAAGTGGAGGGCAGCAACGGCACTAGACCTGTTAAGGTGGTGGTGGGGGGGGGGGGGGTAGATCGGGACAAGCTTAACTTTAGGTTGGCAAACACAAATATTTAATTGTAATTTCGTACTGCTGAAAAGCATTGACTTACCACAATGACGGAATTAAACTCAATTACGGCCAATGGGGAGGGGGAGGGGGAGAGGGGGAGAGGGCGGGAAGCGTCCCCGGCCCCCAAGCACACCACTGATCGTAAAATCGTCCCTCAACCCCAGTTTTTCGGACATACGTTGGATATGACATAGAAAAAGTCTTACCTGGCACTGGCCGTCGCACGTTGCCGTCGTGGCAGAACTAGAAGGAGCCTCGCAGGAGCTGTCAGTACCCAAGCTGGAGTACGAACAAGAATAGCATTCACGAGTTGCCCCGAAGCTGCAGCCTGTGTAAAGTGACAATTGGTATTTTATTCAATTCAATGGGAGACTTTTGAAACGCTAGCGGGCGCCCCAGAAAGTGGTCCTTTTCTATTTATGGGTGCACTATACTACTAAATAGAGAGAAATCCATGCACCGAACCTCATGAATAAAATGTAAACCCACAACTTTTTCTGTAAATCAAAGATTTGAAGGTCCTTACTTTTATGGATTGTTGACAAATGGTCCAACATTGTGTCTCTGGGGTTGTTGACTTTCAACCTGGAGCATTTGGGGTTCACTGGTCCTCTAAAAATGGCCATATTTTGTTTAACAGTGTAGGGTCATTTTTCCAAGTTGAAGTCTGGCCAGATTTACTCATTCAGGGGTGTTTTTATTTGGATCAGCCTACCAACAATTTTTCAACGACTAACCTACTAAAAATTGAAAAGGAAAAATGAAGTTCAGTTGTCAGAAAATGTATCTGATTTGTTTTCTAGAGGCTGAGAGACTTTTAGATATATATATTTTTTATAGTATTTTTGAATATTAAGCGATTAGCATTGGTTGCTATGGGAACCTATTTATTACTTTTGTGGTGCAACCTTATGAGGAAAGGACCGCTTATTTACTGGGGCGCCCGATAACAATAGACCTTTATCTTGGTGCGGCCATCTTGATTTTCTCCCATTCAAACCAATGTAACCAAACCGAGGCTGGAAGGGCAAATAGTCTGGTTCCTTTTAGTACAGTGAATATGAGCATCTATTACTGTTAATGGATACAGAGAACATGACCAAAGATGGTGGCAGCATGATAATGGTCTATTTCAAAGTCTCCCATTCCATCCGTCTCTTCCGCAATAAACACACAATGCATTCAAATTGTAATTAGCCCGGAAGAAGGCTGGGGCGCCATATCGCTAGTGTATCTACCGGTCCCTATATACAGTCAGAGGAGAACGATGTAGGGACCGGGAACCAGTCTAGGCTGGGCCTACAGGAGGGCGCTCTTTACTGACGGACGGTGAGCCTTTCCACTGACAGGCACGTCAGACTTCACAACGTCTCGTTCGAAACTAATGACAGACTTTTGGACGATCCTTTTTTCACAGTTCTCACCAGGGCCCAATTTCATAGAGCTGCTTTAAGCAGCTAATATTGCTGAGAAATTTTCTCATAAATAAGCAGATGATATTAAAGGAAGTTTGACTTATTTTGTATTTAAAAATGCGTTTCACACTAGTCTGGGTGATTAGGAAACGTGGGTGACGCAGGTTGCGTTGATTGGGGAGTTGTGCCATTCCTCCCTGATGCTACTCACCTACAAGGCCCAGGACTATCATGAGACACAGTGGTCCATTCATCTTGATCCGTATGTTCACTTTCGATCAATCTAAAAAAAAAAAAAAGAACTGCACGGGGAGAAAAGAAAATGTTTAAAACGCGTCAAATTCATGTGATACCACACTCATCAAATATATATATATATATATATATATTTAATGAAAATTTCAAGAGGTGTAGAAACAAACAGCATGTTGCCGACTAGTCTTGGTCCAAGACGTTTCTCGTGACAACGCATGTTTACATTTTATATTTATATTGAGTTTGGAAATTATATCAATATTTTGCAGCATTTTTTAGTCGTGCGCCACAAATACACAGGTTACGCCATAAATACACAGGGTACGATGTGTTGAAGATTGCCAGAGATAAACTGTTTGTAAAAAATTTATCTATTGCTGAAAAAAAAAAAAAACAATTGCAAGAAATATAACGATCTTGGAAAATGCATCAACCACTAAAAATATGTAAATCACCAGAGATACCTCAATCGCGTCGAGCATACTAAGCGCCACTATGTATCAACTTCCCGAAAATTATATCAACCAGCAGAAATGTGTAACAAGCGTAATGTGCCAGTAGAGGGCGCTGTCTTCCTCAAGTACCCAGCAAATACCACTCCAGCTTCCTTCCGAGCTGTACCCTGCTGATCAAATATTTTTTTGACTGCTTGTTTTCACCGGAATAATCTTGAAATTGGACAAACCTCTCCTTTCCTTAGCCTCAACAATTTTTGTTTTTCTATGAAAAAAGATAGGTTTGACCATAGCCTATGGACATTCCACTTCCCACACGGAGGTCTTCGTATCTCCTATAAAAACAACTAGATGTGGTCCGGGAATGGTTAATTACCATATCGTCGGCTCAGAACTATAAGGTCATTAACTTACGTAATGGACAAAAGGTCGTTAACATTTCCAAACTAAAAAACAGTAAAAATAAGCTTTAAAAATCAAAAACTAATGGTTTGTCTATCCAAAAAGTAGTTTAGAATAACAGGTTAAAATACTTTTTGAATAGACAAACATTAGTTTTTGATTTTTCAATCTTATTTACTGTTTTTTAGTTTGGAAATGTTAATGACCTTTTGTCGATTACGGAAGTTAATGACCTTATAGTTCTGAGCCGATGTTATTGCCCTTATAAGTAATCTACATGTATTACGTAATCACTTGCTCCCACAGTCTCTCAATGGCCACCGCCGGTGTCAGATGCAATTGTGTCCGCCATGCAATACTGTCCGCTCCGGACACTTTTGCATATGCAATCGTGTCCGGGGCTATGCAAAACCGTCCGACGTACATGTACATTGTGCGTCAGCGAGCGTGCATGCACTGAACGTACGTATGCACATGTGCGGCATGAATATTCATGTATTATGATTGCAGCTTACTGCAACGGTTTCAGCGCTTTAGTTTTTCTTCTGTTTTAAATCTTTTGACATATTTATAAACATAACCCGGGGGTGTCATGGACAAGCAAAATTTCCACGGGCCCGCCGTGCCTGGGGCTTGTTTTCGCCGAATATTTGAAAATAGGCTTCGATGACCGTTTTGCACGGTGGCGGACACGATTGCATATGCAAATGTGTCTGGGCGGACACAATTGCATTATGCAGCAGCGTCCGGGCGGACACAATTGCATATGCAAAATCGTCCGGCGGAGTGTATTGCATTTGCAATAATGTCCGCCGGATAGTATCGCATAGAGGACATAATTGCATGCGACACCGGAAACAAGTTTCCGGCACTCCAGTAGACACAACGATATCTGGCCGGAGACTGTCGGCGCGAAACTGTGGCTGGGCACGTAGGCCTAGACCACAGAATTATATAATACGAACTAGAGGGCGTACAAACCATGCGAGACGGCCCGACACGGAGCAATTTTCGACCTTTGAGAAAATGGCGCGGACCATTCATTTACACTGGTTTTAATACTCATCCGTTCACATAGCAGCTATTTTGTAAGTGGACATTCGTATGCAATTTGCCCATAGGGATTTTCGCCCATGTTGAGTCAGTGGAGTTCCGTGCGTGGCATAGCGAGTGCACCCTCTAGTTCTGTTACATAACTCTATGGCCTAGACATAGAGCAAGGACCAGATGGACTAAATAGCAAATCTCGTGTTAATTAAAGAGGACAGATTACATCTTGTGTGGTATGTCTCTATGTATACGTCAAACCTTACAGAAAACTTCCTGGAAGATGTGTTTTGTTCCTCACTACGTTTCCCCACATACCCCACCCACTACCAACCACACCACTCCTCCATCGCCCTCCCCCCTCCCCCCTCCCCCCTCCCCCTCCCCCCTCCCCCATTAGTCCATATTTTTAACGATATGACGACTCCGAAGGTTTCAAAATAGCCTGTCCCATACTAGTGCTTCTCATCTTCCAGTGATTGCATCTAACCAATACATGTATTTGAAACATTGTGCGACCGGTGTTTCATTTTCTGTTTGTCTTAATCTTAAGGCATATACACAATAACAACTGTTTGATGCACACGCTTCCCTAACAAAAAAAAAAAAAAAAAAAAAAAAAAAATACATAGTGGGACCCAGCACATTTTGCCAGTCCCTCCTGACCATGTCAATGACCCTAGTTGATTGCCACCCCTTCTTGGGTGTGTGGAATGGTCTAGCTGAGGATATCATGAAGTATGACGTGGCTGTTTTTTTTCCACGGGTGTGTGGTAATGTTTTTTATTTGTTTGTGAAAGAAATTTCTGGCTGGGGTCTGAAAGCAGGGTTATCTTAAGACCATGTGACCCTTGTTTACAAAAGAGTGACCTTGTACATTCCAGGGCAATTACTGGCAGGCAAGATACTGCATGGGACATATGATAAATTTTACATTTTGTATCATAATTTCCACATAAATTCAATGGCTATTAAAATGAGAGCTGAACTAGTTGTGAGATGTGCCCCTTTCCTTCATATCCAAAGTTGATGACAATCGGACAGTGCAATCTCCATAAAATGAAAGATTTAAAGTATTTTCCCATTGAGCCGTGTACAAATCCTGCCTGCAGGAAGTCCAGGTTCTGTGGCTCTTTTGTAAACATGTGATGTCACAGGTAACATGGTCTATACACAATAGACCAATTGCGCGACAATGTTTACACGCGGTCACGTGACCCCCTATCGGGTATGACGTCATACAGCTGGAGAAAAAGTACGTGTAAAGAGATGGGCCGTGACACAGAGTGAGTTCGAAAACAGTCGATTATACTCGTTAAGCGATGAATTAGTTAATCAGCCCCTTTATTTAAAGTAGTATGGTGTGGCATTAATTTAAATCACATCTCTGTTTCATAATTTAACAGAATTCTTCTGAAAAGAGGTTTTTTAAGCCATGCACCACCGGCGTCGGACGACTATTAAGTAGCCAGCCGTCTGTTATTTTGTTTGTAATGTTGGCCTAAATCACTGTAAAAAAAAAAAAAAAAAGGATAAACAACGTTGGAAAAGTGAGCATTAATACCTAGCCTTGCAGAATTTCAAATAGGCAAAGGAATCACACAGTTTTGAAAAGCAATTTCTTTGGAGGATTTCAGCTTCAAAACTTTGAAATTTTTGTGTTGAAAAGTGTGTGGTGATCGCGGTCGTCTGGCCTAACGTTCCGTCGTGCGCTGTACACATTTATACGGTACTTTTACAATTTTCAAGACTTGCTGGAAATGTCCTTACTGGCTTTATTCAGCCACTTGAAGGTCTTTGGTACAAACTCTGGAATATGTTTCACAGATTTCGAGCAAAAAGAGCCTCGATCGAATTAACTAAATGCATTAATCATCGTGTACCGTACCACCCTTTCCTATGGAGGATTACGTGTGTGTTTAGATTTTTAACCCAACAGGGGTCACGTGACGTAGGTCGCGCAATCGGTCTATAACAACTGTTTGATGCACACGCTTCCTGAAAAAACATCAAAAACTGTCTTCGTGGGTACACTATCTTCCCTATTTACAATTTCTCTGCATGCTACATGTATGATTTCGATCTTCCTTTTTCAAACACAATAATGACGTAGCTTCGTTTAGTTCGCCAGAGGGTATATCGTGTGCCATTATTAATTATTTCTTTATCCCCCAAAAGCTAGAAATCAGTGCACGTGGTTAGCACGCATGTTCTAGAAAGAAAAAAAAACATGCAACGTCCGAAAAGTCAAGTTATATATAAGAACTAGAGGGAGCACTCGCGATGCCACGCACGGAACTCCACTGACTCACCATGGGCGAAAATCCCTATGGGTCACTTGCATACGAATGTCCACTCAGAAAATGGCTGCTGTGTGAACGGATGGGTGACCAGTGTAAATGAATGGTCCGCGCCATTTTCTCAATGGACAAAAATGCTCCATGTCGGGCCGTCTCGCATGGTTTGTGCGCCCTTTAGTTCTTATATATAACTCTATGCCAAAAACCAATAGTCTTTTATCAGGGAGCCAGACTAAGCAGCGAGAAAAAACTACACAGCGCCCCCTACTGCACTTCTTACAAATTTCTGCTGGTTGATGTATTTCTGGCAGTTGATAAACTCTTGTGGCCCTTGATATATTTAAGGCGCTTAGTATGCTCGTGGCACTTGATATATCTCTAGGGATTTACGTACTTTTAGTAGTTTGTATATCTACTTTAATTTATATAATTTCTCGCAACCTGTGTATATATGGCGCGCAACTCAAAAAGACTGAAAAATATTGATGTAATTTGCAAACTCAATATAAATAAATGAAAACATACGTTTTAATTTGGGGATGCGCCATATAGTGTTTGCACTTGACATATATTTCATTAATTGTTTTATATTTTTGCCAATGCTCATATCTTTGCCAGTGGTTTTTTTTTTTGGTTTTAATATTGTTACTTTGATTTGTGTGGTTGTCTTTTTTACCCCATTGGCCGCCCATACACAT
The DNA here is from genome assembly GCA_911728455.2 of Marthasterias glacialis. Lineage (NCBI taxonomy): Eukaryota > Metazoa > Echinodermata > Asteroidea > Forcipulatida > Asteriidae > Marthasterias > Marthasterias glacialis. Next base: position 12,991,252 of record OU452220.1, on the reverse strand, counting down.
CGCGCCCTTTTGTATGGGCTGCATGATTGTGGCATGGCGCAGATGAGTTTGTGCGTCTGCCTAGTGCACAACTCTATGGCGGTTGCCCCCCCCCCCCCGTGTCTGTGCGCATGCTTGAATAATTTTAGCAAATTTCATTGGAAAGTCTTATAGACCTTTCTGTTATTGATAAACAAACCACGCTGGTTGGCATGGACGGCCAAAATGTAGCAAAACATTCAAGTCTTTTTGACAGACGTTGTGACCAAATCCAAAATTTTTGCAAACTTTCTTTTTAAAGAAAATACATTTTATTGTTGGTTATTGTTTCCAACAAATTCTAAAGAATTTGTGAATATTTTGTGTAACATTTTTACATACTGTGATTATCTGTTTTTGCTATTCACTAATGGCTCCCCGTAGTTTCTCCATCTTGGTTGGCGAAAACTTGGGCTGTGACGTTGCAAAAGAAAGGTCTATAGACCGATCCATTAATCCCCTTCTTTGCTGCAATGACCATTCATAAATACCCCAGCCAGTTTGGGACAATGGGCATTCCTATTGGTTGAAAGGTGGTCACATGACTGTTTAAGACCGGTTTTAAACGGATGATAGAGACAGCTCTGGAGCTGTGAAGGCGCGTTCTGCGCTCATTATAGCCACACGCGTGTTGGCCCAATAGTCTACACGCGGGTGCGTACGCGCAACGATATGAGTGTTGACCCTTCGCGAAATGGAGCCCGAGGACGTGACAAGAATTGAAAAATAACTTATCCCAAAAACGCAAAAGTTTCACGGATTTTTCTACATTATTACGTTTTTTAACAAAAAGGGCATTTATGAATGGGAATAAAAGAGTAGTGGCTCGGTCTTAAACGTGGCCGTGTGATAAAGGACCTCGCCTTCGGCTCGGTCCTTTGTCACATGTCCACCCCTCTGCCGGTTTTAAACGGCCGTTTAAGACCTCGGTCACCACTCTTATATTCCCTTAATCACAGACGTGATTGTGCAACCGAAAGTCCGACAAACACGTAGGTGCATATGGCGCGCGTGCACAGTCGGCGAGGCTTAAAGATGCACTGTCCGATTTTAGGCAATTTTTTTATGTTGCGTCATCATAACGTCATTTATGGCGCGTTTTGTATTTGTGTACAAAACACATGGAACAATTTCCTAAACTTGATCAAGTCCTAATCCCTTCTGCCTCCGCTGCTAGTGCGTTTTTTATACGCTTGGCATACATTTTGTACACTTTTTTATTTTACGGTTGCAGACTTACAAAAGTCTATTTGTATAAAGCACTAAAGGTGTGTGTTCCGTGCATGCAGTGGCAATATCCGTCCACTGTGACGAGATCGACCGTGCACAAGTGCTTGGCCCTACGAACGCTATGGCCCAAATTAAAAATGATGGGCCATGGTGATTGATGTTGACGTTGTTGCTTAGTTTTCTGCTTTCTATAATTGTTGCATCGGACAAACTTCTCTTTTGTGACATTCAATTGACAAAAGAAGTGATATCCACAGGGAGTTTTTACTCCTTAAACTAAATTTATCAAAATCCCGGAAATGAGGGCAGCAAACAAATCATGACGTCACTGGAAGTACTGAATCCCCGGATGGTCCGCACTGAGCAATGCTTCAATGAGTAACAACAAGCAGCCGTTTGACAGAGGAGTACTTCCTGAGACGTCACATATTCTTTGGAATTTTTGGAGACAACTTTCGGGCACTGACTGCTGTTGTTTGAGGATTTTGGCGGGGGGGGGGGGGGGGTGAAAAGAGGCTCGGAAACTGCCTATGTAAACGAATAACCACCCATTCTATAATCCTGTCACCGTTTTTTGTGGTAGATATAGGTGTATTTAGGGATGTCAAACTTTTTTTTAAAGAGAGACTCCTAGCGTACACCCTCTAGTTCTATTATATAACTCTATGTGCTTTTACATACATCGGTGTATGAGCGAACACACACATAATATTCTTATCCCCGCCCGATGCAAAAATGAATATCTATCATAACGTGTTTACAAAAAAGACTGAAGAAAAATGGGAGGCTTACCGATATGAAGCACAACAGCGAACGACACTGAGCAAAATACACTGGAGTTTACTGGAGAAGGTCTGATGTCAGGCTTCAGCCGAGCAATGGAATGTTAACCCGCGGGCGGGTGTCTAGATTATCGAGGGCTTGCTTATTCCAGGGCGGTGCCTCCCGCTAACGAAGGTCTGCGTCATCACCGTCTACCAACCAGTAAGATCGATTCCACAACGTGATCATTGATATGCAAACGATGCGAAAACAGAGTCTTTGATTGGTTGCAGAACGTAATTATTTGGAAACGTATTTAATTGTGTAGTGTGTGTGTGCTTGGGGTAGGGGTGGGGTTGGGTGGGGGCAGAACAACCCCGACCCCACAAAGTTGTCTTTGGTCTACTTTCCCCACGCAGATGACATTAGTCGGACACTCTAATAAAAAGTGCCATTTTAATTGTTTGTGCAGGAACCATCAGTACCGGTGGTTCGTGTACACGATTTTTTGTGTACATACTAATGGTATGGTGGTTCGTGTACAAAGCTGTGTGGGCCAATGGAAGTGTGCGCAGTCACCAACAGTTTCGCCTTCCCTGCACTGGCTATGCATACAAATTACGTAATTCGTGCAAACAATCCCTTTTTACGTGTGTTAATAAAAAAGGGTTTTTAAATACGAAAAGGGGGTTTGGATGTAAAGTGTGTTAACAAAAAGGGGGTTCGAATACCGAAAGGGGGTTCGGATGTAATGTGTGTTAATTATTCGTTCGAATACCAAATCCCCCCTTTTACCCTGTTTTTACAGAGTTCTCGATCCTCCAGCCATCCAACTAGCCATAGCCTAATTTTTTTCATGTTGTTTTCACTGTTGCCATGCTGATGAAAACAAGGCTATCTTTGGTGTCTTTGTAGTTTTTGTTAATTAATAAGGGACTCAAGCTGCCGTTAGCCTTTTTGAGGTACGGCAGACGCTAGAAGATGGCACTGTTTGCTTTGGGTGTATACAGACAAATATACTGTAGCGTTCCAAAACAATGAAAAGTTATGGACACAGAATTGTTTCAACATAGTAACAATAAAGTTCAGTTGTAGCAAATTTGTATCGCGCAAATTCACCCAAACCGACTAGTGCCCTAGTAATGTGTCCTATTTTTGTCGGTGTTCCTGAAGACTACTATTTTTAAAGAAAATAAATCATGTAAAATTATACAGGAAGGCACAAAATGATTTTCTCAACAGAATTATTGTAAATTAACTGTAAGGTGTAAAATAAAATCATCAATACTAAGTAATTCACCAAACCTTTAAAACACTAGTGGTATCAAGACGTGTTTAAGCCAATTAGCCTTTTTTGAGGTATGGCCGACACTATAAAACTAGGAGCTCACTGTTTGGTCTTGGCGTGTACAGACAAATCCGGGCAGTATCTTTCTCAGATGACCAAACACATCTTCGGTTCTCATACTATAGTGCTGTAGTATCCTACACTACACAATAGTAAAAGCTACCAATTGCTCATTAGAACAAGCCAAATGCCCGATCTGAAGATCGGGCTTGGAGCGGTCGGTGTTGGGTGAAATAAGGGGGGGGGGGAGGGGAGCGAAGGCTATAGATAGTTGGGGTATAAAGTGGCTAGTAATCTGACACAATCGTACCATCATAACCGGCAACATCTCCATTGTAGTTCAGGTGATTTCATCTTTAAAGTATATTGTTGATGTCTTTTATGGATTTTGGAGCAGTTTTTTTTTACTGCCTGTTTTTGAAATGTGAATTTGTAAGGCATTACACATGTGAGCGTTCACTCTGTGGGACTCTACACATACTATACGCCAGATAATGCCCAGTGGTAATAAAAGCGTTGTTGGGTCCAGTGTAACTCGTCTGCAACTGTGTAATAGGCCAACATTGATTGTCCTGAATATAAACAATGGGGACTATGTGCGCAGTATAGACTCTGTGCAAACGACTCCGTCTACATAAACACTTTGTGGGGTTTCGCAAATAAACTATTGGCTGCTGCATATGAGAAACACCCCGTACCAAAGTGTGGCCGTTGCGGTAAACTAAACACACGGGTCAAGAATAAAACAGGGAAAACAGAGGGAGTGTGGGCGAAAAACTGAATGGTGGCCCGAACGACGGCCGCTGCATGACAAAAAGTACTGAATAATGCGGGAAAAGCGGCGATTTGCCCTTGACGCAAAAACGACAACTTCGGCGGAGTCGGAAGGGCGACGACGACACCCGCTGGATATTTTCCCAATACGTTGGTACCCCTCCCGAGCCGCGGGACCCAGCCGTTCCGGACGCTATGTGCGACCCATCTATTTCTACCTCCATGGTGCGACAAACATTTGAGATTATTTTGCTCTTACTATAACTTTAGGTCCCCAGTGCACACTACATAGAAGCATGACCTCATCCACATTCCAGACCCTACCCACTATGCATAATTCATGGTGAACCACCCCATGCACAGATTGTGCCCTTCAAACAGATCAAGTACTTCATGTATCAAGCACTGTTAAAATAAATAAAGACACAGTAAACCCAGCAACCATCATAGCAACAATCACTATCTGTAAAGCTCTCCATGTTCATGGCATAACTAAGATATCATAAGTGTCTATCATCATTAACGCTTTTTTCTGGTGATAAAATGGAAGAAACGTGAAGAATGATTATTCACTGAGTCATCATGAATTCTAAGCTGATCGTTCTAGAATTAGATTTCACGTTTTTTCAAAACATATAATTATATCTTTGGATGATAGCTTGCCATCCCATTGTTACGCGTTCGGCCATCTCTTGACTTCTTTTCGTTATGCTCATTGCCAACGCCAAACAGAAATCCTCCTTTCCACCACGATAGACTTAAATTGCCAGTTCCTTTTCTTGTGAGTGGACTCTCTGCTGGCGAGACTCTTGTGGGCTTTCGACCGACCTTGTTCTGGTGATCTGGTTTCTGCTGTCACTCTATGGAAGACAGAGAAGACCCACCCGTTCGATTCTGCCTTTTTTTTGTGTGACTATGTACTGTACAACTTCTTCTTGTACACCAGTTTAAGTGTCAGCATCAGCAAGATCTTCATCGTGCATATTATCGCCTTCAATTTCTCCCTGGTCGAACACGCCAGTCAGGGTGTAAACACATCGTCTTCTTAGATTTGAATTTTTTTTCCAGTTTTGAATTGTATTTTGTCACTTACTATCCTCTCGCGATCTTGAAGATGTCCTCCACCAAACAAGAAAAGCTACAAATGCATCAAGAGACAATGCCTTCTTAAAGTTACTTGGTTTGATAAAAATGGTCGTCAATGTTGTATCCCGGTTTTGTGAGAAATACTTCTTCAAAAGGGCGCCAGCCTTTATTTTTTCTTCTATAGTATTATTCTTGTCCCAGATTATAGCAGTGCTTTATCAGTATATATAAATGATTCATCAGTTCAAAAGCCGGCCTTAATTAAAAAAGAAAAGAACAAAATAATATTACTTCTGTAAGAAAGAAACAAATATGTAACGTTGATGCATAAATATTTCTTAAGTTAAAGTTGCAGTTATTAAAACTTGTATGCAAGCTTCAGAATCGTGAGTTTACAAATGACGGCCAGTAATGATAATCGTCAAACTTTGGTCGATCGCTCAATCCGTTCCAAAGTAACACACAGGACCGTCATGGATTCTCCATGGTGGTGCTGTACAAACGGATGTGGTTACGTAACTATACAGAAAAGTTCACATACCTCCATTAGGCTGGTTCCCAGTCCCTACATCGTTTTCGTTCTGACTGAACATCGGGACCAGTAGCGGGTAACGTGACATTATTGTGGGTAGTAAATGGAAACAAACACGACGTCCTCCACAGGAAAGTGCCGTGTACGGTACATGATGATTGTTGCATTTCATTACTCGATCGAGGCTTTTCTTTCTCAAAAATCTGTTAAAAATATTCCAGAGTTTGTACCAGAGACCTTCGAGTGGCTGAATAAAGCCAGTAAGGACAGTTCCAGCAAGTCTTGAAAATTGTACAAGTATAACCATGGATGTAGACCTTGGTATAACGTATAAATGTGCACGATTTGAACTACCTCCATGGTGTGTATAATATACACACCATGGAGGTAGTTCAAATATACTAGCGCACGACGGAACGTTTAGGCCAGACGACCGCGATCACACACTTTTCAAGACAAGAATTTCAAAGTTTTGAAGCTGAATCATTCAAAGAAATTGCTTTCCAAAACCGTGTGATTCCTTTGCCTATTTGAAATTTCGCAAGGCTAGGTATAAATGCTCACTTTTCCAACGTTCGTAACCCTCATGTACAGTGATTTAAGCCCAAAACATCGTCCGACAGTCGTCCAACGCCGGTAGTGCATATCGCAAAGTAAACCTTATTTGCTGTAGAATACTGGTAGTTTATGAAACAGTAATGTGATTAATATCAATGTCACAACATACAACTTTAATAAAATGGCTTAGTAACTGTGTTATTAATGTTATTACCAAAAGCCGACTTTTGGTGTGACTTTGTCGGTCGCGGCATGTATTTGCACGTAGTTTACCATCAGCTCAGATGACGTATTACCCACAGTAGATCACGTGATGATTGGTTGCGCAATCGGTCTATTAGAATTAACATATACGTCATAATGCAATGCGGCCTTACACAAAACGTGATGGACACAGAATCTCCCATCGTGCAGACCAAGGAGGTAGAAATTAACGCTAGTTAAGATGTTCTTCTAAAGTTAGCTTGAATTTTTATGATGAAGGTCAAATCACTATTATGTCCGGGTGAAGGGTTACGATGCACACGTGTGCTAGTGTCAAACAACAACATGCATACGTCACGAGCATAGCCAACGTCATCTCTATAACTAGAAAATCATTACCGTGATGAGTTCACATTGTGGAAATGATTTTTCCTCCACTTTGCGTAAAATGTCTGTGGTGTAACGGACATTATGTTGGCTGCGCAATAACTATTGGAAGAAGGAAATAGTCCACAAATTCCGAGACTTTTGCTGTGGGGGCTTGTACAACCACTAATGATGGGTCTACCAATGAAAGGTTCTCCAGGGGATGGAGTTTTGTGGATTTTTGGTAGAAAATATATAGTTGGACAAGTCACGTTTTGTGTGAGTGGGTCGAGGTACTCAAAAGTATGGCGGTTGATTACGTTTTGGTTTACCATTTTTGTGAGAGCGTTATGAACTAACTGGGTTGTTTCCTGTTTGATATCTTGCTCTAGCTCTATGTGATGCTGAGAAGAATCAAGATGGCGGTAGCCCACAGTTAGATAGTCATTTATGTTCATAATGCAAATTCCTCTGCCTTTGTCATTTGGTTTGATCACGATTTGTTTGTTGTTTTTCACCTGGTTTAAAGCTGATAGTTCTTGCTTTGTATCTGTTCTTCCTTTGATTTATCAAACGAATGTGGGCAAGTTCGAATTTAGTGGCGTCCGAATAATTCTCAAGTGTGAGATTGAATGTAGATTTGCGGATGCCATGTAAATGGTGGTTTGAAGGGTTATAGGTTGTGGAAGATTTGTGGTGCATTAAAAAATGCAGTTCTCATTCTTCGATTGAACATATTTATATCACACTCAAAAGAGAACGGCGGTTAGGTTCAGCCGGGGTTGAAACATGGTTTAATCCTTCACCCAATATGATTTTCTGGTGTGTAGAAAGATCGATACTGGCAAGGTTTGTAACGAGCATGTAACCCGGGCTTGTACAGTGGGATTGCCTGTCGTGATAGCATAATATTATCACCAATTCAATTATTGTGTGCATATTTATTTGGGCAGTGGCAAGTTACCATCGCCAGTTACGAAACGTTCACTTTGAGAGGCTAAAACAGTGAGAAGACCAAGTCGTCTTCGTTCGGATTGTTATGCGCAATGGCGGGAAAAGTGTTTTAATTTTCTGTGATTTTTTTGCACGGGATTTTCCTTTATTGTATTTGCGGTTTACCATTGTAGTTATTGCAGAGTTTATTAAAGTATGATAACAATAAAAAAAAAAGTCGCCTCACCCCCACGTAACCGGTTGAATGTCTTATGACTGGCAGCCCGCCCGAACTAAGATATTGACAAAATAGGGAGACCGCCAACATTAGGGTTGGATAGCTCAGTTGTAGTGCTGGTACATTTAGCCGGTAGTTGCATGTTCAAATCCCGCTCCAGTCAATTTGTCTTTGTTCATCCAAAAGTTGACAATTAGATTGCATAACTTTATGTGGGCTACACTATTCGTCAAACGTATTCACGAACAGCCACTTAATTTATTTTTAAAAAGCGGGATTTTTTTACGAACCTTGTCTCCTCCGTTAAAAAACCCCAAAGAAAACCCATCCGGAGGCCATCCACTTCGACTGCCGCAATTATAGTAAATGGCGACGTTGAACTTAGTGTGATTGGATGCATGCTGTGTTGATGATGCACTACACAAACTCAGAGAATCTCACTGGATACATCAACTACGTCTTTGGCCCCCATACTTTCCCCCAATTAGATAAACGTATGTATAGATACGCCAAGACTGAATCGGGTTCGATTCCCACCATACCTAACCTTATTCCCTGCATTGACGACATTAAGGCCATAGAAATTTACACGTACCTATACCCCCCCCCCCGCCATTAATGGGAGACTTTGGAACGATAGGTGGCAGTAGACTTATTAGGTAAATGTCCATAGAGGGGTCTCACGTGACGTCACCCGAGACCTTTTTCTAATGCTGCATGCACAAATAGACGCTGGAAATCATTCAGCAGACGACACGCCAGCCGTTGAGTTTGTACATGGCTGTACCCAACATGGCTGCGAAATGAACTTTTTCCCGGGGTCACGCAACCTCTCTATAGAGGGGTTTCACGCGACGTCACCCGATACCTTTTTTCTAATGCCGCGTGCACAACCAAACGCTGGAGATCATTCAGCAGACGACGCGCCAGCCATTGAGTTTTCATACGGCTGTACCCAACATGGCTGCGAAACGAACTTTCCCGGGGTCACGCAGCCTCTCTATAGTTTGAATAGTTCTGAAAATGCGCACACATGGGTGCACTACACTAAATAGAGAGAAATCCATGCGCCGAGCCTCATTAATAAAAATGTAAACCAACAACTTTTTCTGTAAATCAAAGATTTGAAGGTCCTTGCTTTTATGAGTTGTTAAAAATTGGTCCAACATTGTGCCCCTTGGGTTGCTTTTAACTTTCATCCCGGAGCATTTTGGGTAGACTGGCCCTCTAAAAATGGCCCTATTTTGCTAAACAGTGTAGGGTCATTTTTCCAAGATGCACTCTGGCCAGTTTTCTCGTTCAGGGGTGTTTTGTTATGTTGGGTCAGCCTAGCAAAAACTCTCGACGGCTAACCTAATAAAAATTGAAAAGAAAAATTAAATCCAGTTGTCAAAAATATATATCTGATTTGTTTTCTCGAGGCTGAGAGACTTCGAGAATCTGTTGAGTATTTTTGCATATTTAGCATTTAGCATTGGTTACTATGGGAGCCTATTTAGAGTGGTGCACCCATATCGGAGAACAATGTCTGCTGCCACCTAGCGTCCTGAAAAGTCTCCCATTGTGTGATTGATATGATCGGAGTACAAACACACTCGAATACCATCAAATGTAATCGCAGTACATTTATTTCTTCTGGTTTTGAAATGCATCGACAAAACAGTTTCCATAACTGACTGCATAATATTATTCGTAGAAACGATTGTAAAAACAGTAAAAAACAAAATACGTATCTAGAAAGACGACATCTAAGGCACTGTATAGATGAAACATGGGATCCATAAGAATTTTCATGTAGACATTTCAAACTACAAACCCTGGGGTGGAGTTCACAAATAGAATTTGGTTTGACAGAATTTCTTAATTCTGCGCGAATTTGTGACGATGAAAATGATCATCCTTTTGATAAAATTAGCAGGGAAAAGCAAATTTTCCAGTTTGAAATGTACAAAATGATAATAGCTATCACACTGAACTTAATCCCAGATTCCATTTGCCAAAATGACAAAGTTAATTTTATGTGAAACATGTATTAACACTCGTAATTTATTTATTTTACTTTACATTACGCACCACTTTATCCCGCAGTTTGAACATTTCGTGGTTTTTTTTAATCAACTTTGGTTATCAGTTGGGTTTTTTTTTTAACAATTCTTGGTTTTTATGAAATTTTTCATACGATTAGTGCAGAATAAATTAATTTCCTGACAGGAAATTCTCAGGAATGAAAAAGGTTTTTTTTTTTTTTTTTTTTTTTTTTGAACCGGGTGACAGGACAGCCAATAAGCAACTGGTGGTGGTGTCTTCCCAGCGGGCTGAGATAAAGTATACAAATATTTAGTGGCTCGTGAAATGGAACAGTCCAAATTTTACCTGGCGATAATAGACCTCGTCTAGAGGTCAAAAGAAGGTTGCTCATTGGCCCATCCTGTGCGCCGCGCGTACAAAGATGTGCGTTTTCCATTGTTACATCATCTTTTTACCTCTAAGATGGATGACGTCAATGCATGAGGTCTATATTCCTCCCGTTTCACGAATTTTGTGAAAGCAGCGGCGCTCTGCCGCTTAAAAACACTGGGAACAAGGCTGATGCCAACTGCTGAATTATAACACGCCTCGTGCTGCTTTTTGTTCTGGTTGGCTGAGACATGGTCACGTTGGGTGAAGTAATAATAGCCTAATGCATGAAATCTGCGCCACCGTGAACTTAACGCGCGTCATGAGGGGGAAATAGTTCGCAAAGCTGGAAATAGTCTCAAAACCACAAAGCTATTGACTGGTTAACAGCGCCCTCACTCTGTTATCGTAACAGTGATAAAACTTAAAACGTGAAGCCTCCTGAGAAAACTATAAGAGAGAGTTTTTTATTGTTCAATTGTTTACTGTTAAATTTTTCAGAGCAACTCACCAGGAGCTGAAGAGTTACTTTCAGTTGTTCATTCTTGAACTACCCAGAACAACTTACCACCGGTTTTGTGAAATAAAACAGTTCACAGTTGTACTATAAAACCTGCATCCTGAACTTGTTTATCACTTGACTTTTTAGACTTGGGTGTGTTATAAAACACATTATGGACGGGCATTATTCGGGCAAGTGAGTAACCAGAAGAGTCACAAGATGTGGGTCGTATTTCCCTCGGCCGACCATCTTCTGGTCACTCACAGTCTCTCGGGGTGCATAGACGTGCACTAATGCCCTCATTGCCAGTCCACTATGCCCCATGTCCGAAATCACCCAAAAATTGGTTATTAAATGTGTACGATATTCAGGGATAAGAATGTTGTAAAACGACTTGACCTAATTACTAGGGTGTGTGTGCTATTTTAGGACCATTTGCGATTGTAATTTGGGTATCAGGCTATTTTAAATAGATTGAAAAGAAAATGCTCACAAAAATACTTCTTTATAGGATTAATCATTTACAACACAAGCTTATAGGTCTACTTCAAAAACAGTTAAACGTTTCGTTAGTCAACTTGTTAAGCTTCATACGGAACGCTGTTTACATTTCAGTCATTTACAATGTTGTTACTTTTCGGTTGGCGTTCTCCTTTAAAATAGTCAGATTGGAAATCACTCTAATTAGATTGAAAATCTCTCTTTTCGACTGAGGCCAGGGACAAATCTTTTGCAGTTTGTCCTTAGTTTTAATTGAACAGAGTAAATTTCAATCGAAAATTTTAAGAGAGTTCTTGGTTCTTTGTATTCATTGTTTGAGTAGCCGTGTAGTTGTTTCTATTTTTTTTTTTTTTTTTTTAGTACACCGACAATATTCGTTTATTAATCAATAACAATTATTGCTTCCCTGAAAATTGAGAATGACTGAAAGCGTTCCTCAGCTCGTCAACTATTAAGCACTAAATATAAACAATAAAGACAAAGTTATTCTAGATCAATGAGACTGAAACTCGCGACTATGACGCAGTCAAAAAGCTCCTGTTCAACATTGGTAAAATGTCTGTAAAATTCTTTAATTCTTTGCACAAATCAAAATATATGTAAAAAAACCAGCCCGTGAAAATTTCAGCTCATTTCTTTATTCCATTTCTGCGAAAACGGTCCAATTGCATCAGCGTTTTTGGACGCATTCTTAGGCAGAGTTTTTGGTCTCGTGCGACGAAAATTAATTTGTGGATCTTATATCATACTAAAAAAAACGAGTACACTTCAGGCAGAAATATTTCAAGGAAAGTTTTCTACCATCATTATCTTTGTACAGTGTAAGGTATATGTAAATCTGTGAACATTTATGTTTATTTTCCTTCTTACCAATGTTGAGCTGGGGCCTTCAAAAGAAGGGCATACATAGTCATCGTAGTTTAATAGAACTAAAGTGTAATATAACCCAATGAACTTCCTTCTGTGATTTCCAAAGTACTTCAAAATATTTGTTTTTCTTCTGAGACTCATCCCCCCTGCAATGGCATCAATGGACACAATAAGCTGTTACACACAAACCCATGAGTTACCAGCTAATCAACCATGCGATATTTACAGTGCTTAAGGCTGGTTCCCTGCTTATTTTGTGCTTATTAAACTAAATAATGCGCTAAACATTATTTTCTGCTTAATATCAGCTCTGATGGTGACGTCCATTATCACGATAGCCATTTTATTTGGACAGGCCCCAAGCGGTGACGATCAGGCTAAGCATGGCGACGAGGTTGAAGGTCATGAAGCCTGCACCGTTGCACAAATTAGAGTCGCAGCATGTAGTACAGAACTTGCCGGCGCTGCTTTCCTTGCAGTCGATAGCGATACAAATAGGTGTACACGATCGCGTGATAGTGATTTGGCTTCCAACTTCAGAGTAATATTTCTGTCAGAGTGCGTAGGAAAGGGGTCAAACATTATTTATGTACGTGAATGTGGTTTGTGATATCATCATACCGAATAATTTTATTATTATTATTGTTATTATTGTTAATATTGTTAACATTATCATCATCGCCGTCGCCGCCGCCGCCGCTGCCGTCGTCGTCGTCGTCGTCGTTGTCTTGTCTTGTCTTGTCTTGTCTTGTCGTTGTCGTTGTCGTTGTCGTTGTCCAATTATTATTATTATTACTATTATTATTATTATTATTGTTATTATTATTGTTGTTATTATTTCACGACATCACAGCATGCAACAGGCATGCAACTTGGACTTAACAAAATAATGAGGAAATTCCAATCTTTGCAAGACTTGTACTGTGTTTTACAATTTTCAATGGCATGAGTGTGAGGTGAAAAACAAGGAAATCAGCTGATCCGAGGAAAGGTTGCACGGCTGATGCAAAAGAAAGATCTCATTTTCCTCTCTGCCCCGGTAACTCCTCGAGTCGGGCTACGTCCCGTAGCCTTAGATCTCGAGGGTCTTTCGCAGGATCCTAGCTGTTCCTAAAAGTGCCGCCTTCTGCAGCAAATCTACCCTCACAGTTGTGCCTATTTGATCGAGATGCTTCTCCAGTGCCTTTGGAATGGTGCCAGTGGTGGTTCGAGCACTATTGATGTGGTTTGATCCCAAATCTACCCCAAAGGGCGCCCTCGTGTAAGTGATTGGACAAGATGTGTTACTCGCACCGTTCAGTGCCATGTATGGGAAATAATTACCAATGAGGTGGGGATGGGGATGAGGACGGCGAGGGGGAGGGAAGGGGGAGGGAAGGGGGAGGGGAGAGGGTGGGAGGCGTCCCCAGCCCCCAAGCACACCACTGATCGTAAAATCGTCCCTCAGCCCCAGTTTTTTGGACATACGTTGGATATGACATAGAAAAAGTCTTACCTGGCACTGGCCGTCGCACGTTGCCGTCGTGGCAGAACTAGAAGGAGCCTCGCAGGAGCTGTCAGTACCCAAGCTGGAGTACGAACAAGAATAGCATTTACGAGTTGCCCCGAAGCTGCAGCCTGTGTAAAGCAACAAATATTTGGTATTTCATTCAATTCAATGGGAGACTTTTGAAACGCTAGCGGGCGCCCCAGTAAGCGGTCCTTTTCTATTATGGGTGCACTACTCTACTAAACAGAGAGAAATCCATGCACCGAGCCTTATTAATAAACATTAATAATAATGTAGACCCACAACTTTTTCTGTAAATCAAAGATTCGAAGGTCCTTGCTTTTATGGATTGTTGAGAAATGGTCCAACATTGTGTCCCTCGGGTTGTTGACTTTCAACCTGGAGCATTTGGGGTACACTGGCCCTCTAAAAATGGCCCTATTTTGCTAAACAGTGTAGGGTCATTTTTCCAAGTTGAAGTCTGGCCAGTTCACTTATTCAGGGGTGTTTTTATTTTGGGTCAGCGTACCAAAAATTCTCAACGGCTAACCTACTAAAAATTGAAAAGAAAAATGAAGTTCAGTTGTCAGAAAACAAGTTTGATTTGTTTTCTAGAGGCTGAGAGACTTTTAAATATTTTGTGAGTATTTTTTGAATATTTAGCATTTAGCATTGGTGCACCCTTAAAAAGAACAATAGGAAAGTAGCGCTTATATACTGGGGCTCCCTCTATGTTTAAAAAGTCTCCCATTCCATCCGTCTCTTCCGCAATAAACACACCATACATTCATACTATATTAGCCCGGAAGAAGGCCCCCCCCCAAAAAAATATAATAATAACAATGATAATGATAATAAATATACAAAACAAACAAAGAAACAAAGAAACAAACAAACAAAGAAACAAACAAACAAACAAACAAAGAAACAAAGAAACAAACAAAGAAAGAAAGAAAGAAAGAAAGAAAGAAAGAAAGAAAGAAAGAAAGAAAGAAAGAAAGAAAGAAAGAAAGAAAGAAAGAAAGAAAGAAAGAAAGAAAGAAAGAAAGAAAGAAAGAAAGAAAGAAAGAAAGAAAGAAAGAAAGAAAGAAAGAAAGAAAGAAAGAAAGAAACAAAGAAAGAAACAAACAAACAAACAAACAAACAAACAAACAAACAAACAAACAAACAAACAAACAAACAAACAAACAAACAAACAAACAAACAAACAAACAAACAAACAAACAAACAAACAAACAAACAAACAAACAAACAAACAAACAAACAAACAAACAAACAAACAAACAAACAAACAAACAAACAAACAAACAAACAAACAAACAAACAAACACACACACACACACACACACATCCTTACACATGGCCAGTTGTGGGGTACTTCTTTGTTTAACTTATTGTCCCTTTTCTAAAGAATTCCCTTGTGGGGTCCTTTTGTTCCTATTGAATTTACCTTGTGGGGTCCATTGTTCTTTTGTTGTCAGGACCCCACAAGTGCCGATGTGTAAGCCCACACACACACACACACAAACAAACAAACAAACAAACAAACAACCCAACAACCCAACAAACAAACAAACAAACAAACAAACAAACAAACAAACAAACAAACCGCCCGCCCGCCCGCCCGCCCGCCCGCCCTTCCGCCCGCCCGCCCGCCCGCCCGCCCGCCCGCCCGCCCTTCCGCCCGCCCGCCCGTCCGCCCGCCCGCCAGCCCGCCCGCCCGCCCGCCCACCCACCCAACCAAATCACTATCCTAAAGAGTTAGGCGATAATAAGCATTTTTGGTCTCCACAATTTTCTTGGCTATATAACATTCAGAGTATACGCCTCTAGTGAAGCCCGTGTACCGGGTTCATCAGCTGCAACAATAAAACCACTCAGTATTACACGACCAGCGGCGAAACTAGGTTACAATTTTAGGGCGGGGGGGGGGCACAAGGGGTGCGCCAAATTTTCTAGGGGCCACTTCTAGCCAATTATACGTGTTCACTTTTCCTAAACAAGCCCCTTTTCAGTGCTCTTGTTATGCCGTTTACTTATTTCTTTTATAAGATAATCTGACTAGGTGGTTAAAATAAGAATACTGTCTGCGTGTAAACAGAAAATTAGTTTACACACACACAAAAACTAGTGAAATTACTTCATAAAAGCTATACAAAAAAGTAATATTTTACTCTCATGATTTTAATATCAAAAGGCCAGATTTTAAATGGGGGGGGGGGTGGGATTGGGGCATGGACACCAATCGGGGGTAGGGGAGGGCACGTGCCCCAGGCCCCCTTTTAGTTACGCGGTCACTGTACGTGACTCACTCCATTGATTTTCACATTCTTAAAAGATACGCCTATTCCACGGCATTTGACATTCGTGGGATCAACTGACAAAATCCTACTCCAGTTTTATTTTGAGCTGGCATAATAATATTAGATGTTTTTTACCCTTCTGCTTTTATCTCTGTTACCGCAATGGGCCATCTTACTGACGCACGGTGAGCCTTTCCACTGACAGGCAGTCAGGTTTCACACAACGTCTCGTTCGAAACTAATGGGAGACTTTTGGACGATCCCTTCTCCACAGTTATCACCAGTAGTACAAGTGCTCAGAACTATGCGGGTATCACTGAGCACTGTGCGCGCACGCTCAGAACTGTCAAAAAAGGACCGTTGTGTCTGCTGCCGCCAGCGTCTCCTTAAAAGCCTCCCACTCATATGGTTCCCCCCGACTCACTCTATTCCCACTCGGCAATTCAAAACAAGTTTATTTTTGACAGTTTACTCTTTACAGTTTCACAGAGATTGTGAAGAGTCACTTGCCTCTGCAGCCACAGCATAAATGTGTTGACTTCGTGGAATGACCTTTGCACCGTGCCCAGGGGGGTTTGCACTGGTGTGAATTGTATTATTCAGTGAGATTTTCAGGGCCCATTTTCATGGCGCTGGTTACCAAAGAATAATCTGCGCTTACGGCGCCCTGTAAAGCGCGTACTCCTATGGGCCGTGGCAGGGCGTAAGCACAGAATTCCGCGGTTAGCAGAGCCATGAAATTGGGCCCTGATTGAAACTGAACGGTTTTTGTTTCACTGATACTTCCTGCCCCATGTACATATTTCTTCTCTTTGTAGTCGTTCGCACAAACCAGTAATATTGCGCAGGGCATTTCCTGTTTACTTAATAAGTTGTTCATAAAGGGAGTTTGACTTAATTTGTTTAAAATGCGTTTTACCCTAGTCTCGGTGAATAGGGATTGTGGGTGACGCAGGTTGCGTTGATTGGAAAGTTGTGTCATTCCTCCCTGATGCTACTCACCTACAAGGCCTAAGATTATCATGAGACACAGTGGTCCTTTCATCTTGATCCGTATGTTCACTTTCGATCAATCTAAAAAAAAAAGAACTGTACGGGGAGAAAAGAAAATGTTTTAAAACGCATCAAATTCATGTGATACCACCCCCATCAAAATACTATCCTTTTTTTCTTTTGGAAATTTCACGAGGTGTATAAACAAACAGCATGCTGCCGACTAGTCTTGGTCCAAGACGTTTCTCGTGACCGAACCACCGACGGCCGCTGTACGCACGTACCTGACTTAGTCCGGTTTGAGCCGGAAGTGGAATTATGTTTGTGTGACTGTTAAGTTTCATGTTACACGCATGTAAGCTTGTTCAGTATGCCAAACAGCTCTTAAGAGAAGTTTCAGTGAAAATGCTTCACCTTCCGGTTCCGACCGGAATTAACTGTCAAATTTGGTCATACCTTACGAATTCTTTGTGTGGAATCAATGACGGGCTTTCAGATAATGTAATGAATATTAATGTAGCCTGTTTGTTTAATGGGATATGATTTTTTTTTAAACATGAAACTACAACTTCCGGTTTCGACCGGAAGTAAAGATCACATGGGTCACAGTTTGTGTGAGATTTGCGCAAGACTTCAAGAACTTTTATATGGTGCAAAGATCTTGTATGTATGTAACAAATAGTAATGGTTCCCCAACATTTTTAAAATATTTAAATATCATACGTTAATTCAATGTAATTACGTCATCGATGACGTCATTATCCCCCCCCAAAAAAAATGGTTTCATCTCCACACTAAAGTCTAACTACACGGTTAGTTTAAAGTCTGTATGACCTTTACTTCTTGCGAAACCTTGTGTAGAATCTTCAGGGAGAAGAAGAAGACGCGAGTTAGCTAGAAGTTAAACTTGACCTTTCATCGGGCAGGCTTTCAAAGGTTGCGTATGGTGAACCACAAAAAGCCAATAACATACAAACTATGGTGTTCTAGTGCGTCTGCCTAGTGCACAATTACTCTATGTCGTTTGCCCACCAATAGTGTCTGTACGCATGCGTGAATGCAATTAGCAAATTTCATGGGCAAGTCTAATAGACCGATTCCTTACGCCCCGCCTTTGCTTTATTGACCAATCACAGACGTGATTAAGCAACCGAGAGTCCAACAAAAGTCCGACAAACACGTGAGTGCATGTGGCGCGCGTGCACAGTGGGCGGGGCTTAATGGATCGGTCTATTACTGGCCACACCAAACCGTAGCTTTTCCATCCTGTATTTGATTTCAAGGCCGTTCGATTGCTTCCCTTAATAAAACAAACATTAACCGTGAATGTGATGCAACCCCAGCCGCCCTGATTGATTGCTAATTTTCCTTCCTCTTTCTGCAGTTAAGTGATCGACAAATATACCTGGACTAGAAACTTATACCTGTAATAATTCAGTTGTGCATAGTTTGGCATCCAAATCCCAAACCTTTTTACTAGTTTTGTACGATAATAATTCGATGCTAATCTGTGCTTAAGGTCTATTCCTAAATCATATAGTTCCATCGCTGACGGAGCCTTTTCAGTCATCATAGGACCTCGGCTGTGGAGCATGCTTCCACTCTACCACAGACTCAGATAAAAAAAAAGCTGGTTTCCTTAATGTCTTCAAGAAACTGCTGAAAACATATTTGTTTTCGCACGATGTTAAATTTTTTTTCCTTCTTGTTCTGTAGTCATTTTTTGTATTTTATTTTGTATTCCTGCCATATAGAAGCAGTCTTTAATGGCCCTTGGCCTCATTTGTGATTAAGCGATGTATAAATGATACATGTGTTCATGTATATAATGCACTGATGTATGCAGTAAAGATTGAAAATACTTCTGACAATTTGATGTTTAGGGGAAATAGATTTTGGTAAAAAGAAAAAGAAAAAAAAGGAGAAGATTTATTGCTTATTTTTCTTTCTCTTTTCTGCAGTTGAATGATCGAAAAATACCTTGGCTTGAAACTTCCACAAACAGTAATTTAATTGTGTATAGTTTTGCACCACAATATCAAACCCTCTACTAGTTTTGTATGATAACAATTCGTTGCCAATCTACTGATGTTTATTCAATATTTATTCAAGTTTCTGTTTTAATTAAAAGTACACACTATCCCCTGAGTTGACATAAACATAAACAACCACATTTTCAATTTCGCTTTATTCCTAAAAATAATCATAATAATAATTTTCCCTAAGTTTTATTGTACATGTATAAAAGTTGCAAGGTAGGATTGATAAAGCTGATAGTACAGTGTTCTTACTTTGTGCGATTGAATTTTTACATGAAAAAAAAAAAAAGAACCTGTGAAAATGTGGGCTCAATCCGTCGTCCGAGTCAGGATCAGATAGCGAAAAAATGTAAACACATTGTCTTTTATTTCGATTGTTACGACCGCAATTAAAATCGGGGTCTTCAAATTCTGTTTCTCGACTTCGACAGTGTTTTAGACAGAAATTTTTCTATGGAAGATTGAAACTGGTATCAACTTCATAATCAGTAAGCTTTCAAACTGATACTATTAATATGTATATATATATTTTTTTGCACAATGCGGGACAAATAATCTCATGTTGTGTAATCAATGTGACTAATTCATTTTGATAATTGATGTTTGAAGCATTGCATGCTGTAGGAAAGTAAGAATAAACTATTGCTATTAAACTTGCGGATACCATGTGCTTAATATATCATTTTTGTGAGGAGTGTTGGCTCTGAAAAGAGGAGGAGTGGTCTCAACAGTTTATTCTTAAATTGTGATAACAATTCGACGTGTTGACGCAACACAGAACTTTATTATAAGCGTTGAGGAAACGGGCGGCGGCATGGTGCGACATGCGACGGCACAAAACAATATGACGGCACGATGCCACGCCATGACGCTACGGGCATTTGCCGCCTTTTGAACACCATAAATGGATTGAGTCGATCCTTTGTGCTTTGTGAATTATTCCTTTGTGCTTCCAGGCTCACATGTTTTTAATGTACATGCACAAAATACATTACATTTAACTGTCCATAGATTATGTACACGTAATGTACATGTACAATGCATATAATATTATTCTGGGTGCTTTTTCGTGCTCGGCAAAGTTCAAATAATCACGACTCAAAAACTGTAAGAGTGCCCATTCCAAATCTTTCTGAAAATGTTTCTTGCATCTTAAGCTAACGATTAAAGAAAATTACGCATTTTGAAAAATACACATTTTCGCAATCAAGGTCAAATGTCATATTTGTACGTATTTTTTTTTTTTTGATTTGATCGTATGAAATGAGGGCCATTTCAAGAGCTTTCAAATGATGTAAAGTTTTTCTCTGTAGGTGCTTTTCTGTTGGAGACACAGCTGTCCAAATAAAACAGGTCATGCTAATGATAGTCAAAAGTTATTTTACCCACATCTCAAAAAACAAAGAATTAACCGAATGACATCAAATTCCGGTTCCGGGAGTTTGTCGAGGACACCGAATGTCGTTTCAATCTGCGACGGTCAGGTCCAAAAGCATGTTGAATTTACACGGAAAGATCTTAATTTTTGAATCAGGGAGGTCTCAAATTGCTATATTGCATGAATGAACGTGCTGATGTAAATATTGTAAAGGTTGGGACATACGTTTGACGATTTGACGTTAGGGGAAAACAGGGGGCGTGTTTTGGCGACCTCGACCAGAAACGAGTTCGAGCTTCGGTCATTGGTTTAGCGTTTTCGCGTGTTCTGTTTAACCGCAGTGACGCAGCTGTTCCGACCAAACCGTAACCGAGTTGTTGGCTCGGTTAGGCTTGGTTTCAAGATGGCTGATTCCACAAACATACAAAAAGTGTCGACAGAGATCTTTAAAAAATGAAAAATATAAAAGCATACCAACTTGAAAATAAAAAGAGTGTACATTTTGAGAACATTAATTTCTAAGAAATGTACCCACGTCACAAACCGTTCCTGGTTACCGACCCGTTTTTGCGTAGCTCTCGAAAATTGTTCTGGTCGGTGAATTTGACGTCAGAAACTTGTTTCTTGTCGCCAAAACACACCCCATGTTTTTGATAAATAAAGTAATTTACAGTTTGATCTTTATAACCTGAACCAGTTAGCTGACAACAACCTGCGTAGGCCCTATTATTGTAGTAAACATACCGGTGCGGTGTGCTCTGAAAGTGAAACTTTTTCGATTTACACTCCGCGTAGTTTCAACCTTAGCACTCGAAGCCAACATTTGTATACTGTTATGCAAGTAACGGTTCCACGGTTTCACTTTCATTTCAGTTCAATACAGATTTTAAAGCGGCACATTGCCCTTAAACTCCTTTTTAAGAGTTGTTCATGCGGTAAAACAGCTAAGGTGTGTTGTAGAGTAGCGATTCAAATAAATGTACATTTGCCCTCTCGGAACCACGCTGTTCATAGAAACATACGGTCCGCCATTCGGTGGAGTCAACAGTTAGGTTCTACAAAATGGCGGACCGTGCTCTGTCACGAAATCAAACAAAAACCGCACAGCTTCAGAAATACTTTCCTGTGTGAATAATTATACTCTACTTCTAATACATTATACTCTACACTCTACAAACTCCCGCGCCAGTTTGTTGACCACTTTTCCTGGGTCAAATAAAAATGACAGTTTTCCCGGGTCAGTTGTTCCCGCCTAAATGACGTCACTGCACAGTACGCTCTTGTGATTGGCTATTTGCTACTTAGTGTGCCCCCTGCGATGCGGCGCACGGCCATTTTTGTCCGTCATGGTGTTTGTGTGATGTGCACTATGCCTGGACGAGTGCTAGCAGTACCATACTTAAACATCTATCCAACCATATTCTTTTCGAAACAAACAACACGTTCATTTTTAACTAGTTTTTCATTTGTCACTAGTTTTTTGGGGGGTAATCTATAGCAACATTTCTTGAAGTTGTTTTCAAAATGCTAAAATCATGCTGGTTTTTTTTCATAAAATGTTGCTGCACTTTTTTTTTTTTTTTTTTTTTACAGTCTTTTATTCGGATACCTTTTGTGAGCTACAAAATGTGGCACATTTTTTTTACGCATGAATAATATTGCATCATAATAAACGAAAAGAAAATATGCACATATTTGAATGACAATGCATGCTTCCTTGTTAAGAAATTTTGAAAACAAAATGGTTGTCCCAGCAAGTCTGTTTGTGGCTCGAGCGCTAACAATTTCAGTTTTCAAGGAGGGGATAGAATTTTCTATTCCTTGTTCCTCAAACCTGGCCGGTGAAGTGGAAGGGGATAGATTTTTGTATCCCTTGTTCTTCAAACCCACATTTTTGTGGTCATTAAATAGAAAACGGAAATAAAATTTTCAACTGAAGCGGTTTATAGTGAAAATGTTTGTCAGTGATTGTGTGACCAAAACAAAACGAATGAAAACGAACATTCAATTGCAAACAAATAACTGGAATTTATTCATATTGAAATTGTTAGCCTTGTACAAAATGAGATTTATTTGTAAAATGTGGAGCGTGATTTTGACACTTTTGGGGAGAAAACAGTAAACAAAAAATTCGTCGCTATATTTTGTTTTGTTTTTTTATCAATTTCGGACTAAAAAGATAATTTTAAGCTCTAAATTTGAAAAATAACAAAAAGTGACAAATTGTAGTTAAAAATGAACATGTTAAACGCGTATTAAAGCCCCCAATTAGCCCAATCGGAAGGCAAGAAGCCCCTACAAAAATAATGTTGACGTAATTTTATAGGAGATTGGTAAAGTGTAGAATTGTGCATAAAATACATGAAACCTAGCTAACACGAGGTCATTCTCTGTTCCCCCAACCATTGATTTTATATATTTTTCGTTTGTAACCCATTGATCTTGGCACGCAGAGTTTGCCATTTTGCTGTAGGGCCATCGCATTACTGCCCATGTCAAAAAGCTTCACTCATCCGGAAATTGAACAACTCGGGCAGTATTTTGTTTATATAAAGTACGAGGTCATGCAGTGACTCTTCGGCAAGTTTTGTAGAGCCGTTTAAACGAATAAAAAGGATAAATTGGCCGTTTCAAAAAAAAAAGGATTATAAGCTACAAGATTAATTTCAAGCAAGAAACCACATGGAAAACTGACTGGATCAATTTTTAAATCAACGTTTGGGTTGAACAAAGAAAAGTTGAGAGGAGCGGAGTATGAACCTGCGACCACCGGCCATCCGTTCCGAGCCGGTGGTCGCAGAAGACGAGTTATTTCGGTATACCAACTGGGCGTCGAAGGGGACGGTTTCCTCGTACTTGGAAACCGTTCCCCTCGACGCTCAGTTTCTATTTCTACCGCTTTCAGGATCACCTTTGCGAGGAGAATTTTAATTCGACTTGTTGGTTGTTAATGGTGCATTTATCCAGGATTGGAACGGACCTACTCTTGGACCTCCACCCCATAGTTTAGGTCAAATTACAGCCTTACCTGTCCAGAAAGGTTGACAGAATGTATACAGAGAGGAACAGGCACTGTGAACAATTAAGAGGTGTCGAAATCATGGGAAAATAAGCCATTATTTTTCACATCTACGTTGGGCTTGACAACGCTACTCGCTAAACGCCAGTTTAGTTCGTTTTGGCATGAATGCGCGAGTCCCAGCGAGTACACGGTGCCTAAACACACATCGATGTATGGGCGAAAACACAGATAATATTCTAACATCCGCGATGCCAAAATGAACATCTATTATAACGTGTTAAGCTTTACAATAAAGATTGAGGAATGGGAGACTTACCGGTATGAAGACAAGACGCACAACAGCGAACGGCACCAAGCAAAATACACCGGAGTTTATGGGAGAAGGTGTGTCGGGCTTCAGGCGAGCGGTGGAATGTTTGTCCGCGGGTACCGAGTGCTTGTTTCTTGGGCGGTGCCTCCCGCTAACAAAATGTGTGCGTCATCACTGTCTATAAACCGGTTAAATTCACACACGTGATCATTTTATGCAAACGATGCGAAAGCAGAGCCTTTGATTGGTGCAAGGCGTAATTTAATGATGAGTAGGCCTATTTCTCGTGGCTCTATTATAAGCCGCCGTTGCCTTTTGTTTTCTTTGTTTCTATTGGAAACGTATTTAATTCTGCAGTGTGTGTGTGTGTGTTTGGGTTGGGGCTGGGGTTGGAACACCCCCCAACCCTACAAAGTTGTCTTTGGTCTACTTCTACCCACAGATCCATTATGTCCGAATCTAAGTTGCATCATGTATCTTATAAGTTGAAAAACTTTTTACTAGGCATTTAACTACAGACAAAAATAGCCTTGGCTACGATCATTTCACGGTGAATACAACAAGTGTTTATTTAAGTGTTCACACTGAGTCTAGACTGGTCTAGACTGCCATCTCAGTGACTATTTTGACTCGATCTCCTGGGTTCTGATAAAAGAGCCAGTGGTTTGCAACTCTGCGTTTTTGGTCACTATGATCTGGTCTTCTTTTAGATGATGGTCAGAGCGTACGTATTGAAACATCCACAGCAGCAACTCGCAAACCACCGGTTCAGTTTTCAGAACATTCTACAACAAGAGTGTTACCAAACCCCAGAGGTGAAACTTTCCCATCTTGTCTGACTATCAATGGTATGAAAAACAAACAATTTGTAGGTGTCAAGGTCATTTTACATTTGAATAATGGGCCCTTTCTGACGCTTTTGGTAAAGACCCAAAATAAATATTAGCGTAACAACTTAATTGGTACCGAGCAACGGAGAGCTAGATGTTGATTGATAGTAGGCTATAAAACATTGTAGGAAACGACTCCCTCTGAGAAGAGGTAATTTCTCACTAAAATATTTGAATTTGAAAACAGGCATCAGAAAGCACACAAATGTAGGCAACAAGGGTGTTTTTTCTTTCATTATTTTCTTACAACTTCGATGACCAAAATGAGCCCAAATTTTCACAGATTTGTTATTTATACTTATGCATAATGTTGGGATCTGGAACCTGATGACATGTTCACTGATTGTTGTTTATAATAAAAAAAGAAGAAGAAGAAGGCCGAAACGTGTAGAAGTTTCAACCACACAGGACATTCCGTATGTGTACCGACACAAACAGCTAAAACAATACACACAACTACACCAGTGCAGAAACTACGCATACGCGCGTGAATCCACAAAAGCAATGGGAGCTGTTGCCAAAAAGCAAGTACCGGTATACAAACAAAAGAGGAACATTTGGAGCTCCCCGAATGCAGGTGTTTACACACTTCGGTGTATGAGTATGTTTGTGGGCATGTTTGACCATAATGCTCCGAGGACATTTTACAATAAGGACGATAGACCTTATGCATTGACGTCATCACGCCGCCATCTTAGGGGTAAATCGAGGATGTAACAATGGAAACGCGGAGGTTTGTACGCGCGGCGCACAGGATTGGCCAATGAACAACCTCATTTTGACCTCTAGACGAGGGCGCCCTACTCAAATGACGTCATAATGTCTGTAGGTCCTCACTAGTCACTTCTTTGTTTTCATGGGTCCTTGGACGCCATTTGTGTACAAAACCAATGGAGATTGCTTCAGTATAGGAACAATAGAATTAACAATAGAAGTCCTCGGACATAATGGTGATCCACGACTGTGTGTGCGTTGGGAAGGGGGCACGATCAGTGAATATCAATTTATTGATGCCGTACCTCAACTCGGCTTGGGAGAAGACGCAAAGCATGCTGGCATTCTGGCAACTCAACTACCATACCTTGATTCGACTGGAATTTAGTTAAATACGAGTATCCCATAGCAACAGTGTTGTCTATGACCCTGTACTGTTTATTGTCATAAAGTGAATAACCATGAACACATATAAAACAGCGCCTTCACCGAGGTCGTTGAAATACCTCTAATTTAGCCTTTCCCATGAAATATGCTAATTACATTCACTCATGCGTACTGACATTATTGGTGGGCAAACGCCAGAGTTGTGCACTACTCTCTTAATGTAAAAGAGTGAAAACATCACTCTCTTGCCTGAGTGGTGGTGTAATTTTCACTCTTTTTAAAGTGCAATTATCTCTAGTTTTCTCTTTTAGAAAATTTGAGTAAACTTCACTCTGAATCGAGTGAAAAAGAAAATGCGTCCACTGTAAAAAGACTTGTGCGTACGCATGATGTGCAATTTACATATTTCGCGGGAAAGGTCTATTTGCGGGGGTCTATTTAATTGTTTGGCCTCAGCTGGCTACCAAGCCAAGCGCTTTAATCCCCAAACGAATTTAAATGGCATTGTTCACAGGTTGGTTGTATGGTATGTAATTTTATAATAAAAAAAAATTAGAACGGAAACAAGTGCCCTCTCCGAAAAAAATCAATGATGCATTTTTGCCTTTATAATTAAAGACCAAAAAAATGTAAGACTCCGTTTTTCATCGGGAAAATTGATTCGTTGCAATCCGACAGAGATAATTATAGTGACCTCACCCCCCAAACCAGTCCGAATCTTAAGGAGAATAATCTGCGTCCTTCCAATCACGAAAAAAAAAAACAATAGCAAGATCTCCAATTTTACCTTTATTCAGTTAAATTCTGTGTTTGTTTGATGAAGCTGGGTTGCCCTGAGTTTAGTGGATTCCACCGGTCCCCAATGAGTCCCAGGTTGTAGAGCATTCAGGTTGGCTCAGTGGTTTCTTTCCCTGCCTTTCACCTCTGTGGACCCCGGTTCGAATCCCAGACTGGAGCCTTGCATGTGGATTGGGTTTTCAGTCCCTACCTGATTGCGTGGGTTTTACCTATTTGGGGTCTCCCTCCCACATCTAAAACTGACATTTTTTCAACATCTTCTCCACACAGGTATCTTCAGGCCTACGTGTACGGGTCACAGTGGAAGTCACTTTTGAGGGTCCCTTGGTTTCATTACCAGTAAGATATAAAATAAATAATAAATACAAAAAATTTCAGACAATTACCAACTGACATTTGAACACATAACTAAACGCCACAGCAGCCCAATTTCATCGAGGTGCTGAAAATAGCAGTTACAGAAATATATGCTTACCGGAATAAGGTTACCAGCCAAAATACTATGTCACATATTTACCATCTGTGACTGGTATGCTGTATATGTTTCCCCTGTTTTTTCTATGCGGGTATGTGTATACGATTGGCATACACGCAGTACACTTTTACCTTGACCTGAGCCATAACAAGTGAATAATACAGTTGCCCTTCTTCAGCTCCTGTGAAGTCAGCCGAATAATAACAATGCCCGATCAATAATCTACGCATAACAATATCAATCGAGATGGCGTGCGTACAATTCAAGTCTGGAACCGTTTTATATTTTCCTCGACGAAACACTGTGCAAGTAACGCGTAGTCTTGAACGTTTGTTACCCACCATTGCGCCCCACACAGTCTATTTGTGTATGGTTAGACAATGTTGAACCATTATGCCCAACCCAATATTATGTCTGTGAACACAATGGGTCACAGTCAAAGCTCAAAATTTTTAAGTCAAACATAACAGTCAATTATTATATTCGGCTGACACAAGCAGAAGAAAGGCAACTGTATTATTCATTTGTTACGGCTCACCATAGTCCAGGAGCTAAATCCTGAAAGCACTCTCTAAGTAGTATGTGGTCTCAAATTGTGGTATCAGTGTTAAAAAAAGAAGATGTTTTTGAAGAGGGAGTCGAAATGTGCGTAAAATTGCCTATATTTTTGTTGGTCTGTTTACACAGCAGGCACTTTCACACAAGTGTTCTATTGTGTGATTTAAAATTCAGTTTTTATTTTAGTTTAAATTACTTCATTTTTATCATCAACAAATGATAAAATAATTTAGAACTCAGCAAGCATGTACGTAAGCTTATACATTCCGTCCGGCGCATGGCTAGCTTGGATGTTATTTTGTTTACGCGCCGCAGCTCCCGCGCACGCGTACTTGATATCAAACTTCCTGGGGACTTCAGAATACTTTTTCTAGGTCAGGGGTACATGTGACGTACCCGTGACCTTCAAATATTGGCAGTGGTGTGTACGTGTGTGCGTGCAGCTGCGTGATTGGTCGGACGGTGTTATTTTAAGCACATTTTAGTATAACTTTAAACCGATCAGCGTCAGCAGACTAGCGTGGGTTAATGGATTTTGGGCGGGAAATCCTCACTCTGTCACACTCAACCGGAGTGGACAGAAAATTTAATTTCCCCTTCACCACCCACCATGTCGCCTACTGTGTCATTAATCGTGTGGGTGAAGTTATTAATCATTACATAATATGTGTTGTCAAGAGACGTTGGATGGGTCTTGATTATTCCTTAATTATTATACACTTTTCATGGGCGGGAAGTTAAGTCTTCCATGGCCGCCCATTACAATAAGTAAGCACGGTCACAGTGACAAACTTTAATGAGCTGTGACATCATAACATCATTTACATGCAGTCAATTACAGCGCGCAGTGGTTTGGAAAGTAATGAATAAACAATTAACGATCACGCGGTGACCTAGCCAATCAGCATACAGTACCGTAATCGTTGCATGCGATGCGCTCAGGGTTTGTGAATATTGCTTAGGTACATACTATAAACTTATGTAAATTTCATTCAAATTTGTATTGAATATTCATTAAGGTTAATAGCAACTAGTTGTGCAGTTACTTTTAATGAACTACATGAGTGATATGCAAAACAGCTCGCCCCGGAGGCTGTCAGTACAGTGGTGCGAGTCGGCTGCCGCGCGTGTTACAGAATGTAAATAATGGTAGTGTGACAGACTGAAGTGCAAAAGTTGTAGTTTTGAATTCGATGGGCACATGTATAAAACAAACCCGAAAGCAGAAGTATTTGGTTTCTACAGCAAGGAGACAATCTAAATTTACAAGGGATATAGTTAATATATTCAGTATCTGTTTATTTTGGGAGTTTTGGTTTCATGAAAAGAGGATGTATGCATTTAGCCTATACCGATCTGTGTGCTTGGTGTAGCGTGTATTTCAATGCTGGTGGTTTGTATGGAGGATGTCCGTTTACTTGTTGTAATGCCTTGGTCTTTTTGGGCGGGAAGTTAAGTTTTCCTTTGCTGCCCATTAGTTTTTTTTCTTTTGGGTTGGAAGTTAAGTCTTTCGTGGCTGCCCTTGATAATTTGTGGGCGGGAAGTTAAAGGGCCTATGAAGAGCATTTTTTCAATAAATTATTTATCAAATATCCATGCTTAAGGACAGTTTAAGTTAACCTTCGGAGCAGCTGGGAGGTTAAAAAATAATCCAATGGTTACCAAATATGGTCATAATTTTTTTTTCAATGGGCCAATAAGGCCAAGATTCCATGTAATCCTCACCCCTGGTACACCCCACAAGCCTGTAGTAGACTCCCATTGGACAGACCCTAACCAGTGCGGAGTAAGGAGTGTTGAAAGACAGCAGCCACCTGTCTCAGTGTAGTAATTGATTGACCCTGTGTCAAGTATTCCCCTGGGACAGGGTGGTATGCACTTTGTGAAAACAACTTGCGCCGCATACTGGTCGTAAATAACACAAGTCTAAGTCTTGACTGGCACTCCAATACACCCCCACAGTGATTTATAATGGTTTTGGGCTTGCAGGGCGGGTTATTGACCTTAAAGACAGGGTGGACGATTTTTTAACCTCCTGGATCCAGGGAAGTTGTTGATTAATGTGGATGCTCCGAGGGTGTTAAGGACAATGAAAAATAGTTTTTTGTACTAAAATTCAGGTTTAATGTACTAATTGAATTTTCAAAAATGACCTGTCTTTAACTGGACACATGAGGGCTCTGTTGTGTGACTAATATTAATAGGAACAAAGTCTCACAGCAGCATTAAAAATGTACAAAATCAAAATCCCAAATTTTGCAAAAGAAAACAGCGGTCACCCCAAAATACGCACTGACAAGTTTAAACACTCATCAATAAGACAACAACCAAATATTAGTGGAGTTGCCACTTGAAAAACAAACAAAAAATCTGTAATTTCTTGTGCACAAATCAACCATGATGTTGCAGCTTTGCCTTCGATGACATCACACATTTGCTCATGCAAAATCCAATTTGCATAAAGCACGAATCCAGAAAAAAAGTGTCAAAACACCCCAAATTTGACAATCAAAATGTGAAATTATTTTATCAGAATGAATGTAGAGTTGTTTCAGGTAATAAAAAATTCTATTTCATAGGCCCTTTTAAGTCTTCAATGGCAGCCCTTTGGCGGGAAGTTAAGTCTTCCATGTTGCCCATTAGTTGTTTTCTTTTTTAGATTGGAAGTTAATCCTTCCATGGCTGCCCTTGGTATTTGTGGGCGGGAAGTTAAGTTTTTCATGGCTGCCTATTAGTGTTTTTTTTTTCTTTTAGGTTGGAAGTTGAGTCTTCCGTTGCTGCCCTTGCCATTTTTTCGGTGGGTAGTTGAGTCTTTCATGGCTGTCCCACCCATGTATTCAATTGAGCGGGGAGTGGGGAATTAGTGTGCCACTGGTAATTTTTATTGTTATCAAAATTGGTCTACGTGGTTGGCTGGGGTTGGCTAAGTTAGCATCCTGCTAGATGGAGAATTAAGCGGTACTTGTTGACAGGGTTGCGTGCCTATGTGTAGGCAATTATTTTCACGGTATACAGACAGACACCAAACAAATTTGTTGAGTTTGGGGAGTTCATTATGCCAGTGATATAATAATAAGCGCTTAAGGTACCCCAATTATAGTTTGTAATTGTGTATAGTTGCCATAGCGCTCCCGAGTTTCCCGAGGCTATGTTTCCGACCACAGGTCACAGTAGTGGAAGCGCAACCATATACTTCACTAGGGCGTGGCGTGTAGTGGCCGAGTGGTTAGCGCCTCGGACTCAAGCTCTGGTGGCTGAGTCATTGGAGTGTGGGTTCGAGTCCCGGTCATGACACATGTGTCCTTGAGCAAGGCACTTAACCATAATTGCTCTGTAAAAGTTGGGGAGGTACAGCCTTCTTCTCTACCAGCCAGGCTTCTGATGGATGATACCCAAGCCTACATCCTTACGGACTGTAAAGGGGGTTACCCTGTTTCAGCCCCAGGAGTAGGTAGAAACCTCGAGTGTCTTACTGGCCTTGTGTTTCTGGCGACTTCCATAAAAAGAAAACTATGTTAAGAAGACAAGTTTATTGATCGTATGATTTTTCCACTTTATTAACAATTTTTGCATTGGACCTAGTGAGGTTCGTTTATAACTTGGTCCTGGTTTGCCAAATAAATCGGCATCCGGAAGGATTGAAATTCAAAAGTTATTTAAGGCTGTGACATAAATCCACATAAAAATGTTATTTCCTCGTTTGTTTCTATGGACTCAGAGTACAAATACTTAAATTTAAATATATTTCTAGCGTTTGTTAGTTTTTTTGTATCTCGTATGATTAAACAAAACAAAACAAAAACAGATAAAAACTTATCAGTTTTTGTATATTATACATAATTCAGAATCTAAAGAAAAAAACTAAACTCAAACCAACATTTATTGGCAATGTACACACGTTTTTACTCTCGAAAATCGTCCTTCTCTCAAAACCGATACAACAATTTGAGACTACTTCCTAGAAGTGTTCTGCTATGTATGTTCTATCATTTTATATACAGTCAAACCTGAGATGTAACGACAGTTGAGCTGTCACCTTCTTTTCTGTTGTATAGTCTATATCAGGTCAAAGCGACTGTAACGCACGATCCATTTACATGTGCAAGTAAGTATATTTCGTTACGATTGAATTTTCTTTAGCGACATGCACAATGGAATGCCAAGTTCCAGTGAAGATAAAGCTGGTTTGCACTGATGCGGTCCCCTGAGCATAGCGCGTAACAAACGTTTAAAGGTAGATCACAAGGTTGGTATTCAATCAAAATTACTTTGATTAGTGTCAGTAGATTTAAAGCCAACTCAAGGGTCTGTGTCAGGTTTAAGGTTCCTGGTCTACATCACAAAAGTCAAAACAAGGGCCTTTGAAGGGCGAAGGATCTTCTGTCTCAACGTCAGGCTCATTTTAAAGGTCTGAAGTGTTTTATCAAAATCGAACAACTATGGAACAGCTTTGTGTTTGTCCACAAAATGCCTAGTTGTTGTTGATGTTGTTGTTGTTGTTGTTGTTGTTGTTGTTGTTGTTGTTGTTGTTGTTGTTGTTGTTGTTGTTGTTGTAGTTTTTGTTGTTGTTGTTGTTGTTGTTGTTGTTGTTGTTGTTGTTGTTGTTGTTGTTTTGTTTTTTTGTAATATGTATCAGTATGAAGGCTTTCTCATTATGAAGTTCACACCAGTACCAATCTTCCATAGAAATATTTCTGTCTGAAATACTGTCAAAGTCGAGAAAATGGACTATAATTAAGACCCCGATTTTAATTGCGGTTGTTTTAACAGTAGAAAATAAGGAAAATGTGTTTACATGCTGAAAAAGGTGCGCGTTTTTTATTTTATTTTTTTCCTGACTCGGGGGACGGATTGCCCCCAAATGTTTGCAGTTTTGTTTTCTTCATGTATATATTAAACCACATAAGCTAATGCATTGTCAGCTCTACTAATTCCAAAATTTTACCTTGAAGCGAGTGATGTTGTTTCCTTCGGATATTTACTTGTGCTGCCCCTTCCTGTGGGCATGTACCGAGCTACAATATTATAGGGTTGTGGGTCATATTTTTGGTCTGAGCGACAGTTAAAACTCGGCTACATTTAGGGGCCCAACAAACACACTGCGGCGTCTCGTGGTCAAGCGTTTAAGCACATCCAACTCAAGCTCTGGTATGGTGGCCCTGAAGGGACATCGCATATCGCAAACGTGTGCGCATACGTATGCGCACCAAAGCTCTATGATGCGCACATAGTCGCGAATTGTTTCATGACATTGCATACGTGTGCGCACATATTCGCTATACATTTCACGACATGACGACAAGACTTTTTGCGACATGATTTGTAACATACTTTGCGTCAGTAAATGGTAGATTTCAACAAATCACTACTCACTACTCACTACTCACGTGTTGTTATACAACAAAATACTTCAGGCAAAAACCCCCATAGCAAAGAAATTCTGCCATACGTCGTTCGTACAACGCGGCAGCCATCTTGAAGTGCGGCAGTCATCTTGAATTACCATAATTTACACACACAAAAAACTTCTTGTACGAAGATGCAAATCCCCTCATTTACAACCGCCCCATTTACAATGTTGTAAATAGGGGGTTTGCAAAAATGTTTAATCCCCCCCCCCCCCCCCCCCCATTTACAACAAAAGTTGTAAAAGAGGGGATTTCTGAACGAAATGACCATAATGCGATGCCCCTTCCGGGCCACCATACTCAAGTGTTTCTGATCAACAGAGTGTGGGATCGAATCCGGGCTTTATGCCAGACTTGTCTGTCAAAAACAAAGGAAAACATCACAACACCACCCCCCATGGAAAAAAAACCCAGTCACGTCGTACTGCCTGATATCCTAAGCTAGACCATTCCACACATCCTAGAAGGGGTGTCATTCAACTAGGGTCGATGACTTGGTCATGATTTGTTCGGCATCTTTTCCAGCCTTTGAGAAACAATCTGCTAGGGTAGAAACTTGTTGAGGCTATTAACAATTTTTAGTATTTTTTTTTTTTTTTTAGTATAAGGAATTACCAATTCTGTCCCAATTCTAATATTATTCTTTGAGCCGTTTTCTGAAAGGAGCTATCGTCCCGTACATAATGAAGATGAGATAGAGTCATCAATCTTTAAACATGCTTCGTGACTCCATCTTCATTATGTGTGGAAATTATCCAGCGGTGTAAATTTGACACATCCATTATACACGGAAGGACTTCTTGTTGGAGTTTGTTAGCCAACTTGGAGGTCACCTTGTCTCACTTTTCCGTGCAAAATTTGTTGCTACAATCTCTTTTTTTTTCTTTGTTTTTGTGTTGGAATTGTTTCCGTCGCATTAAAACTGTTTGCGTCGCATTAGAATTTTTCCAGCTGCATTCGATTTTTTTTTTTTGCGTGGCATTAGAATTTGTTGCGTCACAACAGAGAGGCCTTCGAGAGTATCTATTCCACGTGACTCTCACGTTCAACTTTGCCCTTTAAAATGTACTAGTGGGATGCCGCACTTCGCCGCCAGGTTGGTGCGACGTTTGCGTTTGCAGGGTGTCATTTGCAGGGAGCACTCAAGGGTCATCATTTTCCAGAATTGTGTTTGGTAAGAACGATACGCAATCATGTTATGTCATTGTGAAATTTTGAACATGGGGCACGCAAAAGCTTAAAGGTTTTTGGCTTGGGGTCGGAGGGACTCCTGCCCCCCCCCCCTCCACCTTCGTCTCCCTTCCAATGCCATGTTATATGAAGCATGAATTGGGGCGTGAATGGCCGGCCGGATACATAATGTACTTTATACTTGGCAGTGAGGCGTGCGTGCCAAAATGAATTGTTATTCCATGGTATTAGATTGTGAATTTTTATTGGTCGAGAACCAATCACGTGACATAATACAAAAGTTGATGTCCTCTCAAAAAAGTGATGTTGTCGGGGTCCATTACCTAGATCGTCCTCAGAAAATTCATTTCATCGTCCCCATAGGTCTGTACAACCACATTAGTGGTACTACCTGAGAAAGAGGTTACTACGCAACCACTGGTACTATGCACGCTACTGTACTTTCGATATGATGCTCGCAATATAGGGACCAGTTGATACATTCTGGTTGATAAAAAAATTGTTAACCGACGCACTTTTGTTGAATTGAATATTGTCGTCTGCAAACTAAGTTGGTAGGGGCCTTTTTAACAATCCTGCAATCTAATACCATAGTATAACAAAACAATTGTTGTCTGCTGTGACATGTGGTCCATGCTATTTTGGACACCCTCGGGGGGCCGATGGCACCCTCGGCTTCGCCTCGGGTGCCATCGGCCCTCTCTGTTGTCCAAAACAGCATGGACCACATCACAGCAGACAGCAATTGTATAAGGTAGCTATATTCAAATAGCCGCTTCAGTTGGAACTGAAAGAAAAAGATTTTATCGCAGTTATTTAGCGTAGACTGTGAATGAAGTAACTCATACATTTCACCTTGAAAGCTGCAGCATACCTAAGGTCAAAGTTGAACTTTCTCCTCTCACGTGAGAGTCACGTGGAACAGATACTTTCGAAGCCCCCCCCCCCCCCCTGCGACGCAAACAATTCTAATTATGCGACGGAAACAATTCTAATGCGACGCAACAATTCTAATGGAACGGAAAACATCGTAATGCGACGCAAAACAAATTCTAATGCGACGGGGAAAAAATTACAATGCGATGGAAAACAAAAATCTAATGAGACACTTATTTTTATTTTGTAAGAGTAAGGGCACATAAGGAACACCATAATAATCAGTTCTCCAGTCCACAGTTATTAACTTGATCCGTGTCTCTTACTCCCTCAAGTTAGAGTCACTAAGCGGACTAAAGGCTGAGGTACGAGATTCGTTTGGGAGGCCGAGGAAGTATACCGCCGACATAGAGTTATATATAAGAACTAGAGGGCGTACAAACCATGCGACACAGCCCGACAAGGAGCATTTTTGTCCATTGAGAAAATGGCGCGGACCATTCATTTACACTGGTTACTCATCCGTTCACACAGCAGCCATTATCTAAGTGGACATTCGTATGCAATTTGCCCATAGGGATTTTCGCCCATGGTGAGTCAGTGGAGTTCCGTGCGTGGCATCGCAGTGCATCCTCTAGTTCTTATATTTAACACTATGACCGCCGATTATAATTAATTGTAAACCTCTTTTTCAGAATACACACCAATTCCTAAAAATAGTCACACAGATCGAACACAAATTGATCTGATGTTGACCTTGATTTAATTATTTACAATCACCTTTAACTCAAGAAATTGGGTAAAACAATGTAGCCTATAAGCGGTTTGAAACGAGACTCAAGTTACTCGCAATAATTACTGCTAAATCAACATTGTGTGAACCCGCACGCAAAGCACTAAGCAACAGTAAAATACACTAGCCCCCTGGACCATGAGCACACAGCTCGGTCGCGGTACAACCACACAACTCGCTCTGCCAATGCAGCCTTCGCACAAATCCCGTTGTTGTCTACCTCGCACACAGCGACGGCAACCTTCGGGTCGTAGTTTAATTAACCCGATCATCTACACCGCAGTATTGTCTCCGGCCGATCGTCTTGTGTTAAAACACGACGGGCCTGCATGTATGGTGGCTTCAAAGGGACATCGCAAATATATATTGACGCCAATATTGGCGTCAATATTCACGATTTGTACCTCAAGTCGCAAATATTGACGCCAATATTGACGCCAATATTCACGACTTTGTCACAAGTCGTAAATATTGACACCAATATTCACGACTTGGCCCCATGTTGTAAATATTGACGCCAATATTGTCGCCAATATTCACGATTTGTACCCCAAGTCGCAAATATTGACGCCAATAGTCACGACTTGTGCCCAAAGTCGCAAATATTGACGCCAAAATTGACGCCAATATTTGCGACTTGTACCCAAAGTCGCAAATATTGCGTGAATATTTATGGTTTTGTTAGCAACCTAGGTAGGCAAGCAATAATAGTCTGGAATAATTGCTTCTGCGTGTGCGTACTTTTCTGTATGCATTCAGGACTTATACAGCTAGCCTTGTAAATCGCAACCGCAGAATCCGGCGGTACGCCATCCATGTAATTGGGTCCAGGTGCAGCTGACGACTATACTCGAGATCGCCTCCCGCTAACAGTCGGAGATCAGAGTGTCTAGGTTGCCAGACTGTGAGAGTAACGGACACCCCAAGTTGCTGTGAAAAAATCACGCCTGAGTGGGTTTGGGACTCGGGGCTATGTCGTGAACATTGGCGTCAATTTTGGCGTCAATATAATTTATATTTGCGATGTACCTTTAAAGCCACCATATGCACGCGCAAAGCCTTTAATAGCGATGCCGACATTCTAGCGACCGCTGATACGGGCAAACCCTTGCACCACTCCGATCAAGTCTGCAAAACCCACAAACTGAACAAATGCCGTTTGAATTCACCAAGAAGACAAACACTTATGCCTCGCTTCCAAACTCGGCAACTTTGCAGGCTCTATTTACTATCTAGCACTATGGAATTCATTTTCATTATTTCAAGACGGATTCTCTCGCAAAATGTCGGGAAAGTTCTGCTCTGCAACCCCGAAACAGCAGCTACCATCGCGCTTTCTCGACTGCAATTTGCGCGCCCAACAGCGCTGGAAATCTTCCGTAAACATAAATGACTTCTTAAAGGTTATGCGCAAAAAAGCCCAAACTAAACTATAAATTGCGCACAACTGCCACCTTGCACCCTATACATTGGTGAAATCAGGTTGCCTGACCCACTATGTCGTTCACGTATCACGTGCGACGTCACATGACATTAACAACTCACGCACATCAGTTACAACACGATAGCTATAGACCTTATGCATTCGCCGCCATCTTTGATGTCAAACGCAGCGTCGAACGTCCGTTGTAGGTGTTTTGACCTCAGCGTGAGGGTGTCCTGTCCTTTCACATAAGGTATATTGATTACCATTATACCATTATACTAGTGACACGATCAATGGCCTGTACCAGTATTTTCCACCATAGACGAATATCGTCCCTAACCAGGCCAGCATGCACTCCATCCCACGGCTAACGCGCGCGTCTTGAGTATTATGCGAAGCTTTATTTTAGTGGGCGTATTTAAACACACGCATGCGTAGTGCGCAGGCTTTAACTGGACTCATGATGGGGTGCGTTCCACTCAGACAAACAATCGTTGGAGTAGCCGTCATACCAACCTCGTCCCCGGGGTATGTTGAGCAGTACGAGGTTGACCGCTCTCTCACCCTGATATTTGATCATTTGCATATCCAAAATGTTTGGATACGTTTGCATATTAGAATAGTCTGGCTGCTTTTCGAAATTCACATCTTCGTCATAGTCTCGTTGCCCGGTACCAGATTTAATAGCCTGTTTAACGTTTGTTTCTATTGTAAAGTCGTTGTCCAATCAGGGTCCAAGTAAGAAGTTTCCATCCCAGGGTTTACATAGTAAACCATGGGGACGAGGTTGCCGTCATACGAATTTCTACCTAACAAACCAACGGTATCAACAAACCGAGGAGATAATAGTCTGATACCTCGTTGGTGTGTTACGAATCAGCATTCCTTAGTTATATAGCGAAAGGGAGACATTACAAAGATGGTGGCTAATTCTGCGTGAGAGAGACAAAAAGGGAAAACGCAATTTTTACACCTTGGCTACGGTATTAGGGCACGTGGGCACAAAACACAAACCTGTCGTATGTTTTGTAAACCGTTAAAACTGATATTGGCTGCCTGTCAGGATTAAGATTGAGTTAAAAATGTAGCTGATTGTTAAGAAAG
The DNA here is from genome assembly GCA_911728455.2 of Marthasterias glacialis. Classification (NCBI taxonomy): domain Eukaryota; kingdom Metazoa; phylum Echinodermata; class Asteroidea; order Forcipulatida; family Asteriidae; genus Marthasterias; species Marthasterias glacialis. Next base: position 12,952,779 of record OU452220.1, on the reverse strand, counting down.
TTTTGCATGAGATTTGTGTAATATTCTAACTAAAAGGTCACTGTCTAAATACTGTCTTAGTGGTATCACTGAATCCTCCTGTCTCAGTTACCCAGTCTGTAACACAAGAAGTACTCAGGGTCATCGTGCTGTTCAGTGCGTTGCACCTAAGCTTGGGAATGCCCTCCCACAATGCATAAGGAATGCCAACGATACCGATGGCCTCACAAACTTGCTCTAGGTCTTAAGTTATTTCACCTTTGTATTTTGATAAAAACGATGTTATTGTAGTATTTCTGTTCAAGAGTATTTGAAACAAAACTATATTAAAATATTAAAACTAAAAATGAATTGCCTTTTATTGCCTATTTGTGTTTTTTGGAGGGGCCGTCCAGAATTTAAACTCACTTATTTCGAAAGGCCTTTTCTTATTTGTGAAGCATTTGGCGGGTGTAATTTAAAACAGGCATTTTTAAACTATTTAATTATTGCTCAACTCTTATGTGCATACTTAAAGCTCCAAGAAAGAAGAAAAACATAAATGTTCACAGATTTTCACATACCTTACACGTACAAAGATAATGATGGTAGAAAACTTGTCATGAAATATTTCTGCCTGAAGTGTTATCGTTTTTAAATAATAAATAAAATAAAATTATCGTCTCAGTGAGACGAAAACTCTGCCTTTATAGGAATGCGTACAAAAATGCTGAATGCATTTTTTTACCATTTTCTCGCAAATGAAACAACGAAATGAGCTGATATTTTCACAGGTTGGTTTTATGACAAATATCTTGATTTAGCAATGTTGAGCTGGGGGCTTTAATTGTTGTTTAAATCACTGTTTTTAACTACCATTTTAATTATTGTTTTTACTCTGTTAATTTTTAAACAATGTTATAAGCATCTGAACTTATAGTTTCCATGCAGCTTGCACAGTAGACGTAAATTAGTTATTGTTATTACCGCTGAGGCAGATTAAGAACTGGTTGTTTTAGAACGGTATGACGAGCAATTTATAAGCGATGCGGTAATGGTGGTGACGGTGGCTGGTTCGGCACTCAAAACGACGGCGAGCGGGTGCTTGCTTATAATTATGCTTTATTGCGACTCAAAAGGTCGGACTTTGGTGATAGCTCTCCAAACCACCCTATCCAGCATGCAGTTCTTGATGTCTTGTCCACTTAGACCTGTGGCCCTCTGCTAGTAGTTTGATGTCATCTTTAGGGGGTTGACCTTTTGATCTTTTTCCATGTTTGGGTTGCCGTTGTAGAACCCTGGAGGCAGCCTCATCCCTATTCCTTACACAGTGTCCTGCAAAATCTCCGTCTCCTACTTCTCAGCCTTTCGGAAATTGGCTCAAGTTTCCCGTGCAAGACCTATAGGGGGGCGCGTAATGGAACATAAACTGCGGGAATCCGGAATTCCTCGTACACGGCTTCGTACAGTGAAGGTGGAAACATGCCCTCCTAGCATGAAATATGTTTGTAATTATGGTTGATTTGCTTCATTGAATAATGTTAACAATCGCCACCTGACTTTTCAATTCGGCGCCAGGAGTATCATTGCACACATTATAAAAAAAAGAAGTAAATTGTTGTATTATTATTGTTGTTATTGGTATTCTTCTTTTTAAAGGACCAAGACGGTCGAATACGCGCTAAACTCAGCTGGAGTCCATCATCTGTCCCTTGGGCCACTAACTGTCGTTAATGCCCAGGCGCAGATCTGTCCAGGAGGGTCCGGGGGGGGGGGGTCAGTCGGACCCCTCCAGGCAAGCTTTTCAACGCTTTTTTCAAAACATTGTTTTTCTCTTTGTAAACTGTTCAGTTGAAAAAGACACTTCGACTTTTGCATTGTAATAGCCCCCTCATCTTGCCACAGACCTGAAACCATACTGCCCGCTTGTGTGGTACCCATAATTATCGTGGTCTTCCAGTAATATATGTTCGTGCTTTTGTGAGTTTTGTTTTTTTGGTCGTTGTTGCTGTTTTTGCTGCTGCTGCTGTTGTTGTTGTTGTTGTTGCTGATGATGTTATTGTTGTTGTTGTTGTTGAATTTGAATTTGAATTTTATTAAAACTTGCAATCATCGTAACCATGAGGTCAATTACAACGCCAGAACAATAATGGTAAAAAGAGTAGTAGAATTTGACGTTACAGCCCAACGCTTAAGGTGCTTTATTAATATTACTGATATACTCTGTTTTACTGTCAATTATAGTCATATAACTGTCAATTAGAGTCACTTTATAATTTATTTGCCATACCAATATTATCGCTTGTGGCTATCAAATTTTTATGTTTAATTTTAAACAGACATTGCGAGTCTAGCGTGTATAATTGGGTTACTTTATAATTTAGTGCCATACCAATATTATCGCTTATGGCTATCAAATTTGTATGTTTAATTCTAAACAGACTTTGCAAGTCTAGTGTGTATGATATAATAGCGGACGTATCTACCAACAATGAGGTACTCTGGGCTCTTTTTATAATTTTTTATTTTATTTTGTGCGCTCTTATCACTAGACATCCTCTCTGTAAAGTCCATAGCAACTCCACCCAGTCCTATTGTTGAAACTTCCTACGTGTTCACGAGTATTTTCTGTTTACCGTCTGGGCCAGATATTCAGTGGGTCTGCTGATCTCTTTTTCCGTCACTGCTATTGGGCCATCTATGTTGGAGTTTGTCATCTATTATGCGTACGACCCGGGGTTGGTTGGGTGTGGGTGGGTGGGGGGGGGGGCAGTCGTCCCTTCCCAAATTCGGGTAAAACAGTGGGGGAGATTCAGGCGAAGCAAGAAGAAGAACAATGAAAAGATGTTTCTTTAGAAATGTGTACTTGTGTTTTAAAATGTATATACAATTTCGGGAAAATCAACTACTTTAATCAAAGATTCCCCAATAGGCATGCACCTATGCCCATGTATTATGTGTATCCCGTCTTCCCAAACCGTTGTCTTTGCTTTTGCAGTTTTTTTTTTTTTTTTTTTTTTTTTTTTTGCGCCCCAAGTCGGTAACAGAAGAGGTGATTGTTGCTGGACTAGAAATACAGCAAGCAAGCTGTGATTTATTTATTAGGCACAACATGTTTCTCTGGAAGTTTTTCCCTTGACCCCTTTCCACTTATACCCTGACCTCTTATAGTGTCAAGTGAACACGGTTATTTATTTTGATTGATTGGTTGATTCATTCATTTAAAAAAAAAAAAAATGGTAGCACAAGGCTGAATTATGTGGCATTTACAAGAGGTAACAAATGTTAAAATTTCTTCAGGCCTATGTTCCTTTGTCATAGCTCAAAGGCACATGACTCTAGGTCGGCCTTACTGTATTTTCGTTCAATCTATAGTTCAATTCAGTATGGGCTGTCTATCGTTAGGCGATAATGACTATGTGATGCTAAATGACAAAGAACAGTAGATGCCGGTTAACCCGAAGGACCAAAATTAGGGTAGAGACATCTGTAGCTCATCAAACAGAGTGAAGTCTGCCACAGGCCCTGGCGCTCGTGTGATAGTAGCCCAATTCTGGCCGTGATGTTACGTCCGCAAAATTGACATGTGTATGGCCGTGGCCCTGTCACTGTGCTGGGAACGGCACGTCGTGCATGTCGGCGTTCTCGAGCAGCCTCTGTAGCAGTATGACGTGCCCTCTCGGCAATCTTTGAGCCCTTGGTCACTGCAAACTGCCAATTGGTACGATCACAGGCGAGTGTCTCCCAAGTTTATGTGTGTTCAGTACGACAGCAGAAACACACCCACAATTTTATAAGGGGCTTTGTCAGCTTGACCTTGGTTCGCCCTCCATGGTTCGAGTAGCGGTCGACTGGTTTTGTTGATGGAGCAATTGGCCATCCAACGGACAGTGAAATCGCCACTAAAATGCGTGTACTTAATTTCGAACTTTACAAGGAGTACTAATGACGGGCATGCGTGATTAGGCGCTCTCAAGGCCCCAGCTCAACATTCGTAAACTGGCTGTAAATGCTTCAATTCTTGGCACAAATCAAGATATTTGTAATAAAACCAACCTGTGAAAAATGTTCAGCTCATTTGGTTGTTTCATTTGCAAGAAAACAGTAAAAATGCATTCAGCATTTTCGTACGCATTCCTATGGGCAGAGCTTTTGGTCTCACCGAGGCGAAAACTAACTTTGGATCTTGTTTATTATTTAAAAACGATAACACTTTAGGCAGAAATATTCCAAGGAAAGCTTTCTACAATCATTATCTTTATACCATGTAAGTGCATTTAAATTTGTGAACATTTTATGTTATTCTTTCTTACCAATGTTGAGCTGAGGCATATAGGCTTTAATGAGAAACAAAAGTACAATACCACGACTGATAACTAACTGCAGTTCAAAATAACAAATTCTTTTAAAGGTGGCATTGGTAAAGGTGATAAGTGCGGTGTTCTTACCTTGTGTGATTCAATATATACAAGAAAGAAACAAACCTGTGAAAATTTGGACTCAACCCGTCGTATGGGCCAGGAGAAAATAGTGACAAATCGTGCATCATGTAAACACATTTTTCCTTAATTTTGATTTTTACAACCGGAATTAAAATCGCAGTCTTCAAAATCTTTTTTTTTTCTCGACTTTGACAGTATTTCAGACTGAAATATTTCTATGGGAGATTTTTACTGATACGAACTTCATAAGAGTAAGGTTTCAGACCGATACTAATAAAAAAATAAATCAATCAATCAATGAATAGCAATCCTGTATTGTACCTTTAGGGCCCAGTCAACAAATATGTTATAATGAGAAACACAAGCACAATATCCGGACTAATAAAAACAAACTGTATAGTTCAAAATAACAAATTCCAGAAAGATATATTAAAAATAATAATAATAATAACAACATTAAAATCTTCATTATAGGCACATAACAATAACTTTCCAATTCGGATTTTGTCTAATTCAACCTTTTTATTCTGTGTCATCAAACGATATGAATGAAAGCAATAATTGAACAGAAATTAACAAAACAGAAATTGTTTTTTTTTGAGATTGCTTCTTGACCACGTCCAAAGACCGTGCCTGGCGGATTTGGATTCGAGAGGCTGTTGCATTGGCGTCATGCATGTGCATAAGTTGTGTCTGCAGTTTAGCTCACCCCCAGGAACGGGCAAGGATGCAGCGATGGTTTACAAACCTACCACGTGGCATAGCAACGAAAAAACAAAAGGCGCGCCGTAATACCGAAGGCTAGATCGATATTGAAAGAGATGAGAAAACCAATGCACAAAGAAATTTTTTTTAGAGCACCAAAACTCATATGACCTAGTTTCTGGGAAGATGTCAGGACTCTGTGTTTTTGATCTCGTCAATCAAAGTAATTAAATGATTAAACATTTAAATGAAACCTTTACAGACAAAACAAAATAAATAAATAAATACAAATAAAATAATCCCCTTTGTTATTGAACTTGCAGAGCAATCCTTAAATGTAATAACCTAATTTTCTCGGGTTTTTTTTTTCTTCGTGTTTTTTTAAACTGTTTGTATCATGTGACTGGGACCCATGGAAGATCACGAGTGCTTTGTAAGCACTGAACGGGACACCCAATTTTATAGAAGAAATGAATAAATAAATAAGTTCTTAATTTTCTTAATGATAGGCTATATTAATATATTATAATGACATCATTGAACTAATAATACTGAATAAATTTACTAAATATATCGGGGGCCTGGATTTTGAGAGTAAATTAATTGAATCGGGCTGTCTGCCTGTTCTCGCCCACACTCTATATGCTGAGATGTAAACATTCCAGTATTTTTTCCCCATGCATTGCATCTTTTTGTAACTCCCTGCCTGCTTCATAATTCCCTGCATAATTCCATCCTTCATACAGTGGTGTAGCCGGGGGGAGAGGGGGCACCTGCCACCCCCTGTGGAACATCTTGCCTCCCCCAGGCTGCTTGCCCCCATGTTAGCTAGCCTCTGGACACCGTAAATGTTGCTATAATAAGGCACTTTTAACTGCAATCAACCCCTTCTACAATGTCCGTGCCCCCCTGTTGACAGTGACACCGACAAAAAAAAGGATGCTGACTAAGCCACTGCCTTCATTTCCTTCTTTCCATAACCTCTGTTCATAATTCCCTCCATCCATCTAGCATTTTTTGACAGGGATTACGAATTCACATCTTCGGCTTCCAAAAGTTGTTTAAATCGTATTTTTTTTTATTTTCTTAGCTCCCCCCCCCCCCACCGCCCCCTGTCCAGAGTGGCTTTTATCCAGACTGGCTTTTTAATACCATGCTCAACAATCAATAATTACCTTCCTCCATGCACTGGAGGAAGATTGTACAAGCAAACTCCTTAACTATACTTTGAGCTGATATCGAACAAAGACGAAAGTGGATGTTTTTGTTCTGTTTGATCACTAATTACCAAATCGACCCACGAACCCAAATGAGTGGACTTCATTTAAACGATGCAGTATGGGGCGCCGTTTGTCAATTAATTGTTTAGAGACAATTTCGTTGGTTCGTAAACAATATTCCATGGTTTGTCTCTGAACTCTTCAATCCATCTCAAAGTTGCTGTACTCCAGCAAAGCAGATCAAAATATCATCCAGAGACTGGACTTTATTGATAGAGGACTGGATAGGGACAGTGCTCTCTTAATGTAAAAAAAGTGAAAACATCACTCTCTTGCCCGAACGGTGGTGTAATTTTCACTCTTTTTAGAGTGCAATTCATTCCAGTTTGCTCTTTTAGAGTGAAATTTGAGTGAAGTTCACTCTGAATCGAGTGAAAAAAAAAAATATTTCCGCTCTAAAAAGAGCTGTCCCCCATACCACTCTTTTAAAAGAGCCATATGGCGGACAGGTCTTTTTAGAGTGGAAACATTTTCTTTTTCACTCGATTCAGAGTGAAGTTCACTCAAATTTTCACTTTAAAAGAGCAAACTAGAGATAATTGCACTCTAAAAAGAGTGAAAATTACACCACCACTCGGGCAAGATAGTGATGTTTTCACTCTTTCACATTAAGAGAGTGGTTTTATGTCACGCTATACATAGCTTTGACTCTTCACCTCCCTTTGTGTAGTTATGCTTGATAGACACCGCCAGTATTTAATTCTTGTTGATGAAAATTTTTCTTCATCGCATCTGAAGAAGTAGTTGCTGCTACAAAAGCTTATGCAGTTTTCTCTTAAGTTAGTCGTTTAAGTGCGACAATTAAATTTTCTATTTTGACAATTAGATGTAAACCATCAACAGCGTGTTCGAAATTTGCATTTGATGTGTTCAACATCATGTTTTTATGTGCACTTTTTGTAAAACCAGGAGTTGGATATGAACGTCCAAGAACGGTACGGTTTATAAACAATGATAATATTAACGAGTTTTACAAACCATGAACATGTTATGAGGACGCTTTCAAATCAACCATCAAAAAGGAGTCATTCAAAGAAAACGGTTTATAAACCATGGAAAACTGTGTTTTCACAAAAGCCATGGTTTGTAAATTATGAGAACAATTATAAAAACACGGTTTATCAATCATGGTTTGTAAACCATAAAATAAAAATCCGAATGGAAACATGGTTTATAAACCATGAAAAATGAAGCAACTTAAAAATAATATGGTTTATAAATCAATAAAAACTGTTTGCACGCAAGATCATGGCTTACAAACCATGAAATAAGAATCACCATGGTTTATACCCAATGGAAATTGAGTCCACCAAAAACGTGGTTTATAAACCATGAAAAAAAAACTGTGTTTGTACACAAGATCATGGTTTACAAATCATGAAATAAGAATCACCGCGGTTTATAAACCATGAAAATTAAATCCACCAGAAACATGGTTTGTAAACCATAAAAATGTATGCACTTCAAAACATGGTTTACGAACCATGGACTAATCACCATGACGACCGTGTTTTCATTCAACCTCCTTCCCATGTCTGGTCGGTTTCCCAATTTGCCCGTCAAGTGACTGGTAGGCCATTTTCCTTGCCGTAACCAACCGTTCACGACAAAGGCATGGACAGTGCAAGTGTGTACGGACGGCGCTGACCGTGTGTTCAATTCTCATGTCAAGGTCACACTAGCTCCGCACTTCATAATTATGCGTTTCAGTCTTTTGTGAAAAACTAAAAACTAATAAAAATGGCAGAGCAATCCAGTCCCGAAATGGGAAAGAGGTTGAATGAAAACACGTTCAGTCGTCATGATGGTTAGTTCATGGTTTGTAAATCCAGTTTTTAAGTGCATCAATTTTTATGGTTTATAAACCATGTTTTTGGTGGACTCAATTTCCATGGTGTGTATAAACCATGTTTTAAGCTGCTTTATTTTTCTTGGTTTATGTAAAAAAACAACAACAAAAACATAATGATTCTTATTGTATAGTTTGCAAACCATGATTAATAAATCTTGTTTGTACAATGATCCTTGTTTTATGGTTTGCAAGCCATGATTTTGTGAAAACTTAGTTTTTTTCATGGCTTATAAGTCATTTATTTTTTATTTGGATTCAGTTTCAATGGATTATACAAACCATGCTTTATGACCCATGCTTTTTATGATGGTTCTTATTTTGCAGTTTGCAAACCATGATTGTGTGAAAACAGTTTTTTCATGTTTTATATACCATTTTTTTTTTGGTGGATTCAGTTTCAATAGATCATGAACCATGATTTATGAACAATGTTTTATGATGGTTCTTATTGTATGGTTTGTAAATCATGATCTTGGGAACACAAATTTTCATGGTTAATACGCCATTTTTTTTATGATTTCATTTTTTTATGGCTTATAAACCACAATTTAAAATAATTCTCTTAACACGTTCATGGTTTGTAAACCGAAAGTATAGACAATGCGTTATAATCACTGTTTATAAACCGTGCTATTCTTTGATGTTCAGTTGTTTTTCAACACTCATGGTTTTACAAACAATAAAAGTGCACAAAAACATGGTATGCAAACAACAAAGGCAAATTTGAAACACGCAGTTTAAGGTTTACATGTAGTTGTTATAAACCATGAAATGTTGTTACAAACCATGGACAACTGTCTTCAACATGTTCATTTTAACTGCAATTTTTCATTTTTTTGTTATTTTTCAAATTTATAGCTTAAAATTATCTTTTTAGTCAAAAAATTAATTAAAAAAGTACAATTTATAGCTACGAATTTTTCGTTTACTGTTTTCTCCCCCGAAATGTCAAAATCATGCTCCAGGTTTTACAACTAAATCTCATTTTGCAAGGCTAACAATTTCAATATGAATGAATTCCGGTTATTTGTTTGCAGTTTAATGCACATTTTTATTCGTTTTGTTTTGGTCATACAATAACCGACAAAATTTCACTAAAAGGACGCTTCAATTGATTGTTTTATTTATGTTTTCCATTTAATCACCACAATAATTTGGGTTTGAAGAACAAGGGATAAAAAAAATTATCCCCTCCTCTTCCCCGGCCAGGTTTGAGGAACAAGGGATAGAAAAATCTATCCCCTCCTCTTCCCCGGCCAGGTTTGAGGAACAAGGGATAGAAAAATCTATCCCCTCCTCTTCCCCGGCCAGGTTTGAGGAACAAGGGATAGAAACATATATCCCTCCCTCTTCACTGACCAGGTTTGCGGAACAAGGGATAGAAAATTCTATCCCTTCCTCTTCACCGGCCAGGTTTGAGGAACAAGGGATAGAAAATTCTATCCCCTCCTTTTAAATACTGAAATTGTTAGCACGCGATCCACAAACACATCTGTCGGGACAACAAATTTTCCCCGAAATTTCCCGACAATGGAGCATGCATTGTCATAAAAATGTGTGCATATTTTCTGTTCGTACATTATGATGCAATAATATTCTGGAGTAAAAAATGTGTCGCATTTTGTAGCTCAGAAAAGGTATTAAATCAAAAGACTGTAAAACATATTTTTTAAAGTGCACCATTTTCTTAATTTGTTTTTGCAGCAACATTTTATGAAGGAAAACAGCATGATTTTAACATTTTGAAAACAACTTCAAGAAATGTTGCTATAGATTACAAAAAAAACAAGTGAAAATGAAAAACTGTAGTTAAAAATGAACGTGTTCTTCAAACAATTACAAATGGCGCCCCATAATTGCGTCGTTCTAAATGAAAGCTTTATCGTGGAGTTTCAAACCGCGTTGAAGTAACAGTAAGAGGTCAAGATCGCGGCAGCGGTCGCCACGGCGACAGAGTTGATGGAGTCTGCGCCGTTGCAGAGGTCTTCCTCGCAGCAGCATGTCACGACGTCGCCATCTGTCGTGCACGAATCGGGTCCGATGTCGGCGCACTCTTCGCCGTGTACGTCGCAGTGTCGGTTTACGACTATCCTGCCGTTACGTCTGGTTTCGGTTCTCTGCAGCAAGAGGAACACAAATGTAGAGGAAAAGTGAACGAAATATATTTTTCTCTTTTTACAGGTTATTTTGTTTCTAACCTGTTAAATTTTGTGTATAACTATCCCTTTAGGAACTCCATTTTACGGCAAGATCGCGGAATGATACCAGTTACTCCCTTTTTTATTTTGTTTTTAATGCAAGTCACCAGACACACAAGGCCAGTAAGCCACTCGAGGTGTGGGCTACAAATCAAATGTTTCCACAGAGGCTGTTGTCACTTACTCCTGGGGCTGAAACAGGGTTACCCCCTTTACAGTCCGTAAAGATGTAGGCTTGGGGTATCACCCATCAGAAGCCTGGCTGGTAGAGCTGAAAGATCTACCTCCCCAACTTGATACGCCCGGGAGAAGGACGTAACGAAAGTTTGACTGGCGAATATAAGCAATTACTGTCCAAAATTATGTTTCAAGAAAACTTTGCTTAATAAAGAAGTCTGCGTTCGAACAAATCTTCATGCGAAAAACGCAGATTTTTTGTTTTCAATATTTTTGTTCACCTATATGTCCCTTTAAAAGTTCAGTAGCTCTTCAACCATACACGGTGAAAAATCGTTAAAAGAAATCGAAAGAATTGTGTTATTATGCTAATTGAGTTTAATAACTCTTGAATTGTATATGTTAGTTTTTTTGTGTGTATTCAAATCAAGTTCCGGAACACATTAGCGGATTGAATAAAGCCGTCCGTTGGACAATCAAGTTTAACTCGTGAAATGTTCCATATAGAGACAATTGCATTTGCAATCATTTTTTAAATTATTTTTTGGGTCACTGTGTCAAGATCAATTTTTTACAACCATTAAACTGAATTTTTGAAACATACTCAACAAGTAGGTAAAAATTGCTGTCAAAAGTGGGTTTCCTTCTTTTTGCACCACCCTTTACGTTAATCATTAACATTTATTTTACAATAGACCTTATGCACATGACGTCATTTGAGTAGAGCGCCCTCGGCTAGAGGTCAACAGAAGGTTACTCATTCAATGGCCAATCCTGTGCGCCGCGCGTACATGTAAGTGCGTTTTCCATTATTACGTCATCGTTTCACCTCTAATATGGCGGCGTGATGACGTCAATGCATAAGGTCTATTCAAAGGATGCGCCACCAAGTGGTTGCAGTGGAGAGCCCATATTTCATGGTCATGCGTTATCCATACGCCGTTTTCGAAACCACGATTTCGGCTTCGCCTCCTTAGACTCCGTCAGCCTGGTTGAAGCTCCAGATCAAAAGTGTACGTTTACAAACTCGCTGACCCAGCCTAAGCCAGAGCCGAAACCGAAGCCAAAGCCATGGTTTCAAAAGGGGTCTAAGACCTGTGTCATTCTCACGTTGAAGAGTCTAAGGCCGTGTCCCAATTTGTGGTTATGGCTATGGCTGCGACTGTTGCTAATAACATGGCCACAGGCGTCCTACCGCCTGATTGCGCCACGATCAAGCCACAGCCAGACAGCTAAAGACATGGGACCAGTCTAAGGCCTCTACGAAAATAGCCTCTCCCTTGAAATCTCTTGGTGGCGCCCTGTGTTTTGATTTGCCCGTAAACGCACCACACAAGAATCTGTATCGTTGCCACCAGGTACGTCTCTGCATTCGACGATATAAAAGCTATTTCTGTCTTGGCAATTGGCACAGGTGAAACACTCGAAGCTCTCAGATACAACTGCTGCACCTTTAAATCGGTCAAAGAATGAATGTTGGCGTCATTTTATGCAAACACACTGTATACTTTAACAAGTATGGTTCAGAATTAGAAGAGTCCGTGTGGGACCAGCCTCGATACAACATGCACAGCGCGCCGTATCGATAACTCTCACCAACCCATGCGAGGGACTCACTGAAAAACGGCGGTGATTCGATGCCTATTTTGCGGGCTACCATACGTCTTGAGCGCGCGCTTAGAGTGGATCGGCCACAGGCCTGATTAAAACGCACCATATAGCAGCACAATTTGAATCAACCAATTCCAGAGATTACGAGCGAGCTAGGCAGGTTGGGAAAAGATGGCGCGGCGAGATCAGTCACCCCTGGGAACGGGCTTGGTACGGGTCATACTGCTTTCTAGAGTGGTTCTTGGTCCCTAAATCGTTCTCGTTCTGACTGAATGTAGTGTAGGGACCGGTAGCGGATTATGAAATTAGAACATACCTGGCAGGTTTCTGCCAGAGGTATATGCTAATTAGAATTAGCATATAGGTCTACGTAATCCCATAATGCAATGCGGCCTTTACACAAAACATGGCGGACACAGAATCTCAGAATCTCCCACCGTGCAGACTTAACAATAGCTAAGATGTTCTAAACTTAGCTTGGATTTGGATGTTGAAGGTTTGTTAACTATGTCTGGGGGATATAAGGTTACAATATACACACGTGTGCTAGTGTCGATGTCAAACAACAACATGCACACGTCACGAGCATCTCTAACAGCAAAATATCATTACTGCGCCCGCGCAAGCGAGGGCCAATGAAAAGCGCCATAACGGTAGTAACTATCGGTCACTATAATACAGTCAGAACGAGAACGATGTAGGGACTGGGAACCAGTCTAACTGCATTCCCGTGTCATGGTGAATTCCCCCCCCCCCCCCCCCGTGTGTGTCTCCCCTAAAGGCAGTTGAGTCAAAAGAGGGCGTTTTCTAGATGAATTTTCTACACAATTCGCCGTATGGGGGGATTGATCGGGGGACAAAATCGCCTGTAACACCGAATCAGTATGGCCCGTGTTTTAGGACAACATTCCCCCTAAACCCGTGTTATGATAACTCGAAAATCAGATCAAAGTTTAATAATCCCATCTGGCCTCTTCAGTTGGAGTTCTCTATAAAAATGTTTTGATTAATTTTTCGTATATCAATTAAAATTTGTCGTAATCCCATAATGCAATGCGGCCTTTACACAAAACATGGCGGGCACAGAATCTCAGAATCTCCCACCGTGCAGACTTAACGTTAGTTAAGATGTTCTAAACTTAGCTTGGATTTGGATGTAGAATTTTTAAAATCAATTTGGAGGTGAACAAAGAAAAATGAAATGATAGGCGCGGGATTTGAATCAGCGACCACTGGCTTAACATACGTAAAGCGTCGGTACTGAGATGTAACCATAGAGTTTATAAGAACTAGAGGGCGCACAAATCATGCGAGACGGCCCGACAAGGAGCATTTTTGTCCATTGAGAAAATGGCGCTGACCATTCATTTACACTGGTCACTCATCCGTTCACACAGCAGCCATTTTCTAAGTGGACATTCGTATGCAAGTGACCCATAGGGATTTTCGCCCATGGTGAGTCAGTGGAGTTCCGTGCGTGGCATCGCGAGTGCTCCCTCTAGTTCTTATATACAACTCTACGGTCGTAACAGTTTGTATTTAATTCATTGATAGTTGTACGCCGAATCTTCCAAATGTTGTATTACGTAATTGAATTCTTTTCACAGTATAAAGCCCATTGGGCACACGCCCCCCGTATGGTCTGTCGTCCGGAGGAATGTGTGAGCCGGGTCATCATGCCTCTTACTTTGTTCATAATTATGGTCAATGCTTTACCGGTGGGCAGTTTGGTCACTCGCTACGAGTTGGAGACTCGGCAACCTTTTGTAAATTATAGCAATAATGAAGTAACTGAACACGGAGTTCTTGTGTCGAAATGTGTCTTGCTTATGTCTAAAGCTTGCCTCGATTTTGACCCCGTATGGTTGCGAAACTTACAAGCATCACGGTGGTAGATCCAGCTTGACCTGCCCACACGAAGACACAGTCCCGCTGGTCCGACTTTTGTTTGGTATGTATGCTCGTACATGTGTGTTGCCAGTGTATTTTAGTTTTCGTTGATAACTTTATTATGCATAAGAAATGTTTCGTTTTACAATATTCTTTACTGTATTGTTATTTTGTATGCATGGCCGTAGAGATAAAAATGGCTGGTAAATAATATGAATGTCAATTTAAGTACATATACTCTGGAATTGAGGATCTATAGATATCTTCTGGGTAGATTCGAAACTTATGCCAAGTTGAGTGATTTTGCTATCGACAACAGAGTTTTAAAATTGGCACTACGCCTAAAAGGGCCCGCTGCCGTTTGGTATTTTGCCAAAGAGCCATAAAAAGGATTATTCTAAAATCAATCAATGTACTTAGTTTAGCTTGTGGTCGCAGGTCCAAATCCCGCTCCAGTCAGTTTTCTTTGTTCACCTTTAAACTAATTTTTCATCTGATGCAAGAAGTCATATCTTATTGTTTCAATATATTGGTATTTTATATTTTTTCCCTATTGTTCTTTTACAATTTGTTGCTATACGAGTTATCTTGCTGATGTTTTTGCACAAGAAATCCATAGGACCAGTCTTTGTTTTGTAAAAACGAAACAATTTTGCGAAATAACTCACAATTGGTGGCGAGAAGCGCCATGATTACGTATCCCACCATGTCAGCAGAGGGCGCTATTACAGCAGTCCTGGATTGTGTCTGTAAAAAAGAAATACGTCAATTAACTTATACGTCAATGCACTATAAATTTGTCGCTAGGTATTTGAAAACACAAAAATGCTAAAGTTATAAAGTAACTTCTGACTATTAACAACTGGAAATTCCATGAAAGTTTTCCCTTAACTCTACCAGCTGGACGGGGTGGGGGGACTATTTCGCCTCTGCAGCAAAATATATTTTACGGTGAGACCTGAGTTGCGTGACTTTCCCAGAATTGTATCTAGGGACATTACCAACAAGAAAATATTAATAATAATGATAATAACAAGTAAATGAATAAATAAATAATAATAATAACAATAAATGATACTAAAAATTATAATATTAAAAAGAAAGTGCGTTTAATGTTACCGTTTACAATAATGCATTTTTTAAACTGTCACGTGCTACGCAAGGCTCACTATTTGAAACGTTAATCACAAATGGGTAAGGTTGATTGTACAGAATAGATCCGTAAAACAGACAATTCGTCTTAACGTAAGAGGATGTGTACCAAGGTACACAGTAATGAAACTTGTGGTTGCCAACACATATGATCGCTGACCTCTGTGAAATTAGGTCGTTGACATTTTTGTTTTCAACAAATGTTTCAATAGTGTCTTAGTCTTTAGGCCAAGTATCGGTGGATGAAAAATATCACGTGATCATCGCAGTGCAATTTTGGGGTTCCAGCATGGTTGTCTAAGCTGGCTGCCTGATTGGATTTATATTTATTTACTTGTTTTAAAATTGTGACGAATAGCGCCAAAGACGAAAAAAAATATCGACATCAAAAAGTAAGAATTTATTTAATGGTGTCTAAACAAATATGTTTACTAAAACATTTGGACCCAAAATGTGTTAAATATAGAAAAGATACGTTTTAAAAAATTACAATACAGGATTGGTATTCACCCAAAAATTGTTTAGTTTTTAGTTCATTTAGACGTTCATACCAGTACCAATGTTCAGTAGAAATATTTCTGTCTGAAATACTGTTAAAAACCCCGATCGAAATTAACGATTGAAATTGAAGACAATTTTTTACATGCTGAAAAGTGTTCACAGTGTTTCACTATTTTCTCCCGACTCGGACGACGGATTGAGCCCAAATTTTCACAGGTTTGTTTTTTCATGTAGTTGAATCACACAAAGAAAGAACGCTGCACTATCAGCTTTACTAATCCTTTACCTTTTCACCGACATTTACAAATAGACTTTGGGTGGTAATTTTATAATTGCATAGTAACATAACCATTAAAAATAGTAAGAATAATAAATAAATAAATAAAATTAAAAAAAATAAATCAATTTAAAAATAAAGTAAAAAATAAATAAATAAATAAACAAAGAAATAAACAAGTTAATAAATAAATAAATAAAAAAATAAATAATAAAAATGAAACTTCAATTTGTTTTTACCCTTTAATTATCACGCAAACTTTCCGTTTTAAATTGAAAGTATTTCCTCTATCTTTTACTTTTCACCCTAATGGCATTTTTTGCATTAATAACTAACAACCAACAGTGCAACTACGGGTAAAGGTCTTTGAAATAATAATCCCCCCCACCACAAAAAGGGGGGGGGTATCAGAACAAGTAAATTGTCACTATTTTGTTTCCCTACAGATCAACTTATTCAAAGCTAAAAGGTTAAACAGTTTAAATGATAAAACAATTATTGATGAGCTTATCCACTAGATTATTTATACAAGGAGAAACGATGCCACAACGGTATTAGTTTGCTGTCTAAAACCAAGCAACAATAGCACGAACTCACTTGAGTGTGATTAAAATACTCTCCATAAATACCCCAGACAGTTTATCCATTCTCATTGGTCGAGAGTATGTCACATGGGGGGTGTTTAAACGGCTGATAAAGAAATGGCCGAGAGTTTTTAAAACCGGTCAGGAACTATACTTAACCGCTGGCGCTAACTTACGTGTAACGCAATAGACCTTTCCCTGATCCCATGAAATATGTAAATTGGACATCGCGCGTGCGCACTTACATTTTGGTTGGCAAAATTTTGGGAACAGTGCGCCCTTTTGCAAGGGACTGATGGGCGCGTGACGCGTACGCGCTTTGTGCGTCTGCTTTGTGCACATTTCAATGGCGTTTGCCAACCAACAGGGTCTGTACGCATGCGTGAATGCAATTAGCATATTTCATGGAAAGGTCCATTAAAATACATACCGGTACTCAATGTTAAGTATTATTAGTACGCGCGCGTACGCGCAACCGTTGAGCGTCGCATGTTTTTTGACCCATCGCAAAATGTAGCCTTATGAAGTGACCAAAAAAAAAAAAAAAAAAAAGTTTCACGGATTTTCTTACATTGTTAGGCTTTTTAACAAAAGGGGCAGTTATGCATGGGAGTAAAAGAGAAGTGACTCGGTCTTTAAACTGCCGATAAAAACCAAGCAGGGTGGTGGCCGTGTGATCACCCGTTACGACCCTGCCGGTTTTAAAGACCTCGGTCACCACTCTTTTATTCCTTTATTTAACATCCGCTAATCAACAAAAATCAGTTACTAAAATAAAAATTGTACATAATGTCGCTTAGTAAACAATCCTGCATTCTATTTTACAGCACGTGGACAACGTTGGTAATAGTCAAAGACCAGTATCCAGACTTAATGTGACCCAACATGATACATGACATAACAAACCTGTGAAAGCTTAAACTCAATCGGTCATCGTAGTCACAAGAACATTGGGTTTCAGACTCGTGGGATCAAAACTATGGAGACTTTTGAGACGTTAGCGGGCGCCCCAGTAACCGGTCCTTTTCTGTTATGAGAGCAATAGAGAGGTTGCACGTGACGTCACTCGAGAGACCCTTTTCTAATGCTGCGTGCGCAAACAGACGCTGGAAATCATTCAGCAGACGACGCGCCAGCCATTGAGTTTGTACATGGCATTACCCAACATGGCTGCGAAACGAACTTTTCCCGGGGTCACGCAACCTCTCTATAGAAGAGGACCGGTTACTGGGGCGCCCGCTAACGTCTCAAAAGTCTCCCATTGTTTTACTCATTATTTTCTAAAGAAATAATATATAATTTCACGCAAAAAATAATAATAAAAAAATGATAATTTCAAGGAAGGTTTCTCCATGATTCTGTATACTGCATAAGTTTAATATGCAAATCTGTGGCTTTGTTAATCTTATCAATGTTCTTTCACATCCTTAAAATCTTGCCAAGGTGGTGCTTGGTCATGCCTTATGGAACAATATTGAACAGTGGCTGTAGTGTCTTCAAACAAGGGTGCATATCTTAAGGAGGATCCGGCCGAGCTGACCCCTTTAAAACCATCACGCACGTTTACCTTTAAAGCCCCAGCTCAACATTGGTAAACTGGCTGTAAATGCCTCCATTGTTCGCACAAATCAAGATACATGTAATAAAACCAACCTGTGAAAAATGTCAGCTCCTTTCGCTGTTTCATCTGCGAGAAAACGGTAAAAATGCATTCAGCATTTGTGTACGCATTCCTATAGGCAGAGTTTTCGTCTCACTGAGACGAAAAATTTGCATTTTTTTTCATTTATTATTTTAAAAACGGTATCACTTTGGGCATAAATAGTTCAAGGAAAGTTCTCTACCGTCATTATCTTTTTTATACCATGTATGGTCAATGTAAATCTGTGGGCATTTGTTTTTTCTTTTAAATTGAGTCATGGACAAAGCTTGATACCAACAAGTGCTTCACCAGCTTCTTCAAGTTCTCCTTATCTTCAACTGGGTGAGCACAACAGTTGCAAATTGATTGAAAGTGAACACGCTTCCGTTTTTGCCAATATCATAAATCTTGTACCATATATTGATTTAAAGCATGAAGCATGCCAGTTGCAGCAGTATCAACATTAACCTTAAAAAAAACGTGAATTATTCGCTGAAACGTATTGAAATGAAAACGTACCTGTGTTTGAAACGACCTCAGCTGCAGCGTCGAAAATAAAGTCGTGTGTGTTAAAATACACTAATAGTATACTGTACATGTCAAAATGCAGTCTCTCAATTTCAGGGAATTCGGGTAGACACTCGATGGGCGTGACCTTCTACACGCCTCCCCCAATCAAATTAAAACGTTGAGAGAAGCTCAATCAGTTTGGTATTGACTGTTGACATTTTTACTCACCAATCGGGAGAGTATAGGTGGTGTCATAAGCCTAGACTGGTTCCCGGTCACTACATCGTTTAGTTCTCGTTCTGGCTGTATAATATAGGGACCGGTAGTTGCTACCGATATGACGCTTTTGATTGGCCCTCGATTGCGCGGGCGCAGTACTAATTTTCTAGTTTTATAGAGACGACGTTGGCTCTGTGCTCGTGACGTGTGCATGTTGCTGTTTGACACTAGCACACGCGTGCATCGTAAACCCTTCACCCAGACAAAGTGAACCAACCTTCAACATCCAAATTCAAGCTAACTTTAGAAGAACCAGCCACGTTCGCATTGGATTAATATTTTAACCGAGACCATGGGTAACATGCAATGGGTCAATCTTACCGGTGTCCACACTTGGATTATTTGACGTGTGGGTAAACTAACCGAGAGGAAGGTGAAACAAACCAACTGAGGCATCAGCGTGGACTAAGTGCTGCGTCACACATTTTCAAGGGCTAAAATCTTGGGGGATGGATCCTAGGGATCGTCTCCCCGGACAAAAAGTGGGGGGGGGGGGCGGGATATATCCCCCCCCCTGGTATGCTCGGCTAGTGTGACCAGGGGTCGATTTCACGAAGCACTAAGATTCATCTTAAGATGAGTTGTCAGTATTACCAAAGTAACTTGTATTATGACGTCACGTTTTGCTTAGCAATAAAGAGTGATTCGCAGCTAAGATCAATCTTAACTCTTTGTGAAATCGAGCCCAGGTTAGTTTACCTGGGCAGAAGGTGGCCGGTTAAATTACCCATTGGACTCGGTTAAGTTATCTGGGTGAAGTTTTCCAGGCTGTTCGCACTGGACTTAAAATGGTCAAGATACCCTATTCGCTCGGTTAGTTTACCCTCCAAAAGTCCAATGCTACCACGGCTTAATTAACTAACGTTAGTCTGCACGATGGGAGTTTCTGTGTCCGTCATGTTTTGTGTAAATGCCGCATTGCATCATGCGATTACGTAGACCTATAATTATGTTAACTCTAATTAACATATATGCCAGGCATATACTAATTTTCATTACCCGCTACCGGTCCCTGTATACAGTCAGAACGAAAACGATGTAGGGACCAGGAACCAGTCTATTATACCAGCCACAGAGAAAAGCAACCGCCGTAGTCATTTCTCTTTTGATAATGCGTTTTTCTCTAAAATCCTTTCAGACAGAAGCATAATACATCTCGACAGACACCTGAAGGCTAGGCGCCAAAGCCAACGCATGATTATCTTGGGGACGCCTCCATTACTGAAAAAATACAATAATCATCCATCAATGGGTTTCAATCATCATTTATTTTTACTATCATTTTAAAGGGATATTACATGATTTTGTTATTTAAAAAAAATAAATAATAACACTACTGTTTTAACATTGCAGTGTCATCAGTCATTAGGA